>WBNO01013693.1:37279-101535 GCA_013400575.1 Peucedramus taeniatus
AGATCAAAGAGGAGGGTCTCGGCCTCGCCGCCCGCTACCCGGGCGGCAGGGCCAGCCCCGCGACAGGCTGCCACGACTACCCGCAGGCTCCGCGGGCCGGGCAGGATCCCTCGCTGGAGTGCGTCCTCTACAAGGCGGAGCCCACCTTGCTGGCCAGCGCCTACGGGCCGGCGGCGCCGCCCGACAGCCTGCCCTCCACCTCGACCGCGCCGCCGGGGCTCTATCCGACCCTGGGTCTGAACGGGCACCAGCCGCTGGGCTTCCCGGCCGCCGTGCTCAAGGAGGGCCTGCCCCAGCTCTGCCCGCCCTACCTCGGCTACGCGCGGTAAGGCGGGGGCGGCGGGGCGCTCGCTGAGGGACGGGACCGGGGGGATCGCGCGGCGAGGCGGGAGAGCTCCGCGCCTCCTCCTCCTCCTTCTCCAGAGGGGCGGTGGGCGCCTCGGGGGGATATTAAGGGGATGCTGAGGAAAGGACGAAGGTTCTCTCGGCGAGGGCCTTTTTAGGCTTTTAGATAGTGCCCGCAGCCCCGTTCGCATTCCCTGCGCTGCCTGAGCGCGCCGCGGTGTCCCGGCTCCGCAGCTGGCACCTGGCGGCTTCGGGCACGATGACGCCCCAGGGTTTGCTGTCGCAGCGGGACTTCAGGGCCACCCGATGTCCGAGCCAGTGCCCGGCCCTGGGGACGGCGTGCAGGTTTTCTACTTTGTCCTCATTTTCAGCGGTACTGTATTCATCAATACCTAAATATTTTTTCAAAATAGTGTTCGCGATTTGAAAAAAACAATAACAACAATAACAACAAAACAACCTCCAAAAAACCCCAAACCAGGCCACAAAAAGCAGTCGATTTCACACGTAAAAGAAAACTGAAACACTTAAATATTGATTTGTTAGAATGAAATGGAGTACTATCATGCCGAGATGTGCATTACCTAGAAGTAGATGCAACAAAAGGTGTATGCACTGTTAGAGTTTCAGTGGATATGCTTTCTTTTAGTAAATGCAGTGGTTACCTAGTTTAGTCTGCCTTTTCTTGGAGACAAATTGGAAATATCCTTGATATCCCCATCAGACTTAGTTACTGCTGAGAACGCTGCAGCTGAGTGGGGGGTGAAAAATTGATTATTAAAGATTTTTCTAGTTGAAATGAAATTTCATGTTTCCCTTGCGAAAGAGGTCTTTGAAATTCAATTGACTTCTATGTGATTCTGTCTCTGTACAGGAAAAAAAAATCATCACTATGACTCCACTCACAAGAGTTGTTGATCTGAGGAAGATGAACATTTTAACAGAGTGTCGTAGATGGTACCTTTTTTGCTAAATGGTTTAAAATATAACTTTATGCTTTTTTTTTTTTTTTNTCCTGTTTTACTAGAGTAGAGACAAGTCATTAAGCAGAAAGGCCATCATACTTTAGTTTTTTCTTGTCCTTCAGTATCTTGACTACGAATTTTAAAATGAAGTTTTTAATATAAAACTCAATACAGGTAAGTAATTAACTGTACAAAGCTAGATCTTTCATTTCTTCTAATTCTTTTTCTTCTCAAGGCCAGATACGGAAACCAGCCAAAGTTCTCAGTTCAGTTTCGAATCACTACCCCAGAAGATTTGTCTCATCTGCGGTGATGAGGCTTCAGGTTGCCACTATGGAGTACTTACCTGTGGAAGTTGTAAAGTCTTCTTTAAAAGGGCAATGGAAGGTACTATAGGATGCCATTGTTCCTAATTATCTGAAACATGTCTTCTAGACACTAGGGCATACTGCTAATTTATTGCTAATTTTTATGAATATTATTATTGTAGTGAATTTTTTTATCAACTCTGTTTAAATATTACAGTGGATATTGACAAAGTTCTTCCTTAGTTGATTTTTCTAGTATTATTTGTTTTACTTTACTTTTTTGCTATTTATTGTTTACTGTTTATCAGTTAATCTTTCCAGGTAGGCTGAGTTAAATAAAAATTTTGTGCATTATACAACTTGTTTTAAAAAATATAAAGGGTGTTCAAAGGAAAATATTTTGGGTATGAACTAATGATAGGCAGATAAGAATTTATTTTGGCTTTGTTCTCTTTTTGAAGTCATGAAATTTTTCTTGCTTTCAAGTTGCAGAGTTTTGATTTCCTGGAAGTTACGGAAGTATTTAAAATTTCACGGAACTATTTCAAGTCATGATAACAATAAATGTGTTTGACTTGTTCCAAATAGTCGTTAAATTGCAAAGCTGCAAGTTTAATGAAACAGCTGCAGTACCTATGTTTATTTTTTCGTGTTGGGTTATACTATATACCTTCTCCACTGAGATTTTGAATACAAATACAAGAACAGACTGTTTCATATGGTTCAACAGATAAAGCAGTAAAACAAATCCTTCTACTTTTTAGGCTTTGTCTCCTGTTTTGATTTTTATCTGATCCTGCCAGAACTAGGATATTCAAATTTCTGTTTCATGTCTTTAACAAAATCATTGTTCTAATGGATAGGATTCCTTAAAATAAAAAAACCTGCACCCTGTATTTTCTTGTTGTGATACATAGTTTTTTCCACTTTATAGACTTTATCTCTCTCCAGAGGGGGAATTTTGGAAAAGTAAAAGCTTAGCATAATAGTATAATTAGATTTTTTGTTTCACTGTCCTGTTGCTTTCTACTTTAGGCATATGCTCATATTCTTCCTTTAACATTAAATATTTGCAGTGGTCTTGGTGGTCTCAGTGAACTTTTGAGCCAGTGCCACATTTCTCCAATGGGTTTCATGAGAAAATTACTAGAAATATTTGTGTTAGGCTGCAAAGCTCTTAAGTCACTTGCAGGAACACATTTAAGTTTCACTGAATCTGCTAGTTGGTCTCTTGGTTTGACTTTACATTTTTTTGCTGTGTTTTGCTAAATCAGCCAATCTTTTTTTTTTTTATTCAGGGAGCTGAAGTTTCAATACTAAATGTAGTGTAATTTATGAGTACTGTAATTTAAAATAAATTTTATTTTTGCTTTTTACCTATATAATGATGTTGTCATATTTTCTTTGAATTTTATTCTGTCAATTTTAGATTTCATCTCTTTTTAAATTTAGTACCCAGTTCTGTTTCCAGTAGACGAACCTACTCAAAAACATATTATATTACTGCTCAGCAGAATTATTTTAATGAAAAATATTAAGAAGGGGTATAACTTGATACCAGGAACATCTTAAAGTGATTGTCACAGACTATTCAAAATCTATATTTGCAGAGTCTTACCTGATTAAGAATATAAACTTATTTAGAGACAAATGAGAGGTCAATGCAGTTACCTAAACAAAAATTTTGCATTTTACAGAGCAACTTCATAATTTTAATTTTTAAATGAATCCAGAGACTGAGAGTCTGTTGAGGAAGTGTGTTTGGGTTTTCTAGTAAGGATTTTCAAACAATGTTCAAGAATGTACATCAGAAACCTGACTGTAATCAGAACAGATACAGATTATTGAGTCTGATAGGAAGCAGTGTCAGGCAATGAGCAATGTGGGCACTGGCAAAATGAACAAATACAGTTGTACCTGTTTTTCTGTAGAAAGTGCAAGACTACAGGGGCTTCCTTAGAGATGGATTGATGGACTTCTTATTTTCATTGCAGTATACTATATAATTATCAGCACTGAAATAATCCCATTCATTGATAGATATTTGATTTTCTATGGACTTTAAATACTTTTAAAAAATTTTCATATCAGAAATAATGGTGGGAAATTGCTCCTCTGTAAGAAGGCAGAGAGTATTTGTATTTTAAATGCAATAGAAAGCAGTGTTTAAAATTCTCACTGGCAGTCCTATAAATTTGAAACATATTCCTTCCATGAAATGTTCCCCTGCCCATAATTCTTCTGAGCATGAAGGCAATATTTATTTTCTAAAAATTTGATACAGAAGTGGAATTTTTAATAATAGTTCATGCAAATAAGATGTCAAATTTTGTGAATAAAATTTCCTGGTCAAAACTCTACTTTTCATATAATTTCCATACAGTACTGATCTTTATGAGAAATTCAAACATGATTGGAAATAGCTGTCTTTTGCTATTTCATGTATTTTCTCCATCTTGAGATTTTTTTTTTTTTGTATTTTATGAGGTTTTGTGCATAGATAAAAAATTACTTAATATAGTAGCATTACATTTGTTGGAAAATGCCTATTTTCTGTTTCAATTTATTATGGAATTTGAGATGCATTTGCTGTTTGAAATCAAACAGCCTATGTATTTTTTGTATTTTTTTTTCACAGAAATTGTTCCATTCATATACCATTTTACCTTCCCTGGTGTGAGGACAATACTTTGTTGGTTAAATACTTCCATTTCGGTGAAAAGGACTGCTATGTGATCCAGAAAATGCTTTTTTTTATAGCTAGTATTTTTGAAATAAAAACAGGTCATTTAAATTATTTAGACTGAACAATGATTTAAAACTATATACTAATAATGATTTAATGATATATTTGAATGTAACTAATACATACACATACAACTTAATGAGGGGTCAGAGTTGTCTGAGGATCACAAAGATTACTTAGAATGTTTCTTGGCACTGAATTCTGAAATATATATGCACTGTAGATACTTCCTGTGTTTTGGGTTCTTTGTTCCCCATATGTGGCTATATATATGAAAAAAAGGCTGGTGTTTATACCATAAACATATATTTCTCAAGGCAAAATCTTGAAGCAGGTTAAACAAAAATGCAAGTCCCTTCTTTGGGAACCTGTAGTATAGCAGATATGTAAAAAAGTGAGTAGTGCAAGTGAGGAGGAGAAAGGGGACAAAGATACTGGGTTGGTTTTACTTAGGAAACATTTATCTGCGTTTAGAGGTTGCACATTTTCTGTTGGACTCCTACAAATAACTGCTAGTCTATAGATTCACTTAATGTACAAAGAAATGACAAGACTTTAAAAAAATACTGTAAAGATCTCTTTTGTGTATAATGAAAACAATGAAAGTTACAGCTATTTATAGTCATTAAAGAAATTTGAAAAGACAAAATTGGATTCACTGTGCTGATGGGGTAGTACTGTTACTGTCAGTGAGATGAGAGTGATGAGCATTTTGGAGATTTGGAGATAGAAATATCAGAAATAGTATTCAAAATGCTCTCAAATATGTGGAATTACTATATTTGCAAAGTAATTTGCTGTTGGTGAATAGGTATTATTTAAGAGCTACCAATATATCTCATTCATGATAACAAAACATAGAGGAGAATATATCTAACAGGGCATGAAGAGAATGAAGATCAAGAAATGAACTTTTCTAGCACTAAATTGCCAAACAGTCATTAGTGATGTCTTATAAAGATTCCTTCATGTAAAACCATGCAGGGCAGCTATGATCAAAATGCTTGTGGAACACCATGATAAAATGTCTGTTTCTGAGCAGGAACCTAGTGTTCAGCTCTGGGAATCTGGAGTTACAGTGTTGCTAACACAGGATTTCTTGGTAACCTTCATTATTGCCCGGTTGTTGCAAGTGTCTCTTTTGCAGTAATGAAAATTAAAAATTACCTAATCCTGCAAAAAATGTAATATAATAAAGCCTCATTTCTTATTTTTGTTCTCTATTTATATTTGCACTTTGCTTCTATTGTTGATATCTAAGGAAAATAGTTGCCCAAACCCAGAGTCTGAGACCAACATGAATACATGATATTACAGCAGATCGATCAGAAACTGACTCTTGGTTGGTTTAAATACCTGGGAATGTGTTACGAACTTGATCAAGTGATTGTATAACATTTGTCTAGTTTTAATATGTGCTTTAAGGTCAGGGTAGCAACTCTGTTGCATCAGTGGCATCAGGGAACAAGCTCAACCCCTGTAGCAGGTAACATTTAACTGACCACGTGTGAACTTTCCTTCTTTCTGAGATCTGAATTTGGTAAACTGGCAGAAAGTAAGATTTCCATGAGAGTTTTCACTGTATATGGAGAGGTTCCATGGAATGTCTGATGATGTGTCTTAATTCTACACAGTAAGAAGGTTGATCACAACTTCAACCAGACTTTCTGATAAAGTTTATCTGACCTTATCAGTGGTATGGTAAGCAGTTTTGTGATGGCAGTGTGATTCACCATGTGCATAGTGCAATACTGTGCATAAGGAAAAGTCCTTGTCTAAACAGTTATGCTTTTCCATAGCTAAAGAATCTAAAATGGTACAGCATGCCAAGTATTAAAAAAATGCCAACCACTAGTAGAAAATCCTCTTTGAAAAGAGAGAAATAATAGTGTAGAGATCCTTTTAGCTGTGAACTTGAAGCAGGTGTTAAAAGTTCCTTTTTCTCCTACTCTGAAGGGTTTTCTAATTCTTAACCCAGCTTTCCAGTCTGGATCTTGGAGTCAGAATTTGGTACAGCATGTACTGTAAATCTGATGGTGATGAAATGTTCATGAAGTAGAAAACATGCAAACACACAAAGCATACACATGACAAGTTGAGAGATAAAAATGCTTTTCACTCAATATAACAGATTTGATGTTATTGAAGTTCTTTTATTTTGCACATGGCCAAAATGTGTTGAAGTACAGTAGGCTGTGTTTTCAGATTCAAATGTACAAAATTGCTTTATTGGGGAGCCTAAAATACAGATGGAAAATGCCCCTTTGGTGAGTTCAAAGAATTAGCATCATGAAAATGAAAAGAAAATCTTCATTGATGCATAATGATATATCCTCATCATACTACTGACTGCAGAAGGGTTTTTTGCCCAGCAGTTTTACAAACAGTAATTTGATTAACTGATTTATATGAAGTCAAACAATGAAGTGAGCTGAAGTGTCATCTGTTCTGGTGCTTTGACTCTTGGGCTAATGCTGAGCTTCCTAGTGCTCTAACTGTGACTTTACCATTGTTTTCCTAATAGACATGGCTTAGTACATAGTCACCTGCAGAAATGTCAGTTACTAAAATTTTTAGTTTAACTTCTATTTAGTATTTTAGAAACAGTATTCTATATTATCTTAAACAGCTTTTCAGGGGATTAGAAGGTATTTCAGGTAGTGCAAGACTCTCTGCTTTAAAGAGCAACTGACTGCTCAGGCTTGCTGATACCCTGGTCTAACTTCCCATGTGGGAAGATAATTTTTACTGTTGTCAGTTCCCATATTTAGACTCCAAGACTTTATACATTTTAAGGTGTTGCAGTGCTAAGCAGTCTAAGCAAACCAACCAAAATCAATATGAAACAGTATTCCTAATTTTGCAATTCATTATAGTTTCCATGAATTATGAGTTAATCTTGTTTCATTTTGTTTTACTGTGGCTTTCATTTTATTTTCTTTCTTTTTCTTGTTGGAAATGATGAAACAGACAGGGAAATGTAAAAAAGATTAAAAAACAGGATTGTAGCTTTTGACTGTCTAGAAGTGAGTGAAAACAAGATAGCTACATTTAATTGTTCTGTTTTGTAGGTATCATTTTAAAATTATACTCTCTTTGGAGGTTGCTCTTTGGGGAAGTGATTTTGGAAGGACAAACAATAGTATTGAAGGATTCACAGCAAAAAGCAGAAAGATTTTGAGATCAGTATACAAGAGGAGGAAAGAGTCAGTCAATGATGTTATAAACAATCATTTTTATTGCTTTCATTATGAAATATATTATTATGAAGAAAGAAATTCTTCCTTATTTCAGTTCTATTCCAGGATGGAACATATTCAGAAGTTCCTCTGTTTTCCACTCTTTGTCTTCTTTGGTCCACTGAATCCTTAATTCTTTGCTGAGGAGCAGGCTTGCATCAATAGCAGGTCTGTCTTTATAGCAATATAGGCTATAGAGTGGGAGTTGCAACACCTACGTAAGAACTGGAAGTGAGAATTTTACTTCGGTGGGCCAAGAGGGAAATGCAAATCTTTATCAAAAGATTATGCATGGTAAAGTCTGTGATGGATTTGGATTTTGTTTAAGTAGTTGAAGTCAGAAGTCTCACTTCAGGGACTTTTTTATTTTTGTAGAAAACACACAGAAGTTAATCAATTATAAATTAAAATACCAACTGCATTGTCTGAAGTGTGTGGAATCTTGGAGACTAATAGCATGGGATGGCATATAGGGACATGGAGACTGTGTAGTATAGATTCCTAATTCTTCACAACTTAAAAAATCCAAAATGATGAGAGGTAAATTCAACCCACATTTGCTGTTTTGTGCTTTGAGACAGTGTAAATAGAAGAGTGCTATATTTAGATCTGAGCTAAATCCGATATAATTTTACTTCCCCTTTTACCAAGGATGAACTAGGCCAGACTGTTTGCCTAGCTATGGAAAACCAAAAATTTGTCAGAGCATGCTCAGGGCAAGGATTAACCTCTATTTACTCTGACAAGTCAGGTTTTCCGCAGGCTAGGGACTAGCCTAGTCTGTTGTCTTAGCTTCCAGAAATCAGATTTTTACTCAAAATCTATATCTGCACCATTGTGTTTTGTTTAGGTGCACAGGTGAACTTATTTTCCATTTTTAAAATTTAAAAAATTGTTTATTGTCAGCTTCCACAATTCTATTGTGGTTTTTGTTCTGTTTTGGTTTGGTTTTTACCTATTGATTTAATTGTTACTTTTTCAAAATTTATAAGACGTAAAACATACTTTTAGAAAATTATTGACCAAAACCTTGAGGTGAGCCTTCAGGAGGCAGTCGATGTGGGGAGACATTTGTCAGTAACATAATTTGCAGAGATACAATAGATATCAGCAAGCTTTAGACAGAAATGTAAAACTAGACTAAATAAAACACCATGATGTGTTCTGTAAAGGTTGATGGTTTTATACAAAAGCATTGGCAGCTAATAGAGATACAGGGATGCAGAATCACATTTGAGAGAGAGAAAAAAGAATTGAGATAGTACTCTTTGCAGATAGAAGGAACTGGGAGTTAGCAAGCGTTTTGCTTCTGTGCAGGATGGCAGCAGTTCAGCACAGATGCACTTACCCAAATAACTGATTGCTGTGTCTTTGATACCCCAGGTGCAGATAAAGCTTTAGTTTTTCCATATTTTTTACATCTACAAAGTCTTTGCAACTCCTGAGGTTTCTGGAGTGATTGTAAGTGGCTTACAGCATGTCAGTGAGCTAAGTTAATAGTGCAGTTTGTAGAGATATTGTACATGTTACTTTTATCACTGTTTGGATTAAAACCCTCCCAGTATTGCAGTAGTCATTAGAGGACTTAAATTGTCTTTTTATGCTTACATTAGAACTTGCAGCTTTGCTAATGCTAATGGATTTTGATGGCAGTTTAAAAAAATACTATCCTACAAGAATCTGCAACATTTAAGTAACAGATAAAATCATCTCTGTGTTTTCTCCATCAAGCTGGTCATGAGCCAATACACTTGAGAGTGACTCTCAATGTGCGCTTTCAAAAAACAGTGAAAAGTAAACATGCATAGGAAACTTAACATTAGGTGAAGCTTTTTGAAGGTGTGGCAATTGCCAGAAAGTTCAATGCTAATAGTAACGTTTTCTTTCAAACTTGGTGTTCTAGTGACTATAATACTACTATCCTGTTTTTTTTCTCAGTATTTTGTTCGCTTGTTTGTTTTGTGTTTTCCTGGTTAAAATAACAGTACTCATAGAAAAGATACTGAATATCAAGCTACCAATCAAAGGTGATTTTATCTTGATGGGGGTTTTGGGTACTTCATTAGTGTATGCATTTAGTATAACTGCAGTGCTCAAGTATTGAAGACAATTAGTTCAAATCTAGATGATCCTGAACACTGAACTGTTGCAAATACATTTTGAAACAACATATTTTATCATCCCAGGAAAATCTTCCAAACT
This sequence comes from Peucedramus taeniatus, assembly GCA_013400575.1. Lineage (NCBI taxonomy): Eukaryota > Metazoa > Chordata > Aves > Passeriformes > Fringillidae > Peucedramus > Peucedramus taeniatus. The sequence continues at coordinate 47,085 of WBNO01013693.1, forward strand.
TCTTCATCTAACTAAATATCGTCCTGTAATTTTGAAATTAGGCACATATCTGGCATGTGTTAATTTCTTACACAATCTCTTCTTCAGATGGCTGCTGTCCCTAAAATATTAATGTCAAGCAAGCAACAGTTTCTCAGAACCCAGCTTTGCACAATGGTAGAAGTGATTTCAAATGGGAACATTTACTCAGATTTATCTATTAAGATGAAATCCACACAGATCACTGTGATTAAAACCAAATATCTTTACTGATGAAACTGAAAACTACCAAACAATTGAAACTTACATGTTTTCCAAAGAAGTTGCAGCAGAATCAAAAAGAGTGGAATACACTTTGGGACAGAAGGTGTCAGGAAGAGGTGGGGTAGAGGTGAGTGGAATGGAAAACGCACATGAAAGTGTAAGTCAGGTACAGGATACGACTGTGGTTTCTTAAAAGTCTTGAAAACAAGGAAGATGTTAACAGTAAGCATCAAGAAGTGCCTGAGTTTTTGTCATCATAATCCCCTGAGAGAATTTTGTTGGCAGCATTTTGGCTTTTAAGCAAATTTTACTGTGCCTAAATTCTAGTAATAGATTTCATTTCTGGCCTAGTGTACACTGGGCAGAGAGACTGTTTAATCCTATCTAATCTGAAACTTCAGAACATAAGAACATGGTAGTGTAGCTTTCATAACTGTGATTAGTTTTGTAAATGTGAAAAAAGTTGTACAGTCTTAGATTTATAATAAGCAGGACAAGGTTTATATGGAGTCAGACCATCTTGTGAAGAATTAAGAAATTCCCTGGAAAAGAAGTCCAGAAGAAATGTCCTTTCAGGGGACCAAAGAAAACTCCCAAAACAAGACAAGCACAAAGAAAACTTTAAGTACACTTAAGAATTCCTTTGTAAATTAGCTGTGCATTAAAACACTAGAATGCCAAGGAGCTGAGATAATACTCATGGATTTTAACTAAACTAATGGAGTTTTAACGTTGTTGTTGCTTATCAAAAGACTGAATGCTTTTTGTAGCTTATAAAGGCAAATAAAGACAAGAAAAAACTACAAGTAATCCCAAGGAATAACTGTTCAAAGTAAGTGTTTTGCTTACTGGTCTGCTGCCAATAGCAAGACGGATTTTTATTCGTCTACTTTTGGTAATGTTTCCTGTAAGGAGGAGTCCAGGATTAGAATTAATGGGACAAAGTAAATGAGAATTTCTTCTGATTAAAACATTACTAAGGAAATTTTTGTTGCCAGGCAATGTGTAGCAACTGTTTTTGAAACTGTAGTTTTCAAAAAAAAAGAAATTGTTATGAAAAGGAATTTCAGACAATTGGGTTTCTTTCACTAAAACCACAGAGGTTGTTTTTGGTTAAGAAGTAAACTATTTGTCATAAAAATGGTAGCATAGAAGCAAATGCAGAATTAAACAATAAACTAAGCTAATCTAAACCACAGAGTTACAGCCTCCTTCTGTTTGTCCTTTTTGGGTATGTTGGCTACTCCTGGTCAGCTAGTATTTCAGCAAGTATAGTAGAAAACTGCTTCTCCATCAGAGGTCATTACTTTGCTTAAAAGGCTTTTTATTTTGCACTACCCCAACTTATTCATTCTGTTTGCTGTCAGAAACTCCACATCAATCCAAGCAAAATTTACTTGAGTTCTTTGAAAAGAGGATCAATAACTCCAAAGAAAAATAAGTTTTAAAGAAACAATTGGTCTGTCCTCATGCTTGATTTGCTTAAGAAATATTGTTAGTACAATAATTTAAACAGTTCATGCTGACTGCTAATTATTTTGGAATTTAATAAATGAGGAGTTTCACTCTTAAACAGACCAAATAAAACATTATATTCAAATAGTAGCATGATTGATCAAAAGTTAACATAAAATGAAGGAGTTCTTTAATGGTTCAACTACACTTTTTTGAATCTTCAGTTATTTTTGAAACATTTATACACGTAATTTTTTCATGTTAGAAAACATAGTGTTCACCCTGTTTTTCTCTTTCCTGCAGGGCAGCACAACTATTTATGTGCTGGAAGAAATGACTGCATAGTCGATAAAATCCGTAGGAAGAACTGCCCAGCATGTCGCTTGAGGAAGTGCTGTCAAGCTGGTATGGTCCTGGGAGGTGAGCTGTTTTTCAAGTGCATTTATAGAAATAGGCAGTCAAGTACACTACCTTTACTCTGTTGAGATTAAACAACATCACCTTGCTACTGTAAAAGAAAAACCATAGTCAAATGTTATTTTTGGAAGAATTACCTAATGCTGTATAATTTCTTAGAATTTTTCTTTAGTGAATCTGGAAACCCTGACAAAACACCTTTCTGTAGGAATCACTATGTATCCTTACATTAATTTTCTTGAATGGAAAGGAATTATGTCTTTGGTGTGTATTTATTAATAATTTTGGATCAGAAAATTTGATATAGGTAAAAAATAAGTAGATTGAAATTGACACTAGAGTCAGGAATGAGTACTGTGCTCTTCTAATTTGTGTTATACCCTTCATCATTGCTTTGAGTACATGTCAACAAAATTGTATCCTTCTGTTCCACCAGAGAAGGACAGGTAGTAGTTGCACCAATACTGCAGGCTTTGCATGCTGGGTGCTGGGAAATCCCATCTTTATATTAGTTCTTTCTGTAACAGATTTGGGGTTTTTTTAATGTATCATTAAATGAAATTGAGCACTGGGCCTTTGAAAACCTACAGGGAGAAAATGGTGTATGATCAGGTAGTCACATGGCAACTTTTGATGCACTTACAGGCAGGAATGATGCTTATTTTTGATGTTTGTTTTTTTTTTTTCTTCTATTTTGTATCAGCACAAAGCTTGAAAATACATGGCTAAGACTATAAGAAAATGACAATATAAAAGTGATAACATATGTTCCTAAATAGAGTTAAAAAAAAAGGGGGAAGGACAAAAACCTGCTTTATTTCCAATTAAATCTATTTTAGCCTATCAAAGCCCTCTGTCTGTCTCTCTCCCCTGCTCAAGCCTACATTCCCTCCCCCACATTTAAGTATTGTTTTTTATCCCTGAAGGAAGAGCTGGCACTATATACTATACATATTCCATTATCTTGCTGATCAGCATTCATTGATAATATAAAACATGTATATAGTTTTCAGACTGATAGTTTGCACATCTCTGTGTTTCCAGCTCCTGTAAGCTGAATGCAAGCTCCATGGAGCTGGAGTATTCTGCACACACAACCATTGTGTCATTCTTACATGGTCAGTCAGTGCCACCTCACAGTTAAAAAAAATAAATGGAGTTGACAAGCATGTTGGTGCCACTGGGCTGAGGGGAGAGGGACAAAAGGAGGACATGCCCTTTGGATCCTTCTCAGATTGAAGTGGTGTTTTAAAACTGGAGTAGCAGTGCAGTAGAGAAACAGTATTACTACAAAGGCAGAGCCTAAAGTCTCATTTGCCCAACTTTGGAAAAGGAGAATGCCAAGGAGGCAGAGGTCCTGAGTAAGTTGTGGAAAATACAGAATAAGAATGAAGACTCAGGAAGAGGAGTTGGCAGATGTAGTGCCTGCCTTTGAAAATTTGGGAGAACATGACCAATTTGACCTCTAAACTATATACCTGCCTAAGGAAGGTGGCTTAGATTAGATGATCTTTAGATCAATTCCAATCCAAACCATTTTATGATTCCAATGGAATTTAGAATTCTAATTTTAAATTAATACAGATAAAAATTCATTCCTGACTGTGAATTTTGCACAGCTAAGAGTTGATCTAACCTGAATTTTCATTTATGATACCCTGGGTAACACCAATAACTAAACTCTGTGTGTTTCACAGACAGCAGTTTCAACAAGCAGAAGTGTGTGGGATGACTCACTATCATTGTCTAGTCCTTTCACTTCAGCATTATTCTGCACAGTAATGCTACATAGGAAAAGTCACCATCAGGCTTGACTTCGTTCTACACTTTGTGTGCATTTATGGATGCCAGTTTTCTTATTTTTAATACTTAAATTTCCTGGTTTTTAATATATACATTTTGCTCTGGGTGTAGGTACTAGAAACAGAAAAAGTTGGACACTTTTGCTAGCAATATTGATCAGATGATATGTCCTCATTAGAGTATCCTCATAGTAGGATGCTATGTCCTCCTAGAAAACCTGAGGACAAAGGTGCTCTAATTTTTATTTTATTACTATCAGGTATGAAGAGAGTAAAATCTTCATCTTTCTCATCACCTTTTCAGATCACCTTTTTTTCTCAGCTATTACAAAGCAAGTGTAAATATTTTCTTTGTATTTAATGCTAGATATTTGTACCTAGCCAGTATGCTGTGTTGCTTAGTCTTCTCCTAAGTATACCTAATCAAAGCTGTCTCTCATTTTTTGAGAAACCTGTGCAGTCTAGTTTCTCTACTTCGTAGAGGGACATTGCACTTCATCAGATATATGCCCTAATATCCCCACCTACATCATCTTCTGGAAAGAAGTAATCTGGCAGCAAATAGAAAGCAGAAGAGAATAGCTGGACAATGGAAAAAAGGAAATATTGAGTAGACCTGTGACTGTGGCACCTCTATTTTTTTCTGTCAGCTGCCTCATGTTAAGTGCCTCAGGTGCTCTTAGTGATGTCAACAGTTCTGGGGGGATTAGGAAGCTAATTGTTTTATGCAGGCTGAAATGGAGTGCTTAGTGCTGAAAGAAGAAGAAAAGACAAATATAGACCAGAAATGAGGAAAACTGGAATGAAATTATGCTATTTGTAAAGGATTTAAAATTCAAACTGCAAACAAAATCTCAAGATAGACTGTTAACCGAAATACTCTTTTTATGGTTGTATTGCTGCCCTTCTTCCTTTTGCTCGTTTTCCATTTGTTATAATTCCTTTGTTGTATCACATGAGTGAGCAATATTTCTTACCCGTGACTTGATGTGCTGATCAACACAACATGATTCATATATGGAGTGTCACAGGACTTAGATAATTTTCCCAAAGACATCAGTGATCAAAGGGCTGGGAAGCCTGCCATACGAGGAAAGGGTAAACATGAGCCAGCAGTGTGCCCAGGTGGCCAAGAAGGCTGATGGCATCCTGGCCTGTATCAAGAATAGCATTGCAACCAGGATTAGAGCAGTGATTGATTGTCCCTCTGTACTTGGCACAGCTGAGGCCACACCTCAAGTACCGTGTCCAGCTCTGGGCCCCTCACTACAAGAAAGACATTGAGGGGCTGGAGCGTGTCCAGAGAAGGGCGATGGAGCTGGGGAAGGGTCTGGAGCATAAATCGTATGATGAGCAGCTGAAGGAGCCAGGTTTGTTTGCGTGGGAGAAAAGAAGCTTCAGGAGGGACCTTCTTACTCTCTACAACTCCCTGAAAGGAGGTTGTAGCAAGATGGGGGTCGTCATCTTCTCCCAGGGATCATGTGACAGTACGAGAGGACATAGCCTCAAGCTGTGCCAAGGGAGATTCAGCTTGGACATCAGGAGGAAATTCTTCACCGATAAGGTTGTTAAACTGTGGAAAGGGCTCCCCAGATAGGTGGTGGTGTCATCATCCCTGGAGGTGTTTGAAGAAAGACTGGACATAGCACTTAGTGCTCTTAGACAAGGTGGTGATGCATTGAAGTTTGGACTTGATGGTCTCGGAGGTCTTTTCCAACCTAAAAGATTCTGTGATTCTCTGATTCTGTGAACTGGGTTTGTTCAGCCTTGAGAGAAGAAGGCCTAGGGGACACCTTATCACTGTATTCCACTATTTAAGGGTGACTGCAAAGAAGGTGTAAACTTCCTTTTTACAAGCAGTCACATGGAAAAGACAAGGGATAATGAGTACAAGTTACTCCTGGGGAGATTCTGATTAGACACAAGAGGAAAATATTTCACAATGAGAAAAATCAGCCATTGGCATGATCACCCAAGATAAGTAGCAGACTTCTCACTGTTGAACAGTTTTAAGATTCATCTGGACAAGGTGCTGCATCATCTTGTCTAACTGAGCTTTTGCCAAGGAAGGCTGGACTGGATTGGTTGGACTGGAATCCTTGAGGTTCTTCGCATCCTCGAATTCTGTGATTCTGTGATAAAAGCCCATACACAAATTTCTGATTCTTGGAATAAAGTACATGCTTAGAAACATCCTTGAGTATTTTAAATGAAACAGAATTGGCAATACTTTAAATCTCTTCTTGTGCTTACGACCTGTATAGGTCAAGATTTTTTGTGCATTTTGTGATTTCTGCCATTTAGAACATACATAGATATATTTTTTTCGTTTATCTCTTAAATTTAAGTTTCTTAATTATGGTCTTGAGTTAAATGCAGACCTGCTATGTTGCTTAATTAACATGAGAAACACTGAAATTTTACAGCATATTAATGATAAGCTTCCAAAAATTACTATATTAATTAAATTAAACTTACTTCTTAGGGAAGTACACCATTGACTGTCACTGAGTGGAAACCATATAGATAAAAGTAATATTTTTAAATTGGAAAATGGACAAAAGTTCCATTTTTCAACCCTAAATTCAAAGCAATTTCAAACCCCTGAAATATTTAAAGAAAATATATACAGTTGCAAGTAAATTATAGAATAGCAACCAATAGTTTCAGTAATTTATTTCCCTATATGGACTGTTTCTTCTTTCTTAATCTATAGAAGGAAAGTATAAATAAAAACATGCATTCCATAGTACCATATTTGTAATTGTCTGTGAAAGTGTTAATTGTCTTTGGGTTTTATAACCTCATAACTTAAGACATTAATCTATCCCCTTTCTAATATTAAACCTAATAAGATAGCAGGTAGGTGGATCAGGTCCTGGAGTAAACAAGTACTCAGTTCAACCAGGCTGGTTATAACAGATTCCTTGTTAGCTGTATTGCTGAATTACTGTGTTCTTCATTGTTTCAATCAGCTTTCAGTCTGCAGTGCAGTGATTACATGCAGAAAAAGGTGAATTAATTTTCTGAGGTAGGATCAAAGGGTTTATTAAAACCAAGATGTGTTGCTTCTGCTTTGCTACTTTGTCTATGTAGTATACACTCCCCTAAGGTGTACATGGCTTCTTTTTCTACACAAAACGCAAGAGCATAGTGACCTTAACGTAAGGGCCATTGTGTTCTGTCAAGAATAATCCATCATTGATGCTTTTCACCTCGTTACAGGGTAAGGAGAAGGGTAGTGAGATGTTAGACTTCTACTAGAAACCCAGCCCTTTTAATATTGCCTACCATCAGTAATGTCTAATTGTCTGTATGATTCTGTACACCTACTTAAAAAATATTAAAATACAGACTTTAGGTAGTAAGGAGAAAATCATAATATATTTGATAGTGGGACTAAACAGATTTTTAAAAAATGTTTTCTAGGTACATATAGAACACAAACACTATAAACATGCTATTTGTAGTAAACAAGGGTAGGAGAACAGTGTGTATGAAGAAACTGCTTGAGTGGTCAGATGTCTTAAAGTGAAATAATGAAAATGTTACAAAAAAAGTGTGTGCTGTCTAAGTATGCACAGACAAGTTATAGTATTAAGAAAAGTAGTTGTCAGAGTGGATTGGTATTTACCCATTACGGGACTAAGTGGAGTCATTTATTTATCTTACAGCACAAACTTACCTGCTTTGTAAACAGCGAATGAAAAACTAAGCTATTGTCAAATTTCTGTTGTTTTCCTTATGTCCTTAAGAGTTTTTATTAATTTGATATGGTCTCGTTGTTGTAGATGGGAAAGTTTGCTGCGAGTTATTAATAGTCACCTCTCCTGTAGATAGGTAGCAAGTGGAGTTGTTTTACTGGTGACTGTTAAGCAACATAATTAGCAATAAACACATGAGCAGTTCTGCAAACCAGTATGACATTAATTCTGATACATTTAGTCACTTGCAAACATGGGTACTTATTAACTACTAACATTTCCATGTGATAAGCATTCTGTTTGGTTTCTTTCTTTACTTGTTCTCTGAACTGTAAAAGTGTCTGAAGCCATTATTTCTGAAAATACCTGAAATCATTATTTTTGAACTATCAAATGCATTGTTACTTCTGTTTTCCTTCATGCCTACACAATACTTAGTGGGAAATTCCCAGCATGTCTAGGACTATGTATATGTTTGTTATGACAAAAATTGGCTCTAGGTCATCGGGCGTAATAAATTGTCTATTTGTGGGGTTTTGTTTTGCTTTTTTTTTCTTGGTTCTGCTGTAACATAAGATGTAACTCAGTGTTTGATTCTTTACTAAGAAATCTCTAATCAGAAATATTTTTATTCTTACCACAAGTGATAAAATGAGCATATGATTGTTGGGGCACTTGATCCTAAACTAATTAAAACCTGCAGTTAAGTTAGTAGTAATATGACCCCTGAATGTCATTGCATGATGAATGTCATTGTTTTTGCCATCACCCTTATGTTTATTTCTGTCCCCCTGTCATCTAAATCAGACCATAAATATCAGTATCTTTATCACATTTTTTGACCCTTTTTTCCCTAAGACAAACTTATTTGGCAGAACTAAAGGTCTAGCAGAGTTTTCATCACCTTTGAGAATCTATTTCAAGCAAATGTGTTCCATGCAGTCACCTCTGCATGGATTTGCCTTTTTATTGAAACTGGTAATATGTCACTGAGGATTGTTGTCTTTAAACCTCTGAAGGTTTGATTTTTTGTGTCCATAGGGTGCACTGACAAACTGTTTCCATGAAAGAAATTTGAAGAATTGCTGCCTAAACCTGTGTATTTCCATAGCTATACCACATGTATCTGCTTATTTTGGGAAGGCAGTTCAGTTATTAATTTTAGTTAGTGTTGTTCATACCACTGCAGTATGGAAATAACAATTAAAAATACTGAGAAAGGGAAATTATGCTTTAGGAAGTGAAATATCTTCTAAGAGTTTACAGTATTTTTTGGTCTTTCACTCATCCTCCTGGGCACCAAAATAGGATTCAGCCATGAGACTGAAATGCTCTTAGAGAACTGGAGGAAAGGAGTTTCTGTGTGTAGTAATTAATTACTAACAGTTTTGGTTTTGAATATTAGGGAGTAAAAGAAACAGTATGTTTAATTGACATTAAATAGAAACTGAATTGTAGAGCCAGCTGGCTCAGCTGTTGGCATATGACAGAACAGCGGGAATTGACCCAGAAAACACTTTATGAGGTTACTGTAACCTAGAACTCATGGCAATAATTTTAATGGGTGGGTGCTGTTCATCCCTTAGTGAAGGGAGCAGGATAGAGAGGGAGAAGCTCTAAAGAATTTTCCATTATCATTTTTCAATTACATAAATAGTCAAAAAATAGAAAACTTATTCTGAAGACAGTTCTGGTTTCCTTGTATAGATTAAAAGTATAATCCAACACTAGCAGAAAATACTAATGTTCTTGGTTAACTCTTTCTAACAGATCAACAATTTTCTTTTTCAGGTCGAAAATTGAAAAAGTTTAACAAAATTAAGGTTGTGAGAACATTAGATGTTGCACTCCAGCAGCCAGCAGCCCTTCAAGATGAAAGCCAGTCTCTAACCCAAAGGCTGTCCTTTTCTCCAAATCAAGAAATTCAGTTTGTTCCCCCAATGATAAGTGTTTTACGAGGCATTGAGCCAGAAGTTGTCTATGCTGGTTATGACAATACAAAACCTGAAACACCAAGTTCTTTGCTGACCAGTCTGAATCATCTTTGTGAGAGGCAACTTCTTTGTGTAGTCAAGTGGTCTAAATTACTACCAGGTAATATAATTTCTTATATGTAGTAAATTGTAGTTAAGCAAATTTTTCATGGGAGGAGCAGTCTAAAGAGAATATTATTGACTGCCTGTTAATACTTTACAAATCCCAAAATGATTAAGCTTTCATTTATCAGATAATATAACTAATCAAATATATTTTAATAGGGAAGCACATATGAAAGAATCCATCTAAGTATTTTGATTCACTCCAAGAAAGCCCAGGAGCTCAGACAGTTCCTGTATGTGATTGTTATTACAGCCTTTCTACCCCAGCCCCTCTTGCTCTATTATTTATTAATTTGATATAAAAAGCTGGCTTATTCTGCTTATTCTTTATTCTTCTTATTACTAAAATGAATTTTTGAAAGCATCAAAGAAAAATTTTTATAAATAATACCAATTAGAACTAAGCAGCTCACAGACAAACTGGCAATGAGAAGTAACTTAATTTATGGAGATCCACAACTGGATTAAAAAAAAATTCATGTTATGTATGTATGTATGCTGTATGGTGATAGGGATCATCATGGTCATCCTGGGATATATAGAAATCAATATATTGAGCAGAAAGTCTGGAAAATACAGTTTCATGTGAGCTCACTGACACTTTGCTGCTACAGGAAGCAGGTCTCAATCACTGCTCTTCCCATTGCAGTTGGCACTTACCAGACCCCTTGAGTGAATTGATTATTCTCACTAAATGAGAAGAAAAGAAACCTTTTTTTAGCCCTCTGTGGTTTTCTGATGACTTCATGAACTAAACCAGTTCACTGAGGAGGAGCCATGAGTGCCAAAACTTGCTTGAAGGAGGTAATAGGACCATGTGATGAAGAACAGGAGCACTGCTTTCAGTGGCAGGAAGCTGTTAATTTCACTCAGATAATTTGTGCAACCTTTTAATTTATCAAACAGCAAAAATTATCAAACACAAGCATACAACTGAATATGGTTCTCTTTATTTGAATGCAAGAAAGATATTCATATATGGATATTTTTGTGTGACAACTGCATTTTATGGTAAGAACACTGATGTTCAAGCTATCGACATTAAATGAGAGTTGGTTACAGTGGTCATGTTACCAACTGTCATATTTTTACCAAAGGAGAAAGAGATGCATTCTTATCCTCTGAAACAGTCATTTTTGCTAAAATAAATTTTGGTGTGAACATTTCAAAATACTGGATAAAAACAAAAAGACATGAGGTTAACTATCAAAGTAAGATAGGCAGTTATTACCCAAGCATTGGAGAGCTACATCCCCAAAACTACTTGTCTTTCTAGGTGTTTTCAGTTGGATAGCTCAGATTTGTAACCTCAATACACCTACTTAGCTGCTGTCTAAATGAGAATTATAAAATATTTTATCTTTAATTTCATTTCCAGGTTTTCGGAATTTGCATATTGATGATCAGATAACCCTAATCCAGTATTCCTGGATGAGTCTAATGGTTTTTGCCATGGGGTGGAGATCATACAAACACGTCAGTGGTCAGATGTTGTATTTTGCACCAGATCTGATTCTAAATGAGTAAGTAGAATGCTCCCATGTTACATTAATAACATGTTAAACTTTTATGTGCCAATGGGAATGGGACTCCATTAAGGCCAAGATTTCAATAATTACTTTTGTTTCAAAATTAACAGCCAAGTCCTCTGACCATATCAAAGTTCAGTAACTTTGGAAGGGGTTTTGTGGGAACCCTAACTATTCTGTGTACATAGTCAAGCCAAAGTAGTTCAAATAGTATTTTAATTATCTAAGAGAAAAAAAATTATGCTGTCAGAAGATTTACTTTAATTCATCTGAATAAGTCATGAGTTAATGCTTACTAATTGGAGCTGAGTGTGGGGTTTTTTTTGGTTTTTGTTTGGATGGTTTTCGCAAATAGTTTGTCTAAAATCTAAATGCTCAGTTCTGACACTTTTTGATAAAAATTATTTTCTAATGTGCATTTCTTGTTGGAAAAGTACATTTGTTGTTAGAAAGTTGTAAAAAGATGTTTATCAAGTAGGAATTTTAATATCAAGGAAAATTTATATGAGACTGCTCTTTTCTGCTGGGGGATGGGAGGGGCTTTTTGGCTTGGATTTTCCTTCACTATGCTGTTTAATTTAGATAATCGTCATTTCAGTCTTTGTCAGTTTTCCAGCTCTGAAAATTAATATTGTCAGACTTGTAATTTTATATTCTTTGGTTATAGTACATGGGAGGTTTCCAGGAACAGTAAAACATAATTTAATCCCTATATTTATTTTTCCTTAATAAATTTTTCTCAGTTTTTTTTTTTTCCTTGAAATACTAAAAGAACTGCTATGAAGCAAGCTGAAAGAAAAACAGGTGTTTTGTGAGACATATTGTTTAAAGATTAAGAGGTGGATTTGCAGAAGATCTAGACACCTGATTTTAAAATCTATAGACATGCAAGATCCTCCCAGTGAAGTTCTCTGTAAAAGATATTCAGTAGAGCCAACCCTATAGCTCCTGTCCTTTTCTCTTCCAGATGATTGTAAATCACTGTGAGGTTGTTGAGCAATGAATTCTTTCCTCTCCCCCTTATATCAATTGTGCTGTACAAATTGAAATACTTAGAAGTGATGAGATTGAAAGAATTTTTGGCTGTGTTTTTGTCCCAGCATAGTCTGATACATCTTATGGTTACATTCAAAAGAAACACAGTGAGATGGCTTTAAGCAGTAATGTTGTGTCTTGGAATATCACCCTGCTTGTGGACCACTGGTGACAGCTTGTGAAGAAGACTTTAAGTACTTTGGGAATGGTGTTGAGATTTATGAACCCTGATTAAAATCCACTAGAGACAGCTTCTTATTGTCAGCTGAAGATCATCTACACTGGGTGCTGACAGCATATTCCTCTCTTGGTTATAGAACATCTCATCAGGGTCATACTAGAGATGTTATAAACAAAGAGATATAAAAAGTAACTGATGCACTGAATCATAGCTGCAACTATTTATTGGAAATAAGTTAGCTTTTAGATCAGTAAAATGTAAACAACTTTGTTATCTGCGATGATGTCTAAGCTTGTACTTTCATGTTCACCTTAAGCAAGGGTAACTGCTGAACACTGCGAAAAAAAGTTAACTGTGCTGGTCATGCATCCCCATGACTAGCTGAGCTCGACCAAACACTCTCTGGCTGCACTGTCAAACTAATAAGGAGTTTATATGCCTGAGACGAAAAGCCATTCATTAGCAGGTGGAGGTAATCCCTGACATGACTCACCATGTAGGACTGCAGGCACTAATGCTAGAGTCACAGGAACATGTGCCTAGAGGTAGAAAGATAATGGAACGTCCTTCTGCGGNTAGTTGTTTCATAATTACCATGAAACCACAATCCAAAGCTTGTGTCACCGCCAATCTGTCATTTAGTGAACTGAGTTATGCTTCTCGGGAAGGATGTGTTTGGTAGCATCAGTTTCAGACCAAAAAAGCCAGTAGTGCTAGTTTGACAAAGATTTCTTAGTATTAATCCCCTACAAGGACTTATTGTTACTCATATTTTGCAGTGTCTGAAAATTTGAGTAAGAACAACATTTAAGCTGCTAACCCTGGAAGCTGCTATTGCTCTTCATAGACAGTAATTAGGAAGAGATGCTACCAAAAAGTAATAGAAAAGGAGATTTGAAGTAGATGTAGAAACAAGTCTATTCAGGTCTAAAATATTAAATTTCTATGTTTATGTCATTTAAGAGCAGGTACAAGATATCAGATGTTGAACAACATTGAAATAATTTTCATTCAAGCTGACAGTAACACTTTAAATAACAAGAAAAAAAATCAGGGCATTGAAAAAGTCTTTTTTAAATGGAAAATATCTTCTGTTTTGATTGCCAAGGTCACTACCTGCAGTCAGGTTGGAATGCTGATCTGAACCCCCTAGCAGGTGGGGGAGCAAAAGTTAATCTTCCTGATATCATGCCTAATTAATCTGGATTGGGATGCAACCTTTTAAAATCAGTCCAAGTTACTGGATCATCAGGTTAAAATACAATGAATTCAGTCTAGATTAGAAACATTGTAATGCTACCATTGCAGTAATTTCAATTGAAAATTATTATCCTACTAAATATATGCAATAATACATACTCAATATACCAAAATTACAAAGAGAAAGGTGGTATCAAAGTGCTGCAAAAGCCCCACCGTTTTATATCTTTCCCGCGTGATTTGTTCTGGTTACTTCTGTGGGAGTTTAGGAAAGGTTGTATTAATGTCTCTGTTTACTTAGCATGTAACATTTGAAACTGTTTCTTTAATGGCATGACATGCTACAAAGTAATATCATTGCTCCTAGAAGTACCAGGCTAGAGTTGCTACAAAGTATTTTGATACAGACATTTTTGCAAAACTCAAGAACAAGTTTTCTGTAGACTTTCAGATTTGTCTTCAGTTCTATGCTTTGAAATCTTTACAGAGATAAAAGAATTTATGGACTTCTAAAATAAGATAGTACTTCACATTATTCATTAGGATATTTCTAATTAATAAACTCCCCTTATTTTTGGTGGTTAGCATTCAGCTTTGCTAGTTTTTGGGGTTTTTATTCTGGACAGCAGTAACAGATTAAACATCCAAAATAGTAGCACATTCATACCAATAAAAGACTAGCATAGGAAAAAAAAAATCAGAAAACTGTTTATTTGTATAAGCTCATCTTTAATTTTTTAATGTAATAAACTGCTAACAAGACCTTTCTTTCAAATAGTTAGTGATGGAGCCATTCTTTGTCTTTATTTTCTTTTTTTTTTTTTATTTATTTTTTTAACTTTTCTGGGTGTAAGACAGAGGATGAAAGAATCATCGTTCTATTCCCTGTGTCTATCCATGTGGCAACTCCCACAGGAATTTGTCAGACTTCAAGTTAGCCAAGAAGAGTTCCTATGTATGAAAGCACTGTTACTTCTCAACACAAGTAGGTTCTTTTATTTCTTTGTAACACATCACTGCTAAAAGGGTTTTGAACAGTGTTGTTTAGCTTGACAGTCACTAAGCTCTCTGGCTTAACAAATGGAAATGTCCTAGATGGAATGTTAGTATTCTAAGACTAAAAATATTTTTTAATAATGTTTATAAAGGACAGAGAATTTGCGATTCATTGGATTCATTGATGGTTTTATTGTGTATAAAGATACTGGGGAAATGTTGGATCCCTTTTGACACATGGCTATACTGTGTTACACATTTTCAAAACAACTGTGCAGTATTTCTTCCTGGAAACATCAGTTCAAGTGACTCTACACAGATTTAAAAAAGCCCAACCAAACCAAAACAACATTAAAAGTATTAGAATATATTTAAAAATATAAAATATATTATCAGGACTGAGGGCTTTATCTTGACCAAGATCTTAAAGCATGTTTGCTCAAAAGAATTAGGGAAGAGGCCGTGACAAACAATACTAGCATTTATTCAACTTTTTATAGTTATAAATAGGTGAAGTTTAACAAAGATATAAACAAATGGAAATGTTTTTCTTTAGTTTGTTTCTCTGGAAACAAAATCCGTGGTCACTTAATTATATGCATCTTTTAAAGAATGTAGCATACAGCTGCATTCCACTTTTCATAGGAAACGTGGTTGTTGGTCAACTTATCTTCCAAAATCTTCTCTGTAATACTAAAATTTACATCTGCTGAGGCCATTATTATTAGTTATGGCAAATAGAAAGTTTCAAAGTTATACAGGTGATGTTAGAAATGAGAATAAACACTTTTGAAAAATATAGTTGAAAGAATGTAAAAGTTTGGTTCTCAACACACAACAGTGTCAGAGGAGAGAGATGCAAATCCTGCATGACCTACTTCTTGGTTTTACAAAGTTTTAAGTAATTGATAAGAAATTAAAATTTAGTCCGTCTCAATCTGTACTTGGCTGGTATTTGCACAAACCCATTCTTAAAAAAAAAACCAAAAACCTGGTCTCAGCAGAGAGTAAGGTTAAAAGGATTAAATTTAGCTCATATGAAGATGAAAATTACTAAAAGAATAGCAAAATGCCATACACTCTGCTAAAGGTAATGTGGATAAAGGTAATGTGATATAACTGCAATTGCTTTGTTAGAATATGAATGTATTCCTATTTTAAATGTTTTCCACCTTGTTTTCATCCCAAATAAACTCTCTTGCCTATCATCTGAAATTTCAGTTAAATTTAGATAAAATGGTGGTATTTCAGCTATCTCTGTTCTAGAAAGTTCATATCAAGTTCAAAAAAAGCACTACAGTGGTTGGTCCAATCCCTTTTATTTCCAAGTGCATCAATTTAACAGAATCCATCCAGTTACCTTTCTTTATCAACTGCATTGCACTCAGAAGCTATTTTTTAAGATGATATGTTTATGTATATGCAAGAAAGTACTTTAAAAGAAGTAAAAGTATTTCTTTCAGGTATTTCTACCTGTTCTGATGAGTTTTGCTTTTTGTTCTCTCCTGCATTTATTGTCTTATAGGAAAAAACAATTTGTCAGATCTTTGGGAAAAGGAACATAACTAACAGTTTTTGCTGAGACATTTAGTAAATGTTTGGTACTGTATAAATATAATTCCACAAAAGTATTTTCAAAAAGCCATATAACCTCATTGTTGTTCTAAAGTGTTTTAAGGCTACTTTTTTTTTAGTCATGATGTTCATCTTAATCCACTTCAAATGTGAAAGTACAGCCATTTCAGGCTTTTGTATACTAACAGTAAATCAAGTATAATCCTTTAGTCTTTCATTGTGTCTTCTGTTCAATTTATTATTTAGATGAACAGTTTTTGACATTTTTAGATAATTCCAAAGAAACAACAATTTGAATCAAACTGTCAGTCTCGATACATTTCTAATTTTGAATGAACCCCCAGCCTAAGTTTTAACATTATATTTGATTTTACAGTTTTTTCTTTGATTTGGCTGAGGCTTAAGTGTAATGCTTTCCAGACTTCTGATTTAAAGGAATTTCTAAATCTTGTTTCATAAGATTTTGGCTTGATTCTTGCCACTGAATAAAAGCATCCTCATTCTTGACATATGTTCAGGGGAAGGGAACAGCTTGAACAGATAGCTACAAGGAACTTCATTAGGCAGGAATGTGACTGTCTTTTTGCAGAACTCAGAGGAAAAAGGCCATTCATTGATGGAAGATAACTTTAAAATTAATTTTCAGGGGAAATATAAATACTTAATTGCTGGTTTAGAGATATAAGTCAAGAATAGTTTCCATCTAACCCTAAACTCCATCAGAGTCACTTTATGTCAGAACATTCCTTAGTTCTCTATAAAAGTGCTGTTAAGAAATGTCCAGAATCATCCAGGCTTTTCCCATGACACTTATCACTAGCAGCCACTAACAGGTTCTTTTCTCAGTGTTCTCTCCTTGTTCTCATTTTGATTCTCACACCTGACCTTTAAGAGAAGTGGAAGTTCAACCAATTTCTCCTCCTTGCTCATTTTTCTAAAAAGCTGTTCAACTTTAAGACTCTGATCGGTTCTATTAAGTGAAAGAGCTTCAAACAGGAGGTCTGAGCCCTGGCACCTTTACTGTCTGCACTACTTTAGAGCTGTTAGTTCATTCTTTGACTCCATTTTGAAGCACTCCAGCTAGATCTCTCTAGCACAAATTTGCTGTGAAGAGTGCAGACCCTCAGCAGTGTAAACATGGATCATAAAGTATTTCCTCAAAGGCAGGAGTGGTTCTTTAAGCCATATTTTTTTTCCCCGCAAACACATGTAATTAAAGCTTAGGGATATTTCTAGACGTAAGGCAATTAGCAAAATGAACTGATTGCTCCTGGTATATCCTTTTAACTAATAGTATCACTGTTTTTGGAGTAATTCTTGAACGGGAAGAAATACTTGGCACATAATAATGAATTGCATTGTACAGCATGAAATACTGTAAATTTTTCCTGTACTTTAAATTTCATTGCCTTCAGAGTCAATTGTAGCCTAACTGGGTTTTGTGTTTGTTTGGTTTTTTATTTGGTTGTTTTTGGTTTTTTTTTTTGGGGGGGGGGTTTGTTGGTTTTTTGGTTTTTTTTTTTTAGTTCCTTTGGAAGGTCTAAGAAGTCAAAGCCAATTTGACGAGATGAGAACAAGTTACATCAGAGAACTGGTGAAGGCGATTGGTTTGCGCCAGAAAGGCGTTGTGGCCAACTCACAGCGTTTCTATCAACTTACAAAACTGATGGATTCCATGCATGATGTAAGTTTATTTGTTAATGCTTTCTGCTCTTTATGTAAGAAGGAATTTCTTAAAAGTAATTCTATGGAAGGGAATCGTCAGCATTGCTAAACAGAAGAAATCAAAAAAAATCCTTTATTGTATATGTTTGTGTGAATAGATAGTTATGTATTCAGGATCAGTATATGTATTGTGCACATATTTTATGGTATACAATATCAAAGTATTTGTGAAACATGCATTAGAGTGCTACCATTTTGTTTCATTTTAGTGTAATACAACCAATACAATTGTGGGCTTTGGTAGGGGTGGTGTATACATGTGCGTGAGCGCATGTGTACTTATTCAGGAAAATAGCATGAGGAAGAGGCAATTCAAGTTGCAAAGTCAGACTAGTAAGAATTAGTGAAAGGCAATCAAGATTGGCTTTGCAACCTTAGTTCAACTGGTTTTATGTGGATATTCTATACCACTTTTTTAGTATCTGTCTAGGTTTGGAAATTGAGTAATCTTTGACAATTCTAGATACCAAGCCCTGGACACTTTTGAACTCTGCATTTTATTTTAATTCAATCTCTTCCTTTTAAATGCATACAGTAAAATAACCTGTGAGGAAGAGAAAGAGGGAGAGAGGCTTGCTGCAAAATAACAAAGTGATGTTTGCTCACTTTGTTGATCACTTTGTTTGGAGTATCTTCATTCAAGTCCTGTTTCAGCTCATGCTGATAAAGTGATGGGAGATACAAGGAAAAGAAAAATCATCACACTGGAGAGATTGTGTGATGTTAAAGCCTAAGATAGCAGAAATAGTTCGATATTTAACAACAAAATGGTCACTGATCTGAAATAAAAATTGGAACCTCTCAGAGAGGCTAGAAGAGATGTCATAATCACATGTTGAGCAGTTGCTTTTAAGGGATGAGAGTCTGTGGAGTTCAGTGTTTGCAGCATACATGGATATGATCATAATGAAAACCATGGCAAAGCTCACAGGTAAGTAGCAAATGCTGTCTCCCAGAGCAGTGTTTAAATAGCAGGTAGTGACCAAAGCACACGCATGTGTGAGAATAAGATGAAAGGTTGAAAGCTTGTTAAGTAGATGCCATTGTTTGTCGCGTATGTCCTGAGTAAAGGTGCTATTACTTTGCAATATTAGTGAAGCAGTGGCTTTATATGACTTGCCATAGCTATAGGTGTGGTTTTTGCCATTAGTAGGGTCTGACAAGTATCCTCATTACTGATTCAAGAAAGGATGGAGTAAGGTATAGAATGATGTCAGCTGATGAATGTATGAGATAAGTGATTGACAGCATGTTTATGTGGCCTCATTACTGTTAGCCTGATTGATCATGTTTGTATTTTATCAAATCCAGCTGGTGAAACAGCTCCATCTCTTCTGTTTGAACACATTTCTCCAGTCCCGTGCACTGAGCGTTGAATTCCCTGAGATGATGTCAGAGGTGATTGCTGCACAGCTACCCAAGATTCTAGCAGGGATGGTGAAACCTCTTCTCTTTCACAAGAAGTGAAATGTCTTTTCTCTTACCATAGAGATGATATCTGGGTCATTTTTCATTTGTTTATTTTGGTCAAGATTTTGCAATGTAAAGACTCCAGCGTATTTGACATACTTATTCCGCCGACTGCTTTGTACCTGTAACATACACAAGCCATTCAAGCTTGATGTATATATTGTGAGTTCCTGATTCCTTAACTGCAAAAATCACAACAGTCGTAAGAAATGTTTTGTAAACTTGTCTAAGCTGCTTTTTAGATATGCATATGAATGACAATGAATAGACTTTCCAGATTTCTAACAACAGTTATACACTTTTCTTACACATTGCACACTCTTGAATTTCTGGTATGACGTGGTGCAAAATTTTTACTTTAGTACATTGTGTGCATGGGTACATGTGGGCACATGCATAATATAAGATTTTGGAGGAATGAAAATAAATATTGCCCACATTTTCTTATGGATACTTTACTTTTTATTACTGCAATGCCATCATAAATAACTAATGTGCTAGGCACACAGTATACATTCATACTCTCATCTGTGGTCATGTTGCAAGTCTTAAATCCAGCATACTGTTTTCTGGATCATTTAGTGGAGCTCTTCTTCAAAAATCAGAAAGTTTAGGAAAATTCCAGTGTGCATTACACCAGAAGTAATGTGATGCAAACCCGCTAAGCGTTGGTTTGTGTTATTTTTCCTTGAAAGTTCAGCACTTACTAAAGCTAAATCACTTAGATGTAATCCTAAATTCATCAGCTCTTACATTCTGTATTTCAGAAGCTTTAAATAGAGATGTTTTCACTGACTGCAACTCTTAATGATCTTAATGTTTTGAATTCCAATGCTGAACACTCAATCAGCCATTAGCATGAAATTATAGTGAGATCAGATGCAAAAAGAAATGGAAAATATGTCTGCAAACATTTTGATATATATCAGACTCATTTCAGTATGATTTAATAGAGCTACATATTTTCTATTTAAAAACAATGCCATTATACATGGGGTAACTGTACAAAAGGAATCGGACTCAATTAGCTTTATAAATTCAAGAAGAATGACATGTTTTACCATAGAAATGAATATTCAACTGAAAAATTATAACGTGGTGGTGTTTGTTCCTTTGATATGGTTATGAAGCAACTCATGCATTTAAGGCAGTAAATTGTAAATATATTCAAACAACAGAGAAACAGATAAAACTTAAGAAGAATTTGTGAGTCTATTAAAATACGACAGATTTTGCCAGTCATTACAAATGATACGTAAACATAGGAAATGGTGAGTCTTGTTTGGATACTTCTGGCCTTATGCTTTTGCTTTTACCCATGGCTTGTTAGATGCCCCCACTGTGTGACTGTGTCCTGCTGGTGGTGTGTAGCCTGGTCTGTACAGACACATCCTTGTCACATGAACAAAGGCCCCTGGGATGTAAGTTCAGTATCCCCAGCTAAATCAGGGTGCCCCTCATTAAAGGTATAAGTGATGTTGCTTGTTGGTAAAAAATACATTTTGGTTCTTGAAAAAACTGTGGACAACTGACAAGTACAGGAATGTCTCAAAGTGTCCTTACTGGTCATTATTTCCTAAAGCAAATGAAAAACAATCTACTTTACAGCTGGGGAATAAGAGCATTTTTGAGATCCCCGCATAGCAGTACAAAACCCACTAGAGCTGGTGCAAATGTGTGACCCTAGATAAAGTGGTATAGACAGACTTTTGTGTTAGTTGGCTAGGTTTGTCATTTCTAACTGCTCAGGAAAGCAATGTCTTTGATATTATATACAGTCTGATGTCTAACTGTGATCCTTAAAGCAATTATGTTTTAATAAATAGCACAAAATTCTTTATTTCTACATCCTGAAGGTTTTTTTTCTTTATTTTGTGTTTGCCTTCAGTAAATGTGATTTTCAGTAAAAAAATCCATTTCAATCATTTCACTTTCATGTAACAACTGTATTTCCATGCGTTCTTTTGGAATTGAAGTATTGCCATATGATTTACCACTGAGTAAGCAGACCATCTATGTTACTGTTTAGATTAAACTGATAACAGAAACTTCCCACACTAAAAATTACTCCTCATCACCCTAATTCTTAAATTAGAAGACAGATCATGCAGCATGTTTGCCTTAGGAATGCATGAATCTGCCTACATCTGCGTTTTACTCAATCCCTAAGTGGCTGACATGTCACTGTGTCCCATAAACATGGCAGATTAGTCTGAAATGCACTATATTTGTCTCAAAGGCATAATCAAAAAGGAAGAAAAGATACCTTTTGGGAATAGATAAAAAAGCTTAAAAACATTCTTAAATTGTATTTCTAAAAGACCTCTAACTCAGAGAAAAAATTCACAAATGTTCATGGCCATGATGAATTCACTACACAAGATAGAATGATTGGGTAATTGCATCTGCTATAAGAGTCTGAAAGTCCTGTGTTCATTATGTGATTGTCCAAAGTTTGAAAAAAAAATTCCTGCTATAAGCCCAGATTATAAATATTTTGACAATTTTGATATTGTCATTTGCTCTGGGTTATGCAGAGACCATGAACAGTGGAAAAGGACCTGGGGGGGCTGGTTGACAGTGGCTGAACATAAACCAGGGTGTGCCCAGGTGGCCAAGAAAGCCAGTGGCATCCTGGCCTGGATCAGCACTGCTGTGGCCAGCAGGAGCAGGGCAGTGACCGTCCCCCTGTGCTCAGCACTGGTGAGGCCACACCTCCAATCCTGTGCTCAGTTCTGGCCCCTCAGTGCAAGAAAGACATTGAGGGGCTGGAGCGTGTCCAGAGAAGGGCAATGGAGCTGGGGAAGGGTCTGGAGCACAAACCCTGTGAGGAACAGCTGAGGGAGCTGGGGGTGTTCAGCCTGGAGAAAAGGAGGCTCAGGGGAGACCTCATCACTTTTTACATTCATCTGAAAGGAGGGTGTAGCTGGGTGGGGGTGGGGGTTGACCTCTTCTCCTGGGTAACAGCTGACAGGAGGAGAGGACATGACCACAAGCTGTTCTAGAGGAAATTCAGGTTGGATTTCAGGAAGAATTTCTTCATTGAAAGGGTGGTTAAGTGTTGGAAGGGGCTGCCCAGGGAATTGATGAAGTCACCATCCCTGGAAGTGTTCAAGAAATTACTGGATTTACTTTATGGTTTAGTTGACATGGTGGAGATTAGTCAAAGCTTGGACTCAATGATCTTGGCAGGTCTTTTCCAAACGGAACAATTCTGATTCTATGAACA
Organism: Peucedramus taeniatus; assembly: GCA_013400575.1. Lineage (NCBI taxonomy): Eukaryota > Metazoa > Chordata > Aves > Passeriformes > Fringillidae > Peucedramus > Peucedramus taeniatus. The sequence continues at coordinate 69,745 of WBNO01013693.1, forward strand.
CCGATCAATACACCTGATTTCTTCCTTCCCTACAGAAATCTTGAGTACTATGACTTTTCAAATCTGCAGCAATGTTCAGAGAGCCATTACTTGATTTTTTTTACTGAGTACAAATGCAAGTTTTATAGTTGTATGTGCATATGTCCTTTAATGGTTTTTTAAAGAGCAAAGCATTTTTGACCTGAGCTTTACAAATAGGTCTAATAAACATCTTATAGTGCTTCTCAGTGTATTGAGCAAGGCAGAATGCTGGATCTTCTTATGGTGCATTTATACACTAGAAATAAGAACTTTCAGCAGATGGATTTTTCTTGTTTTCCAACATTTATTATGTGCCTGATTACATTTTAAAGGTATGAAACCTGTTGTATTAATTAGAGAGCTTGCCAGCCATCTTCTACAGGCTTTTGTTTCGAGCAATCACTAAAAGTTCTTCATGCACTGAATAATGCAGGCTGTGTCTGAAGCTCTGCCTCTCCTGTTCTGTACAGTTGAGGTATTTTTGACCAAAGTCCTTCAGCATTACCTTCTGTTGGTGTTTGAGTGAAGGAAACAAACCAACCCATGAAGTCATCAGTTTCCCTTGAGCTCTGTTGCTGTGATTCAGCTCTGTATAGGTATCATATTTATTGTTTTTAAATCATGTTGTGGAGGTTGAAGAGCCTGGCATGGCAGCTCACCTGTGTTTGGAGACCTCCAGCCTCTGCAAGCTGTTCTCTTTGTCTACGAGCTGCTCTGCAGTTGAGCTTGCTGTGGTCCAAGAAAAACAAAAGATCAAAGACTTGGCTCATGTTTTCAAAGATCTCAGCTGTATCTACAGTTAGGGGACCAGCCTTTAGGGGTGGAGGGATGTGGGTTCCTTAATACCTAGTCCATGAAAGAGGGATATGTGGTCTGAGAAGCTTTCAGTTGATTTCGTGGCACTTTGAATGGCCTGGTTATATGTGTGCATAATAAACACACATAATAATTTCTGATCTGCAGCTGTTTCTTCAGCTGCACTGTGGTTATGGTTTCTTGTGCTATATGTACAACAGTGAAAATGAGACCTAAATTTGTATTTTGTGTCAGTCAATGCCTTGTTAGTACCTTAGCTGGATTTTTTCCTTCTTTTCAAGTAGGTCTCTCTCCATTACCTTTGCTGGGAAGGTGAGCTGCTTTCCTGTGTTCCTACCTACACCCAAATATTCATCTCAGTTACCACTGATGTGTCAGTAGCAAGAACAGCAGGGATCCTGCAGGGATCCTTCCTTCCCATCCTCTCCTCCCTGCCCAAACTTAAGGTTGGTTTATCTGCAGAACAGGAGAGGATTGGGCTGCACTCTACCCATAAAACTCCAAGCACACATTTCTTGCCTTACATGCTGTTTGTGGCAGCCTGACCTTTCTTTCCTTCTGAGAAGTCAGCTTGCAGCCACAGAGCTGATATCCAAAGCTCTCCCAAATTTCCATGGCTCAGAAGCCTGTGAGCATACTGCCAGGCTGGACTGTCAGCATTGCTGGATTTATTGGTTTCTACTGCTTTGTGTCATGGTGACCTGACTTGAACAGAGATTTGCTTTTTGTTTAGTTCTCTTTTTCCCTTGGAAGATGAAAAGGAAAAAAAACTCTAATATTTTAGGTATTTTTTTGTTTAAAATGTACGTGTTTTCTTTTTTTTTTTTCCAATTAATGCTATTAATTTATTGGATTGACGTTATTTGCATGCAGAATGGTATTGTAGCTTCTCAGATGCTTGGACAGGAACATGCAGTAAAAGGTGATTGCACAGATATTAATAACTAAATTAAAATTTATCTGTCTGTTTACCTTAAAGAGAAAATAAATAACCCACAGAAAATAGTTTTTAAGTGCTGTTGGAGCTATGCAGCAGTTGCATAACTTCAAATACATGAGCAGTGCTGCTCCCGTGATGATTTTTTTGCTCACATTTAGGAATTGTTTTCCCTGGGTTGAGCCCACAGTGCTATGTATGGGGCATTTAAGCATATATAGAGGACATAAAATAGTGGTGAGCTTTCATTTAATTCTGGTATATCCTTTAAAACTGGCAGCATTTCAATTTCTTGCTGGTGTGGGGTGGGCTCATTATAAAAATACCATCACGAGCCTGTTAGCAATAGATCATGTTTTTCTGGCCATGAAAACTAAGTTACCTTTTCACCTCTATGGGTACAATAGTTCCACCAATTTAACATTCAGGCATATCAGTGGGGAAGTTTTCACAGTGTCATTTAAATAGTCTCACTCTATTGCATTTTCCCACACAATTCAAATACCTACCCAGCCAGCTCATGACTAAAATCTCCTTCTGCTTTGTGGAGGAAAAAAAAGAAATAAATCATTGTTAGGAAATCAAAACACTGCATCACTGAGCTTCAAACAAGGGGCTAGATTGAATGAAAAGCAGGTAGGGAGCATAATAAGCACCTTTGACATTGCATCAGAAATATCTGGGCAGAGAAGTAACCTTTGTGTTACACAGTTGAAATTTATATGAACATCACCATAAGCTGGTCATTCCAGGGATGTACAGTTCTCTCAGAGGCCTGTTTTTCAGATGCTGGATGGGAGGGAATATAGCAATAATATTACACTTCATACCCTGTATTATTGGGTGATGTCTAGTCTGGGACTCTGATCTGCAATATCTCCAGTTGAGAACAATGTTCTCATCATGGTGCTGCTCAAAGAAACTGATTTATTCTGGCAGGCCTGTCTTGGCTATATGGACCACGAATAGGGGAAGCACCAAACAAACACGTGCATGGCAGTATGAATCCACAAAGGTGTGGATGTGATCTTACTGAGAGTATTTGAAAACGAAACACCTGGCCATCTGCATTTAATATGTTCCCCACAATTTCCCCAGATTCCAGCAACATTCCTTGAAGTAAAACATGGATTTTGATGGCCTATGTAAGCATATTCTGTTGTAGACAAAGGATGACACACTTGACAAAAATTTACCACTGTTAAATAGAAAAAAACTGTGACATGATGCTGTCAGGACAGGCTCTCAGCCTGTCTGTGGGGCATTACACACAATGGATGGGAATATCATCTTTTGGGACTGTCATTACCACACATCAAGCATTGGTCAGCTGAGGATGTCAAGGCTGTTCACTTGAAAATTTAGATGTTTTGTATCCTAAAGCTCATCTTACAGTACAGTCACACGGCACTGGCCAGTTCACTTCTTACAGTAATTTTGCACACTCACATCCCCAATTGCTGTTACAAGCAGTTCCTAGTGATGGCTACAGCCAGCTTAGGCTTTCCTGGGAGACAGAAACTGCTTCCCTTTTTCAATCTTCAAAATACAGGTCATGTGTCTATTTGGTTGCCCAGAGCCAAAAGGTTGCACAAACTTGACATTTAAAACCCAAAAACCAACCAACCAACCAACCAACCAACCAAAAACAAACAAACAACAACCAAAAAAAAAATCAAAACCAAAGCAAAAAACAACCCCAAATATCTGAAATTCTGAAAATGCTACTTAATCTACTTAATGAAATTTTCCACTTAAAGTGTCTTTAAAGCATTCCCTGAAGATAGACATTATTTTAAGAAAAAACTACATGGTAGAGAAAAGCACAACCCAAAGCTGAGCACTCCTGCAATGCATGATCTGTTGAAGTTTCTGAATTTCTTACAGCCTCTAAATCCCAGTTCCCCTATTTGTGAAAAATTTATTCTCTCCTCCTTCCTATGCCTTCAACACACCTTCTTTTCCCAATGGGTTTCTTGGATGTGTAATACATTAACACTTTGTAGAGTCTTTGTAAACCTTAATGGAAAAAATCTGTAGAAAGACAAATAATCCTTGAGACATCTTTGGACTGATGCTTATATTTCTCTGCATTTAACATTCAGGATCATGATAGATATCATTTATGCTTTGCTGCTATTGTTTTTATTTTTGGAAAAAAAAAGACTCGTATAAGATTTCTGTATTTTCCTCTGGAGGAGCTTTCATCTCTATATTTGTACAATGAAAATAATAGCTTCAAATATTTTTGCAAAGGTGTTGTCTAGCTACATTGTGTCATATCAAATAAACTGGTGATGTGCTTGCTTTGTAGTAGTATGAGAAGTGTTTAACTCTTCAGAAGATGTACAAAAACCCACTAGACTGAGTGGAAGCTAAAACTGCAGAATGACACTGCTGTCACTGGGCACAGGGCTGCAGCTGCCAGAACCAGGCTGATGGAGCCACTTGTGCTGCAGCCCTACAGAGCAGCTGCTGGGAGGCTGATTTTGGGGGGAATACTTTGGCAGCTCCAGGTTAGAGACAATACACACTGATTAGTTATGGAGTTCATATAGCTGGAAAAGGGCAGGGTGGGAGGGCAGAACTGTCTTCCATATTTTTTGCCATTCAAACCCTCACAAGACAGGATACAATAAAACCTTATTTAATTATTTGTTTATATCTTTATTTATTCTTACATAGAAGGTCCTGACTTTGATCAAAACTGCAACGGTCCAACTGCCAGCCTATGGAAGCATCAAAATAAGGTACAAAGCCTTCCTGATCTTCTGGCATAAACACATACAAAGGGAAAGTTTATTAAAAAGCCTGCCCTGCAGTGCAGAAGGTCCAAGCACAGCAGCACTAGCAAGAGATGCTGAGGTGGAAGCAGAGGCCATGGTACTGTGGGAGAAGAGGTGCTGGCACAGCGCTGCTGGTCCAGATCAGCAAGAATACACCTGAGTAGAGACACCATCAGCACAGCAATCTATATATTAGGTAATCACTAATTTGTAACTATAGAAAAGCCAGGGTTTCAGAATAAATTGTCCCCAGACTTTACAGAGGTGGTGCCTGAGCTCACTACCATGTCCACATCAGGAACTGGAGCTTTCTGCTGCCAGAATTGGTTGGTGCCAGATCTGCCCTCTGAGGTGCAAGATGTACCACACTGCAGGATGCATCCATCCACCATCCATCCATTCTCCCCCCATGACTGGGATCCTCAGTCATGGGGGGAAAAGAGCTTTTCTTGTTGCTAGTCGTTGACCTGGACTGGTGCAACCTTTCCTTGGCTGCACCAACAGGGCACATCACCCCTGGATTTTAAGGAACTGACTCCAGTTCCTAGGTGATCCTTCCCTCATCCTTAACGTGTTCTGCCTCCCACCCCACTGACTTCTGACGTGGTGTGCAACAGGCAAGGAGTGGGACCTGCAGCCTGCTGAGGGGCACAGGCAGAATGGCTGGGAAATGCCAGGTGTCCTCCATTAACAGGAGAGACCACCCCCCTCCTTTCCTGTTCCAACGAAATACTGGCAAAAACCTGGACTTCTGGTTTAGATGTCACCCTTTTCTAAGGATGTGCTGCAGTGTTAGTGTGCCCTCAGAGAAGGATTAGTCATGCCAATAACACAAATATTCATGGACATCATTTCCATATAACACACAGAACATCTTGAAAGTGATGTTGCACTTTCATTTCTGAATGTCCTCGTTCTTGCCAATTGATGTCTTGGATGTTACCACTGCTCCATGTACACACCACAAACAGTTTGACAGCGCCGGGACCTACCACACAGGTGATTCAGTTTCAAAATCAATTTAGTTTTAAGCATTCCATGCAGTATAAAACAATCAAGGAAGGCTTTTAGTCAGTACAAAAATACATTAATTTATTTAAAGTGGAAGTTCTATTAGCAGCTAGCACACAGAAGAAAATAATTAAGTCTTTGAGACACTTGAACTTCAAAGTGTCAAAGTTAAAGAATGTGGTCCTACTTAAATACGCATTCAGTGAAGCACATCTGCATTGGTACCTTTATTTAGGCCCCAATTATTTATTTACACAATGATGTTTCTCAGGATTGAGTGGAATAGCTTTGTGTGTGTGTATATGTATATATCTATAGGTATGTATGTATGTATCTATCTATCTATATATATATAGATATATATCTGCTCTGTGCCCGTTCATTCTCAATGCACACCTGTTTTCCTCAAGGATAGTTTGGGGTTTTATTCTTTTTAACAGACATAGTAATAGAAGGGTATAAAGAATAAAATAAGATTACTCATTATTTGACATAGGATGTCTAAACCCTTTGAGGCAGAAGGTTTTGCTTTAACCTTTAGCAGATAATAGTCCCCCTAAATGAGATGGATTTTTTATTGTGACATCTCAGACTCCATAATGATGCAGATGCTCTTGAGCCTGACTAATCTCTGCACAGCACAGTGAGCTTCCTCTTAAACATACTAATGAGTTAAGCAGTGATCACTGGCTGCTCACAGGGAAGGCAGTGCTGGCATTTTGTGATTATCTAAATGAAGGAAATAAGTGGTGTCAGAGATCCTGCCGTGCGGGAATTCAGATTAAACCATCGTTTGCTTTCCTGTGTGTCAGTAATGAAGGTGCTGCAGTACTGGAGAAGGCACCAAACTGAGCCAAGGCTGAGGTGATGCTCTGAGGAGGTCCAGTGTCCTACATCACCCCCTGTGAACTGCCCTGGGTTTGGTGTTACCACTGTTTCATTCAGATGTTCCTGCAGGGAAGGCTGACCTAAACGTGTGCCAGGGAAAGAGCTGTTCTTGTTCCTTCTGCCTTCAGGAGAGGAGCAGTTTGTGAGAGACTCACACCAATAACACCACGATAAACACTCAGTCTTGATTTCCCCTCTGGATATAAACTATCCAGCAAAGCTAATTAGCTAAAAAGCCACAATATTCACCTGAGTTTCTCATGCTGATGTGCTTACAGATATCATTATTATGATCATGCTTACATTTGGTTTCCCAGTTCATTTAGGAACTATTTCAAAGCATCATTTGAACAAAGCTGAGGAAAAAATATTAAAGCAAGGGTTTGGCAGGGCCAGACTTGGTTCTGTGTTGCTCTGAAGGTAAAAATAATTGTTCTGGTTTGTTCTGTATTGTCTGAACTTCAGGGGGATGGGGAGGGCAGGGACAAGGGCCCATCTGGAAATGTTACAAATCACAGCTGGAAGATGGTGACACATTCCTATGGCATTCACTGCAGGTTTCTCAGGGAAAGTCTGGGGAGCAGGACATCGTGCAGAATGGCCATTTTTCCCATCCAAGGGAGGCAGTTTGTCCTAATTACAGAAAAGAAACAGCACTTCACAGGACCAGACAAAAGCATCCCTCGACCAACAGCAACAGCAGGAAACAACAATCTTAAAATGACAATTTAAGATGAGATTTTATGTAAGGATATATTTGCATCACAGCTGCCCAGCATAATTTGTTTGAACCTAAATGTCTCTGAGGTCCATGCTATCTACCTGCTTCCTTTAGATGTCCCTGGAGGGTGCACCAGGGCCCCCCAGTGTGGTTTTTGTCTTTTCTTCTTGTGGATTTTCCTTGCTGACATGCATCCTGCTTGCTTTGTCGTAATTCAAGGCTCACAGTTGTCACTGCTTTCAGTCTCTGTTTCCAGCACTTTGTGCTCAGCCTCCCAGCTCAGGTGCACTGAAACCCTAACCCTTGTTACCTTCTTGTGAGGCCCTTGCAAACAGCACATGCTCCATTCTAGGAACCAGTTGTATCCTGTATGCCAGTTAATTTATTTGGAGGAACACTCCACAGATCAAGCTCAGGTTTCTTATCCCCCTTCTGCCTGGCTTTGGGAATTGTCCTCTGAAAGGCTTCTCATGGGGCTTCCCAGTATGCAGCTGTCTCACCTGCTTGTGCATTATGCTGATGTTCCCCCAGAGCTGCCACGAGTGTACGGTCATGTCAGGGACACGGAGACCCCAAACGAGCTTGGCTGGAGCCCACTGCTCCTGCCCTGAGCTCTGCTGTGCTGTGACATGTTGGGCACCTCCCACACCCCACCCTGCCCCAAGCCCACCCAGGGCTGAGCCCCCACCTTCTCAGCCCTCCCACCTGCTGCCATAGCCAAAGCACAGCATTGCAAACCTTGTTTTGAAAATACCCCAAATCCAGATGTGCTGCCTTTTTTTTTTTTTTTTTTTTTTTNTGGAATACAAAAGCAATGACCACCAACAAAACTAAATTGCTGATGTTTTTTGTTCAGATGGGACTCTAATCCCTTCTAAGGGCACCCAAGAGCCATTAACAGTAATTTTAAATGAAATACACCCGTGCTGGGTCTAACTAATCAGTTCCTCAATTATGCTGGCAGAAAGATGTATTCCAATTACCAAAGTACTTTCAAGTGAATTAAGACTCCTTTCTGTACCGGCTGTGGAGGTCACTCAATGTTCCCATGAATCCCTGCAAGTTTACATTAAAAAAGCACACCATGATCTTTGGCAAAGACACTTGCTCTACGTTAGTTCAGCTTTTGAGCTTGTTGCCATAAATACAATAGAAAAGAAGCCAAGCATTGCAAAATAAGCCAAGAATATCTTTCAATACTTTGTTTCTGTATCAGTGATTAATCCAAATGACACGGGAAAAGTTTTACAAACATGAAATAAAATTTTAAAAGGTTGAAGTGCAGATACCTTATTTACCATGCTTAATAAGCAGTGTTTGTGTTAGAAAGATTGGTTTTGAAGGAATGCATCATTCCAAACTAATGAGAAAATATTCCAAACCAGGATCTGAACTGATTTTGCCACCTGCTCAGTTTACACCTATGCTGTTTCCTTGGATCACTGAAGATTCTCCTCTATAGGCAGGAGGCTGTGGCCAGCCTGGCTCATCTCAACACACCTTCTATACCAAAGCAATTCCACACATCACTTTCTCCAAAGTTGACATTGAAGCCCTATCAATAACAAAGCAAAAAATACTAATTTTTCCAAACACATGAGAATCATTCCCTGTAATGTGCTTTAAGGCAACCAAGTAATGAAATATGTCTTCACCCTTTCTGGTAAGAAGCACAGCTGTCTCACGCCTTGAGTTTTAAATTAGGTGTTAATATGGTAATTCAACACAGTTGTGTTGCTTCAACAGCAATTTAAGTCTTTTCACATTTAAATGATCACTGAAATGTCAAAATATAACATGTCAGACAGAACATAGGTTTCCCAGAAATTAAAAAAAAAAAATCGTAGTTATTCCCTGATGCCAAGTAAAACGGAACACTGCAAAAATAATTTTGAGAACTATTTTATTTTAGGGCTTAGTCTAGACCCCAAAGTAGTGTGCATTCACTCACTCCTCCAGATCAGGGGCTCTAAAGCCAAGAAGCCTTCATCCTCATGGAAAAGAGCAGAAAACTCTAACAGAAAACATAACATTTTTTTCCAGATTTTTAACAAAAAATCTGTAGTGAACTGTCATTTTTGATGAACTATCAAAATGCAGATACTCTCCATTTCCTCTGGTGCCTACTCACAGTGCAGAGCTAGGCATCCGTGGCAGCTCCTTTCATGGCCCCAGCAGGAGTGGAGGGGAATCCAGTCCCAAGTGCTGGTCCCAGAGGGAGCTGTGGCAGTGCTGACACAGGCACGGGCACAGCCCAGCTCCCAGCTCCCAGGCACAAAGAGCAGCAGGGCAGGGCAGGGCAGGTGCCTCAGAGCATCTGCCCATGCACTTCCCTTCTTCCCAAAAGGCCCCATGGTACCCGGGAGTGTTGCAGGGAGTGATGGTGACAGCTTCCATTGTTATTGTTCCACTGCACCTCAGGGACAGTTCTCTACACTTAGGGCACTAAGCTTCAGCTCGGCTCTAACCCCTTGCTGCAACCCCTCTATTTCTTAGGCTTTTCCAGCAGAACTAATACAGCCAGAAGGGCCTTTGCCAGCTCAACTTCATCCCTTTGGTCCCAAGGGGAACCTTGCCTTCTCCCTGGCCCCATCCTGCTTAGGACACCAGGATCTCAGCAAAGTGCAAGACAGTTTGGTGACTGCAGGCTGTAGGTGATGTTTTGATTCCTGAAAGCGGAGTCCACATCTCTCAAATCCTCAAGCAGGGAGAGCTGTGTAATACAGGCTTCAGCTCATTGCAGTTGTTAGGAAGCATCGGAAGGGAAAGACTCTTTCTCCATCTGGTCCGTGCTGCTTGGCTTCTCAACAATCTCATTTTTACTTACAGCCATGGTATTGGTGTTTTGTTTCTCTCTGCTGTGCCCCTGGGCAGGGCTGTGGGCACAGTGCCTGCGCAGGAGGCTGGCAGGCAGGAGCTACAGCAGCCTGAACGTGCCAGGGGCTGGCAGCTGGCAGCCATGGATGCAGGAGCAGTATCCATCCTCTCTGGCCTCCTGCAGTTTTTTGCACTGTTCAAGCCCAAGCACAGTGAACAGGGAAAGAGTTTATCAGCTGGCTGCTTGATCTTGTTTAAGAAACACAGTTTTTTTAGTCTCTACCATAACAAAGCCTGATTGCTTCAGAGATATTAAAGTCTCCCGAGTTTCTGGTGAGTTCCTTCAGGGAAAAGGCAAGGTAGGCCATCTCACAGCTCCCTTTGCCTGGGGCACAGCTGTAATTCCCACCCGTGGGCTGTAAAAGCTGAGGCAAAAAGTCTTGGAGCGATGCTGGGGAGGGCATGCAAGGGAACTTGCAGAGGCCACTGCACTCCCTTGCTTCCCCCAGCTGGCAGTGCTGTTGGAATGGAGCCACGGAAGGCCCTCCTGTGAGCCCATCCACCTGCTGAATCCCAGAAGCAAAGACCTCATCAGGAAGATTCTGTCATGCCAGGGCTCTGCTTCTTGCTACCTAACATCCAAAGCTGTCATTTTCTTTTCCTCAAAAGCCACATCTTTGGAGACTTCCATGTAATCAGGACAGTGTATGACAATGCATGGTATTCACATGCCCATCCATGTAAAGCATCCTCAGGGTGAAATGTTACTCTAAAATGCCGGTATGGATAGAAGTAGAACCAAAGTGTTATTACTTGGAAAAAAGAAAAAGCTGAACCAGAGCCCAAATTTAAAACCAATAAAGAACCAATTTGTGTATAAAGGATTTTTATTTTGAAAAACAGTTTTTAAAATTTTTGAAATACAGTGTAAAGTACAACATAGAATTATGTCTGCAAAGTCAGCCTATGCATGTCATGCTAGTTATTTACATGTAGGTATATACAGAGTGCAGATAATTATTGAAACCACACTACAAAATAGAGAGTTCAATAAGATAATTTAGTAGGACTTTATTAAATAGATATAGTTATTGATTGTATATATTTTCCTATTAAAATACATATAGTATCTAAAGTAATCCCTATAAACTCTAATACCTCCAAAATTGCCATAAATATGATTGAAAATTGAAACTATCCGTGTGCCCTATTCAGCTGTTCTGCCCTTTGCTCCAACAGAAACTCTCGCAGAGATAATGGTGCTGTCTTTAGTGCCAGAGCTTTGATGACAATTCCCAATAAAACACTTGCAGAAAGATTAGAGGCAAAACAGCTTTCAGCTGAGGTGTTCAAGGGCTGGAGCACTGTGCTCTACACTTAAAATAACAAGAATAATTTGATGGCTTGTTAAACACTGCCACACACAGGACAATTAAAGAACTGATATGATCCTCAGGGACTGAATTAGTGGCTGTTTGGATACCAAGCACCTTACTAAAACAAAGCAAACTCCCAAAGCCCATGCAAAATCTTAAACAAAAAAAAGACCTCCCAACGGACTTCAGCAGGAGCAGGAGCTGGATGGGCTGCAGCAGCAGCAGCATCTTCAAGGCTCTGTGACCAGTCAGAGAGAGACTAAGGTTGCCTATGGCTTTGATCTCTGGCCACTGAACAATTCATCCAGGCCTCTCTGCTGAAGGAAAGGACAACGCCAAGCTCGATCATAGAATAGCATATTAGCAGAATATTGAATCTCCTTTCTAGGGGATTCTGGCCAGCAAACACTCACTATAAATTGCCAAAGGTCTGTCTTTGACTTCACTAGAACTTTGAGAGTTTCCATCAGTGGAGAAGATCCATCCCAGTCCGGAGGATGTGCTCCCCAACTGGGATTTCTCTTCTTGCTGCTCAAGCCAAAACTGCGCAACCTTCTGCCTTAGGAAAAGAAATATCAAAAACAATGTGCTTTTTAGTTTCATTATTTATTCTGATGCAATCTTCTTAAGTAGAAAATAGGCCAGGGGAGAAAAGTTAGACAAAAAAAAAAAAAAATTCAATTACTGCCATACAGTACTTTTTTTTGTTGTTGTAATTACTGTTCTGAACTGCAGAATTTTACAGCTCTTCCTAACATGTCTTTCCTAAAGGCACACTACAATTCAATCCAATTACAGGCAAAGAATAGAGATTAGCACCAGAAAATATATAAAAGGAAAATAAGTTACTATTACCATCACAGAATAGTGCCGGTCAGCAAATCTGTGCATCTTTTTTTTCGAGAAATAATTGTACAATGAACATTATAGATTAGTTAGGGACATAAGTGATAATGATGGTTTGATTTAACAGTTTTGTTACATATAACTCTAAATGCCAAAATATGGCAAGGACATTTTAATACTGAACTCATAGGAATTACACACAAAAAATGTAATCTTTATCATCATTAATAAAAAGTGTGAATATAGAATATTAATATACTTTACATATTTATCATACAATATATCCTTCACACTATTAATTTGATTCATGTTGTATTGAAACACGTATCAAAAGGTTTAACAAAAAACCCCATGGCTAATTATATGTTGTGGGTATAGACATTATTTCTACAAGACAAACAACAACAACAACATCAATGTATCATCTACTTTGAGTTCTACAGTGATATTTGGAACAAACCTCCTGCATCCTTTTAGGAAGGATAGTAACAATAATAATAATAATTTTAGAAGCGTTTAACCTTTGCTTGTAGAGTGAATCTGATTTCCATGAATAGTAAATCACTACTATGAGATAATTTAATTCAGATTGCATAATTTTCTGGTAAGGCATTATCAAAATATTATATCTCCACTTAGATGTTATATGGATTTCTAATTCTTTGCTATTGTCAGAAAAGATTTTTGGTCAAGCCTGAGAGTATCATAATTTAAGAGGCTTTGGTGCTGCCCCCTACCCCACTTCAGTCTTTGCACCCCTACTTACTCAACTTTCTGGTTCACTGTTCAGCTTCTTGTGGAGATAAACTCCCTCTTGCAAGGCAGGGAAGGGCTGGGGCACCCACAACCCAGCAGTGAGACCATACAGTAAGTGCTACTATGTGCTGCAGAGGAGAGTACAAGAAAAACCATAGAGTTCCAAAAATGAAAACCCCTACTCCTGGAGAGTGAGTGGCTAACTGTAAGTAAGAATGGGCATAACTTTTTTCAGATGGAAATGCCATTTTAAAGCTAAATGACTTAAAAAATATTTCTTGCTAGTTTGGAAGAAGGGCCTGACAAAGCTGCAGAGCATTACAGAGGAAAACACAGATTTGTTTTGTGAGCAGCACATGAATGGAATTCAGTTTCTTATGAAGTTGTCTTCTTCAATCCTAATTTCGGCCTAATGTGAGATGAATGCATGGGAACAGATGAAACACCTCTCCTCCACAGGGATTCCTCCAGGTCTTTCTACAACCTTCCCCTCAGCACTCACAGGCTCTACTTGCTTAATCTGTAACTGAACTTGGCAGTTTTACAAATTTTTTAATGAACTTGGCATCTTTGTCTTCTCTAGCTTGCACTCAGATCAGCTGCTTTCAAAACAGTACTGGAGAATTGTGAGACACATACAGGGGATGTGAAATTACCTAAGCTTAGGGTTTTTTTTCCCACTTATTTTTAAATCAGGCTTGAACAAAGCAAGTAAGAGCAAACATTTTCTATTTCACAATTCCTCAAGAATTTCACAACAATTAAATTTCCCTTAAGAAGTAGGAGGAGTCATCAAAGGATGTTCAATACAGGTTTGCTACTGACAGAAGCTGGGACTTTCTCCCCTGATCACTGCATTTTTCTGCCTGTGTGAGACGTGCTGGGCTCCCTGCCTCTGCTCAAAGTTCTGTTTCCCCTTCTACTCCTTTTGGCCTGTAGCAGCACTTTTCCTGGGAAGGTCACCAGAAGCAAACCTTTTGACAGCCTTTTTGCAGTTTTGCAGTTTTTTGATTGCGAAATACAACAAAAACACAACTAAAACCATGTTGGAATTCTCAGGGCAATGGCAGTCTCAGGCATAGCTTAGACTAAGAAAACTTGGCTTGCCTTAAAACAAAGAAAGATTCAACTGGCTGAGGAAAGACCTTCACTTCCTTTCATATCTGCTCTGGGCAAATTAGATGAGCACAGATGTGTCTGCCTTCACTGCCATCTGGAACAACCATTCATCACAATGCACTGGGCACAGTCTGGATTTAAGATGAAGTGAAATATGTTTTGGGATTAATGAAACTGTTTAGGGTGAAGAAAGAACCCAGGTCACTCAGTCACTAATGCATGGGGCCTGTCCTCAACCGCCTGCAGTTTGTCTTGCTCAGATTCCCCCTATGAAATGACCATTTTTGTAAGGATGTTCTTTGAGCCTCTCTCTTTCTCTGATCATCACTCAATACTGGAATTAGAAGATCCTGCAGGATTCTGCCACCAGCCTGAAATCCAGCAATTGCTCTGAAGAATTAATGCACTACATTTAAGTAAAGAAAGTTCTGATGTGCTTATTTGTGTTGGCAATGAATTACTTTTCAATTTAAACAAGAAAAAGGCTATGGAAAGAAAAAAGCAGCAGGTAAAAAATTACTGATGTTTTTAGCCCTGACAGCAGTTCTTCCTTAAACTTTCTTGAAGTAGCGTACAACTTAGAAATCAACAGAAGATTTGTATGTTGATTTCTGCTACTCAAGAAAGAACTGAGAGAAAGAACTTGACAGATCTATGAAACTAAGCCTAGATAGTTCTATGAACCAGTGAATTCTTTTGGAAGCACTGATGTTGAAGAAATACTAAGATGGAGGTTAAATGTCATGGTTTTCAATCAGAAATGGTAAGTAGCCAAGCAAGCAGTGCATGTTTTCCCTCAAGGTGTACAAGAAAACTGCTCAGATTGAGAAAGGTTTCTGGGGTTTTCTTTTACTTGGTTTTATTTTTTTTTTCTTTTCAGTCCTACCAGGAGCAATCAATAGGTCTTTACAACACCTTTGAAAAGGAAGGATTTTTTATTCTGTGGAAAGAGAGAATTTTTGTCAAATATTTTAGCAGAAGTCAGGAGAAATAACACTAAGTAATTTAATTGCTACATGGAGCTTTTAGTATTCATAGCTTATAAAATTGGCTAGTTCACAGGTCATTTGTCTCACTTGCAATGGAAAAAGAATGAGTTACAATTTATCTCAGGTTTCAAAACATACTGCTGTTTTTCTCTGCTCACTTCACATGACTACAAATCAGACAAGATTCAGTATCTCCTTGTTTTCTACAGATGTTCTGGGACACAGAGAGAATATCTTTCAGGTGATGGTTATCATTGAAATAAAAGCTGTTAATATTACCTATGCTGATACAGAAAGTAGGAAAGAAATCTACTAAGTATTTGAATGAAACAGTCATTAAACATGTCACATGAGCACTCGCTGCACAGGCAGTGTATAAACTGATATTATCAGCTGTAAAAATTCGATACCATATTGTAACTCAATGACTAGCAGAAGTCCCAACTTCTGATTTACAGTAAAGTCATTTCTTATTTGAAATGATTAGGATCAATTTTAGAATCAAGTTTTCTAAGGGAGAATTCAGATCACAATAGAAGCAGTACTTACATTATGAAAAAGTCCATGATTTTCCATATTAAAAACCATAGATTACAAGAAATGTCAGAGTGCAATGCCTCTAAATTTCACATTTCTGTGAGCAACATCCTCGGACCTGAAAGTCTGCAGCTAAATAGCAATTTTTTTTTATATTTTATTGCTCTAGTGTTCCTTACCCATAAAAGAAGAACAGAACAACCTTTGCAAACAATGGGAGTTATTTAAACAGAGTACCGTCCTCAGCACAGAAACTGTTAACTGTTTCATCACACTCTGTTCCGTTGGCAGGGAGCTCTGTAACCTGCAGCTGCAGCATCTGAAGGAAACCTACCACTCAGCTAAGGCGCTGATCCAATATCTGTGTCAGATAAAAATCATAGTGCTTATTATTTGTTACCATGGATACCATGAAGATATTGCTGTCCGCTAAAGATTACGAGAGGAAGACAACATAATTCTCAGGAACTAGTCCTGTTTTGCCTTCATAAGTTGCCTTTAACCAGCCTGGTTCCACTGATGGATACACTGCAAAAAAAAAACAACCCAGATATACAATTTTTAACACTGTTAAAAATCCCATACATACTACATATATTTATTTAGATAGTATTTATTCAAGCGCAATGGAAAAATCAGGACAAAACCTGAGCGCTAAAAAGGTAATTATGCCCCCATTTTGTGATGCGGTTCAGTTTTTTATAGGTTCTTTTTTAATATGTAAGACAACGTAAAACAAATCTTACCATTGGAAAATATTGCCCCCTGTGGGAAAGACAGCTCATGACTATGCTCAGCCTTACAGGAATACATGGCTTTTGCTTGTCTGAAAGAAAAAAAAATACAGGCTTGCAATAAATGAAATCACAAGGGAAAAGGTATAAAGGAAATTAAAACCTGGGAAGTATAGGAATAAGCAGATGTACAAATGCTATATGATAATGACTGGTCACACAGCAGTTCAGAGGAGTAGAATTATAGCACATAATAACTTCAGGCTTACTGGAGCTAACAAACATGTTATTGCAGAAAAGAGACTGACATCCCACTTAGATATTTAAACAGGAATATAATTTGGAACTTTTAAAATGAAGTTGTCATTCAAATAAGTACTGAAACGAGCATACTGTTTGAAGCAAGCTATGGATTACCTGGAGACAACTTACACACTCAGAACAATTTTACATGAACCACCAATTTTTCTGAATTTCTTTAAACCCACACTACACTAAGTGAAGATGAACTTGTTGACTATTTCACCTTTGTGTGATATGATGGGGAATTGCCAGCTGAGGTTTCTTTCTAGCCAGGATTTATCTCAATGACCCAATATGTGACCTGTGGCAAAGTTTAAAATTTTCAGCATACTTTTTGAGAGTGTGTACATCCAAGTGGCATGTAATCTATCATGTTTTTCTCCCAAAATAGTAGATAAAAGAGCTGCATGATAGATTAATTAACAGTGCCACATCATAAGCATTACCATTATCTATTTGAACCTTTAAAAGGGTATGAGAGTGGATGGACATATTCTGAAGTTTTATGTGAGAGCTTTCCAGAGATGCTTTCTCCCTCTGAAAAAAAAAACCTTTGCTGTTGGTTCTCTGACTCATGACTGGACTAAATGGCACATTTTGCCTTCATCTTAAGAGAACTAATGACTCCTCAAGGGTTACATTCTCAGGGTGACATTTTCAGAGGAGATAGGAATTTTGAGTTGTATGATATCCAAGGGGCAGTTTATTTTCAGGGCCTTGGAAAGATTTCTAAACTAACTAAAACAAGATGAGCACTGGATCACTGTTTGTTCACTTTGCTTAAATGTTACCCTGCTCTCTTGCTGGTGTAGACTGCTCTGAGTATAGCTTTTGCAAAAGAACTCCTTGGTGCCTCCTCTTGTGAAGAGTTTGCCATCTACACCCGACACAACAGGTGTCTTGATTCATTACTCTATATAATCTGTACAAGTTTACACATAATAATCTACATAATGTATATACAGAGGGAGCTTAAATAACTTTACTGAAGGTCACACATAAACTAAAATTATTTAACCTTCTTTTTCCTCAAAGCCTACAGAGAGCACTACAGATGTTCTAATTCTCCTGACCCAAATCAGTAACACTGTGACAAAGCAGCCTGTTGGGATGGGTTGCCCCTGGCATGACCCCTTGTTCTGCAAACCCAATACACCTGTGTGGCATAATCATGGATTTTACACATATAAAACAGCAGAGTAACTGTTAAGGATTGCCGTAGTTGTAATGAACACAAAGTAGTAGGTAATGAATTTACTAAATCACAGGGATAATTTCAAATCTAAATAATTTGACTATCAAGTAAAGTGCCCATATTAATAAGGGACACCTGAGTAATACTGTGACAAAAGACATTTAAGGCAATATTTAAATGTGAGGCAGAATTTCTTAAGTCATTCTTGAAATATGACGTTGTTTTTATTGCCCTTAGAAAAAGTTACAACATTAATGCAATTTTCTCCTCTATTCTCTAATGTCTAATAAGCTATTCTGTTTTCAACCTCCAGTTTTATCTGATCCAAGTATGTTTACCTTAAAAATAAAAAATAAGACAAGAAAACAGACTCTGTCTTAGAATTATACAATCACAGAATTTCTAAGGTTGGAAAAGACCTCTAAAATCATCTCCTATGGAAAGAGAAAGATTCTCAGCACTTGACATTTACACAGACAGAGAAACACAAGAAGTCAGTTTCTCAAAAGCTAATGTATTATAGGATTCTCCACACTACCCTGCTCCTGAGGCAGAGCAATTACACCCCAAAGTTATCTACAAACCATCTGTGATGGTATAATGAGTGACAGATTTAAGAATATTTACTCATAATTCTGGAGCAATTTTCAAGCACCTCCTTTTCATTGCCTCCACACTTGATCTGATTATTTAGGTTCTCATATTTGTTATTATTTACTTCAACCCTATCCATCTGGAGGCACTGCTCCTGAAAGGAGCTTGCAGTTTCTTGGGCATTTTGTTTGTGATTATGAAAATGGACATTGTTACTGATGGTGTTAATGCTGTTCTTCCTAGAAACAAGGCTGTTAAAATCACATGATAACATCATCATCATCTATTACTGTTCTTTTAAGATTATGCTAATAACCTGAGAGGAGTGTGATTCATGTTGTTTAGGGCAGAGGGAAAAAAAAACAACCTCAGAAAATGTTATCCACATTTCCTAGAAGTTCCTTCTTTCCATGAACTTATTGGGTAGATTCCAGATGAGAAAAATGCATTTTCTATTCCCTTACTTCCTATTATGGCTGTTTTGAGCCCATAATGATAAATAAACTAGCAGTCAAAGGATCAGTACTCATCAGATCATCAATTCTTTTTACATGCTTGACTATGTAAAGTCAACAATACCTGAGGCTCTAATAATAATAGTAATAATCACCCTTTTGAAAGATAAACAAGCTTTGAAACTATGGTCCTGTCCGAATGACTTTTCAGTATAGCAAGACAAAGCCAGAACAGGAATGAATGAGGAAAAACATGAATCTCTCTCTTAGATGACTCACCAGTTAATATCCTACAGGAAGAAGAAAGGTTTATAGGACCCTGGAGATGAAAGACTCAAAACCAAGCCTGAGTAAAACACACTGTCTGGTCTGAGCAAGGCATTCCAGGTGGTTTAGGAAATGCAAAATATAGCATGAAAATAAAAGAATGACTGGAAAAGAATATTTAATCATATGGCTGGGAAGGGAGCATGGGTCTGGAGGGCTTCAAAACACCAATCTGCTCCTATTGAAGTCCCAGCCTGGCATCTAGAGATCTTACTGAAACTGAAAGGTTGAGCCTTTTGCTTTCACCTACTTCCTATTTTCTAATGAAAATTCTTCTTCTAATACAGTTTCTCACTTCAGGAGACTTGACTTTCTGTATACCTCTAAATCAAAGTCAAGAACATGCAGAGTCAAGGGATATGTGTCTGTGCATTTCTGTACAGAAGCTGAAATAAACAGACCTCAGGTCTGACTGACTTATCTAACTGCAGCATTTGTGAAAATAGGAAGACAACTCCTTCACCTCTTTCAAGTACATACTAGATTAGTGACAGAGACTGGTCTCAGTGTACACAGTAGCTGTTCTGGTTTGAGAAAGCGAGACCAGTGGGGCACCCCAAGTCAGAAATACAATTTATTAGAAAAAGGGAAAAAAATGAAATAAAAAGGAAACAAAATACATGCAATAAGAAAAAAAACACTGACAAAGTCAGAATACAACCTGACACCCTATGGTGATAGCAGTCTGAGCAGAGTGGTCCTGTTGAAGCAGTGATCTTATAGCGGAATGGGTCTGACGATCCAGCAGTAGCTCTTACCCTCTGGAAGTCCAGTAGGCAAGCGCTGCTGTGGTGTTCAGAGTCCCAGCTTATATCCAGGCTGGAGTGCTTTGTTCCCCCCTCTGGGCGGAGCATCTCACAATGGGATGTGAAAAGGTTTGATGGGCCATTTACAGCAGATTATACCCTTTGTGGAAGAGACAATGGAAGCTGCTTTTGGATAGTTTCTTATCAGCTGGCTTATCAACAGAAGATCTCCTATCCCAGTTCTAACGGATGGTAATAGAATACATTTGGTTACATCTTGCTCTGCAGTCCATGACAAGTAGCTTAACACCACAGTGAGGGAGACTGGTGAATAATAAACTTCAAATCAGGAAATATTAAGACAGAAGTCAAAGTAACTGTGTAATTGGAAAAAGAGAGCACAGGGTGGACAGGGCATAAAATTTTGGTCTTCCCTGTCCAGTCCTAACACATGTATTGTGGTCTCTTGCTGTCTTTCTGACTAGAAAAATCCTTTGGTGTTACCAGAAGCATATACTCATGTATACAAGGAGAGAAAAAAGGTCAAATAATGCATTAAAAAAGAGGACACACAACTCATTATAGACCTGTTGCATCATAGAAAGTCAGAAAGCAGGGTTGCAAACACTGCATGTAAGAAGGAACTAGGTGGGACCAGACCACTGTGGTAGTAAAATATCAAGTGCAGCATTACCTGCTGGAATAAAGAAAACAACATGAGACTGCAAAACCATATACAGGTACTTCTGATCTGCCATCTGTATGAAAGACCACAATAGGCAACAGATGCTTCAAGCAGGAATGAAGTTATTTACATTCTATAATGCATAGGTAAGCAGTAGCTTAAATTTATCTTAGCAAAGTAAATTACCCATGCAGAGAGTCCAACACTGTCTTGACTTGAGTATTTCTGGTATCAAACCAGGCAGCTTAAAAACAGTTTCTCTGCCTTACACTTGGCCCTGCATATATTCATTGGTTAGCAGAGTTATGAACACAGGAGGCCTTTCTACTGCATGATCAAATGGTAATTACCATGATTTACATGTTTAAGAGACAAAAAAATCCCCAAAACAATAAAGGCTATTCTACAGTTTTAAATCAGCCTTCATGTTCATAAAATGCAGCTAAATAATAGCTGGCTCTGAATTGCAAAATCAAACTCAGACTTAAGCAGCACTATAAGAACAGCTGAGCTACTTCTGATTTCTTCCTCATTCTGCCTGCTAACCTCTCATTTTCCGTTTTCCTTGCTCCTGTTGCTCTTCTGCCTTCTTATGAAGGCTGAAGTAGAGGAGCTATTCAGCCTTTTGAGAGTTTTAGGCTTTGTTATCTCCTCTCTACATCCATTACCAAACTGCTACTTTTTCCTCTGTCAGATTTTTGCTTCTTACATGCTTTTTATATACAGATACAGGTGGCACAGACTCTGAAGGAGCCACAGGGGAGAGTCTGAAAGACGAAAGTAATACAAAATAAGAAAAGGAACAGTGTTGAAGATGAAATGATGCAGGACCGGTGAAGCAGTCATTGCTTTCAACTTAGGGCACTAGCTTAAGAACATTCCCTTCATTTATACTTTTCTTCCTTAAATTATTGCCCTGATCTTTTCACACCCCTTTCCTCCCCTGTCACCCTCCTTTTTCGTCATCTTACAGTTCATGGTACTACACAAAACAAGAACCTTGATTCCTGAAAGCTGCTTCTCTCACAAAGTCAGTAGGCCTTTGCAGGAGAGCTTTTTCTTTCCCTCCCCTGCTAGATCTGCCCGAGAGGATAGAAACATTCCATGGTCACACATTTCAGCATGTTGGCATCTTCCTTTACATCTGTGCTACTTTAGGCTACTACTTCTGGATTCATGGATTGACATATTTTTTTCATTGCTCAACAGTTCTGGTAAGTTGTGGGTTTATCAGTGAATAAAGCAGTGATCTGCTCTAAATCTCTATTCTGTCTCAAAGAATTTGACGAGTTGGAACAGTGAGAAGAGAGACAGATGTTTTCCTACATCTATTTACTTATCTGCTTTGTCTATTAATTGTAAGGGGAGTAATAATGTAAAGAAGATATTGCTTCCTAGACAAAAACTTACTAGAACATTCTAAATTCATTTAATATAAAAATGAATCAAATTCATGAAATAAATGCAAATAATTGTGAAGAAAATGCCAGTACTTTCTGCTGCACACTAGCAAGAAGAAAGGTCAACAGTTACTCCAGACACACTGAGGCATGGAAGGTGTGATAGTAAAGACAGAAGTCCTGATGAATCTTGAACTTTCTAAAGTAGATGTTATTCCAGACCTGCCGATATGAGCAAATTACCATAAACCAGCAGGTTTCCTGCTCTGCTGAAGCCATTCCATACCAACAGCTGTATGGAGAAAGTACAGCACCCTCATCCTAATTAAAATACTATAAATTTTCTCTTGTGTCTGTGTCCTTAAGCAGACAGCTGACCTGAGCCTCTCTCACTATTCCCTCAGGTGAGAGAATAATCAGACTGGCAGTTAATCTCTGTGAAATTTAACTTTCTTTTGAAGAAAGGATGAGCTTAATAAACCAAAAAAATTTCACATGCCACATGATGTTGTCCAAAAGTCACAGAATAAAGCTCCAACGCTCGTCTTTTAATCTCTGGAGTCAACAAAACAGAAAGGATTTTTCAGAATGTTCAACAGTTTGTAGCACTTACCGTCCTGAAGAAACTTGTTTAAGTGAACCAGCACTTTCAAACAACTGCGCTCTTGCAGCCACTCTGAAAATAAATGCAAAGCCTTGCTTTATACTACACACACTAGTTTCACTTCTAATCATCTAAAGACATGGACACAATTGAATTCTTTTTTTTTTAATTATTCACTTACATCCCTACTTACCAGACTTTTTAAGGGCATAACCTAAATGGGGCAACAGACTTCCACATGCTCCAGTGCTATGCTGAGTCACCAATGGAAACCTCAATATCTTGTGTTTAAAACTATATTCATGGATGGCCGACAGATATATTGGAAATGCTTTTACTGAAAATCTGTCACTATCATGCTGGAACTCTGAGCTGTGCAGAATTCTCTGTTTAAGTAAGACACAGGAGTCTGTGAAATGACTACAGTGATCCCTTCCAGGTTACAAAGTGGAGAGGCTGAATGATATCCTGCAGTATTTGAAGAACTTCTTGATGCTCTGAAGATCTGGAAATCACTTGTTCATGGGGACAGAGATATTCTGGGTCAAAGTCAGATCAGGAGAGATCTTCTGACTTTTCAGTCTTCTGAAAGCACTGAGAAACGTTATTAACCCAAATCTCAATAGGCTAAATCACCATCTCTATCGCTCAGAACTATCTTCCTTTCAGCATTAAAGAAATAAAACTAAACCAAAACCAAACCAAACCAAACCTCAACTGTTAGAAATGCAGCAACTGAAGACACTTCAGAGCTGAAGGTTGGTTTTGATTTCTATTTCCTTTTTCCAATTTTGGACTTCCACAAATAAAATCTGATATCTTTCTGAGATAACAGCATAGGCAGTAAATAGCATTTCTGCTTCTTGAAACAATACATTCCAGAAGAACCAGAGATAATAATATTAATCATTTTTCTAGGAAACATTTCTACCTTGTCTCCAGTCTAATAAAGTCAATGGTAGTCTTTCACTGACTTAAACACACTTCATGCCATCTCCTTTGTTTTACAAGTTTAGCAAAACTAGGTAAATTATTAACAAATACAGAAATATAAAATCAAGTATTCATGCATACTTTTTCAATCACTTATGTATGTCTCTGGAATCACTTTATAATAGGCAATACTGTAACAACACAAATCTCCAAAGGGCCCTAATGACTTACACAGATCCTGGTCTTTGATAGCCATTACTTGATGCAGTATCTAATCTTAATCTCCTGCACATTTTGGGGGGCAAATCAGGGTTTGGTGGATCCTTTAGTGTATCTTTGGTATCTGTTGAAGATAAGCTCTGTATAGATCCACTGCAGCTTTTATTACCTAAAGAAAACATCAAATTATAGGGAACATTAAAGGCGATTTGAAGTTGTTACAAACATGTATAACTGTGCAAAGCAAAGGTTGTGCTGTTGTTCTGGAGGGTTTTTAAAATTTTTTTTAGGCGTCAAAACAGGTAGGGAAACTACTTACTAAGAGCAAGAAGAAACAACCTTTCAGGCAAAAAGCCAGGAGAAAAGAATCAACAGAAAGAATGAGGAAATGACACTAAAATTGAGAAGGCTGAAAAATTACATTGCGATTACATTTCTAGATAGTACAATCACTAAAAAGTGACAATAAAAGCATTTATAAAGTAGCACTTTGCATAAAATTTAAAAACATTCACAGAGAAAGGGTTCTCCGGAAGTCAACTGATCAAAGCAGTGTGAAATCAGACCACAATAATTTGTAGGAATTAACAGTTCGATATCCAAAAAAGCTTCATGCAGTTTAAAAAATATACTTAGGAATAAATAATCATGATTTGCCTTAAATAATTGCCTCTGTAACTTGATAAAGCAAATCTATATGTGTACAGATTGTATGGCACACAAAAGAAGTCCTTTTAATGAATATAAGCCATGTCCATATGTGTCTTTTCAGGTGACTTCAGTGGACTGCTGCCTTGTTTCCATGGATGTTCTGCAAGATGAAAACTGCATCTGCTTCTCTCCTTATGCCAAAGACCAACCACTGCTTAATAATGGTTTACATGCTGTCATAATACAGAGATCCCAAAATACAAGGACAATACCTCTATTATTATTATTTCTAATCTATAGTATTATTTGTATCAAATTATAGATGAATTATAGGAGGATAGAGAGTGATCTAAATTTGAGAAACATTTTTTTAAGCTGTGTAAACTGTGCAGGTTATAAGCAATGGAAATATGTCAGAAGCAGTTTGAGAACTGAAACAACATACCACAAAAATTAAAAACAAGCAAACAAACAAACAAGACTAATGAGTATCATTAGCTTTCAGACCCAGTTCTTGTTTTCTGATGCTTAAGTTAACACTGATGTGATAAAAGACCTTGGAAATTACCTTCAGCTGATGGAATTGATCTAAGGGAAGAGGCTGAAGACCTTTTCAGCCCAGACAGACTGTAGGAACTCTTTTTGGTCAGGTCTGTTGGTGGAGAGGCATTTTCTGGTCCAGTGACAGAAGCTACACTTTGGCAGTCTGATTCCACATCTGTTTTGGTTGCATCCTCCTTTGATGAGGATTCTGGACTTGTAGTCCACAGGCCTGAACTTTTCTGGCCATTAGAAGAAGCGGGAGAGGCAATCCATGGAATCCCTCCTGATTTCTCCCTTGGCTGTGAGGGCGTGCACTTGGTGGTGCTGTTCTGCTCGGAGGAGTGAGAAGACAGAGATTCGATGCTGCCCATGGGAGTGCTATCAGGGCTACTGCTGTACGAGTCACCTAGGGAGGAGGCAGGGGAAGGGAGAGAGAGTGAAAAACATAATCTGCATTTTCTAATCATGTACATTTCTTTCATGCCACTTTTAGCTCTTTTGTACCTTGTTATCAAATTCATTAATCTGTGGTTTCCTGCCGAAAGAACACAGCTCTTTTTTTAATTTACAACTTGAAGAATCATCTTGCCTGTTTACAGAGTCCCTTGAAAGTTGCAAGATTGGCTGATGCATTTTTTGTCAGATGTATTTTCTGTAGTTATCATTCCCTACCATATGAAATTTGTATCTCTTTTCTCATACCATACAGATTTCCTTTATTTCCTGCAATATAGTTGTGTCCATGCTTCATTTAAATGATGACTTAAACCCATCTAGTACTCTGAAAATGTTATTGCCAGAAGTCTTGGCTCCCTCTTACCTGCCACACCTAGAGATACTTGGTAAGAAGAGTCCCTCTGCTTCTACCTCAGCATTTCAGGGCACAAGCCAGATACTAATTGGAACTTGTTTACACAAGCGCTGAGTTTCAGCTAATAAGCAAAACACAAATGGAGAGCTAGTGGATCAGACCTAGTGGCGATCAAACTGCCACCAAACATAGCATCATAGAAGTCATACAATCATTTCGGTTGCAAACGACCCCCAAGATCATCAAATCCAACCTTTCACTGAATGTCAACTGAATAATGGCACTAAATGCCATGTAATTTTTTGGAATACTTTCAGGGATGGTGACTCCACTACTTCCCTGCTGTTTCAACGCTTGACAAGCCTTTCAGTGAAGAAATTCCTTCTGATGTCCAACCTGAAGCTCCCCTGGCTTAGCCTGAAGAAGCTTGCATACACTCTGCAAAATACTTGCACAGAAATATCCCTTCTTTACTGGTATTCACTTTTATACTGGTATTTACTTTTATACTGGTATTCATTCATTGCAGTTACACAGTGAAAAACACCTGAAACTTGTCCAGTTTGTCCTCTGGTGAGTGTAACTGACTGTTCCTTTGTAACTTCTTACTTGGGATCCCATGTTATTCACACTGGCAATCCATGTGCAGGGAGCTATTGTTATTTAGTAGTTAAACTCTCCCTGGCAGGAAACAAGTAACATAGGCCTATGGAAAGTGCAGCAGCTGTAAAAGAATATACTGAGGATAGATTTCTTAACATTATAGACTTCAGAATTACTACAGGTCCTCAAGAACAGATGCACTTTAACTGTGGATTAACTTACTGAACCAGTCTCATATAAATCTTTTTGAGGAACCAAGGGACACAGAAATTCTTTAGGAAGTCTGTTGCAGTAGTGGAATTGTTAATAACTTAAGCTTTTACAAAGTTTCAGTAGTCCTTACAGGTCCAGGCAGTAAGGAAAAAAGTGGTGACCCAAATGGATGAGAATGAATGAAGGAATACTTTTTAATTACATATATATAAAATTAAGTAAGCATTCTAAACAAGCAATTAATTATAGATATAACTGCCTGCTGTTAAACAGTAAGCCATATGATAAGTATACTGCTTCTCCCAGGAATACTTAGAGTTTGTTTCCATTCCAGAAAACCAAAGAAAGTTTCAGTGGTTTTGGCAGCTGAGGTAGTGGCTGACTTTGAAGCAATGACCACAGTTTCATGCATGTGAAAAAAGCCAAGTGATGGTTTTGAACTCCTATCCTTTACTGAATTACATTTGTTACAGGTGGATATAATGTTTAAATGATGTTGAACACTGTGTGCAATGCAACACTTGCCTATAACTAAACATCCTTTCTCATCTAGGAAGTGAGGAATGCAGTCAGTCAACAGTGTTGCTGTGACTCATAGAGATTAAACTGATGCTTATGATCACTGGAATACAGTATCTATAGGATATTATTCAGGCAAAGTTAAAAGACGACATAAAAAGCAAGATAAGCAGTATGCAATGACAAACTTACTGTCAGGATCTGCTAGACATGGTGTGTACCTTCCTTTGGGTTTACGCGAGCCTGTGGAGAGACAAATTGCTCTTGTTCTTCTTGAACTTGATCGGGACTGAGGCTGGGGAAGAGGAATATTGGGGTCTGGTGCAGTGTGAAATATCTGCATGATTAAAAAAACGGAAAAAATGACCTTAAACAACAAAGGTTGTTTCTCTCTTACACTTTCATTATTAATCCATTTGTTTCCCTCTCCACACTGTGCTTGAAATTAATACTATCTTAGTGTCATACATTACAAAAGAGTAAAGTCATAGAATATAAGCTTTGCTTTGGTCTCATTTTACAACTCAAGAACCACAATACTGAGCTGTACTTAATAGCTGTATTAATTTGTTGAAATAGATTTATTTTCTAGCTCTTGTTAAGAAGGGTTTAACAGCTGAAATTGTAAAACAAAATAGGTGCCTATGAGTGACTCCAAGAAGTAACTTATTTTTTAAAATATTACGACAAAGCTAATTTTCTCTGTGTTCCAGAGAAAGTTTTTATATATCACAGAAATATGTCACAGTCATAACTTATTACAATAAAATTTGGATTTCAGAAAGCTTTATTTGACCAAACAAGTCAAGTTTAATGATTATGTTTAAGGCATCTCCTGGTTCTTATCTTTTATATACCACTGGTCAGTTTTGCACTTTATTGCTGCAGAAAAAAACCTCTATTTTTTACCATGCTATGCCAGAAGGTGTCTCTGAAAGGATTTCTGGGCCCTCTAGCTATAGGGCATTCCCAAAAGAAGACAAAGTAAACCATTTTGTCCCATTCATAGAAGTGGAAGAAAACAAATGCACTTCCACAGGAGGAAATACTTTGGTGGGCATCCTGAGATGCTCTTGGAGTACATTAAAACTGTATAAAGCACTAGTGAGTAGCCCATCAATACAAAAACATATCTGTAGACAGAAAAATAGAGCAGGAGTGACTTTGGTTGTGCAGTCATACTCTTTGTGCTGAATGAGCTCTGATTTTCTGCAGAAGAAACTCAGTGTTGGAAAAATACAATATATATGTTTTGCAATCAGAGCCAAGAAGGCTATCAGGTTCATAGACATTTTGAGCAGTCCCTACGAAAAAGGGACTGATGATAACTGTCATATATATATTTGACTGATGATACCAAGCTGTACTGTCACCACCTACTGATCAACCAGTGCAGAGGGCCCTGGTATCCCTGGTATTGACTGGGAAATGACTGCCCTTTAGCTGAGTAATGTGTAATGAAAGAAACTCAAAGCTTTTTCACTTTGTTTTATCAGTCGTCAGAGAGGATGACATAGCTCAACTAAGATCCCCAGAATAAAATTGCTTTTGACTACTAAGTAAAAGAGGCCTTGAATGTTTGGCTGAATTCTGAAATCAAATAGTTTAAAATTAAAACAAAAAATCTAGGGAGGCCTTTTAGTGTGGCTGATACCAGCAATGGTAGTGACTGAAAGTAAGTATGTAAGATTTGTTCCTCAAGTCTTTCTCAATTCTTCTAGTGACTAATCTCCACTATGGAGTAGACATGTCTCCTAAGGACAGCAGTGGCCAGAAACACTGTGACCTGATGTACTCAGAGGAGAATCTGTGCATTCACCCAGAGTGAACCTTTGTACAGTGGTAGCAAGAAAGCTGGAGCAGCCAGGAGCAAAGTGATGACCTTCAATTTCTCTTTCTAGATCCAGGAAGCAATCTTCAGAAAGCAACTGTAGATTCAGAGCAATGCCTTCAAACCTTGGAAAATTATGTCTTGGATCTGTACCTTCCACAGCCATGAAAGAATTGCTAGGAATACATATGCATAGCATGGAGTGGGAAGAAGCTGTTATTTCTATTAATAACCTTCTACACATTTTGGACTCTTCATTCTTAAAGACTTAATGATGGTAATGAAAATGAGATCTTAGTTCCACTTCATAACAAAACAGGTAATTTCTTTCTACCTTTTCATAATGCTCTATCAGAATTTCAACGACGATATTCTGAAACTTAATGTTCATCATAGCGGCCACTGTTTCTTCTTGTGCTCTCATCAGAGTTGGTCCAAAGATAACACCAAGGTTGGACACAGTCATTAGATTTTGTTGACTGTGCAATGATACCCTTTAAATGAACACAAACAATATGTGATTTAATTGCTCTGCTAAACTACAATTTTAACAGGCAAAAACTTGCTAAGACTACTACTTTTACAAGATCCCAAGTTCATGCATCTCTTTAAAATACATTTTTCAAACCTCCACTTGTACTAGAATAAAAATACAATGTAGTACAACTACTATGGTTCCATTAACGCTCCGATCATGAAGTAACTTAATGAGTACGTCCTCCTAGAGTAGTATTTCAGTTCCTGATATGCCTGAGAGGGCAAGACAACTGTATTTGGAGTTCTACACAGGGAGATTCAGAACACCTAAAGTTTAGAAGTTTTAGGACAAGCACTATCTCTCCCCAATAATTATACAGGTCCTTACATTAGAACTTGATTGATTGAAGATGCTGTGTGGTAACAGAGATCTATCATATACCTTAGTGTTCATGTAAAGGAATGAAGCTTAGTTACTGAAAACACTTAATTTTCAATACGACCTCTTTATCAATTTGATGAAAAGACGGGATCAATGGATTAAATGAAATGATTGTTTCTGTGTGATAGATAACATTAGATGATCATAATGACATCTGGCTTTAAAATAAACCTTTTACTTCTGTATATTCTGTTATCACATACATTACCTTTTCTGCTTTTTTTTTTCCTTTTAATGTAGAATTTAAAAGCTAAGTTTTCATAATAATTTATCAGCTAGTTAAATCTCAATCAGTAATACTCAACGCCTCATTTCTCTCCTTACTACTAAGATTTGCCAGTTAGAAACTGTATCATTATAGATCATTTGAAACAACTGCCAGTGATTGCCCAGTCACAGCTGTCATATTTCCTCATGTCTGAGGAATACTATGCCAAGTCAGGATTTTAAAATCACCTTAATGCCTAATTTTATTGAATCTATTACCAAACGGAACTTACTAATGAGGCACTGGTTCCCATTTTCCTCTTCCTTCTCACTGCCACCTGCTGCTATGGTCAAGCTGAGCATTTTTAGCCATTTCCTACACAATTAAAATAACTCTTGCAAATTTTAAATAAGAAATAGTAAAATCTATAAAACAGTCCCTTTATGTTTGGGACAGGAAGATTTTAGCACCCCATTTACATCAAGAAGTAGAAGAAATATGGGAAAAGGTTTTGTATAGGAGGCAGCATGATTATAAACTGCAGGAAAACAAATGCCTATCTTCTTACATTTTTCTTATATTGCTTCAATAAGCCATCTCAAAACTTTCCAAATTGTTACCTCAGACAGACACACTGGTAGAGATCATTATTTGGAAGCCATATCATGAAAATGACTCAATTGTTAAAGCACACTTTTAGCTGAATTTAACTTTCTCTGAAACAGATCTTATGTTTATCTTAGATGACTAAGGGTCTTTTGGGAAGTCCACTAGTATTTTAATGAAACTGGAATGTTGATTAACTCAGCTCTAGATATGCTATTAAAAAGCTTAAAAAAAACCCTCCCTTTACAATGTTACTCTGCTGTGTGCTGCACAGTAACTGTAGAGGTCTGTTACACAAATACTACAAAAAAAACCCTCCCTTTACAATGTTACTCTGCTGTGTGCTGCACAGTAACTGTAGAGGTCTGTTACACAAATACTACAAAAAAAACCCTCCCTTTACAATGTTACTCTGCTGTGTGCTGCACAGTAACTGTAGAGGTCTGTTACACAAATACTACAATCTTATAGCATAAGAGAGAAGGTAGTGTTTGTCTGGTGTTTGGGTTTCCTTGGTTACAAATTTGGGAGCTTGGTTAATAAAAGAAATGGGGCATTCAATAACAGTGCAGCCAGAAAGGGCTTTCTACAATGCATTTTGAAGGCTCAATTTCTTGCAAAAGAGAAAGAATCCAGGGCTGTAAATGGATCATTTTGATAGCCACTTTGCCCTGACCTACTCCTACTGGTGCTGAGCTACAGCACAGACACAAGCTGAGGTAATCATGCATTTCAGATAGCTGTAGGGCGTTCATGGAAATGCCATTGCTTTCCCCACATAATCTCTTTATTTGATGTATCAACAGCAAATTTGTGATATTGCCAGACTGCAGACTCCCAAAGGCCTACCATAGAAAAGCACTGCGCTGTTAAATGATATCAAAGAATGATTAATTCTTTAGAGTAGACATAATTTGATTAGATAGGTTTAAAAACCAAAAAACTAGTTACTCATGTGAAAGTAAAACCAAACTTGCCATGTTAGTCTAGCTACTGACTATGTATCCATGCAGTATCACCTCTCTCCAGGGTGCTTTTCAGGATCTGACAGTTTTGTTTGTTTGTTTCTAGT
>WBNO01013695.1:3112-27508 GCA_013400575.1 Peucedramus taeniatus
ATCTATCTATCTATCTATCTATCTATCTATCTATCAATCATTCTGTCATTCTGTCATTCTATTGTTTTTCACTAAAGTTAAACTCAAGGAAAAGGAAAAAAAATGTTCTAAACTCATGAGATTCAATGGTCTCCTTTAATTTCTCTGAGGGTTTAATTACATGACATTTCATAAAGCTGGAGAGTAAAATGTAAACCAGAGACAGAGCAAGGCACCGGAGTCCCAGGTGGATTTCCAAGGTCACACTGAGCTTGCCTGCCCTCAGAGCCCTCGAGAGCTATAAAGCTGAAATCAGATACTGCTGCATTTACCTCCTGTCTTCTTTCACCACCTTTTTTTCTTAAATCTAGACTGCCAACTTTAACAAGCCTTCTATATGCATCACACAACATACACATTCCTCATCTAAGTGACATGAAAAATATGGAGCTTATGGAAGGAAGAACTCAAAGACTAGCTATGTAATATAGTCTCTGTTTGTAGAGCTGCCATGGTGCTTTCCTGTTGTAGCTTTTGTACTGTGGTTTTTCTTTGCACAACCAATCACAAAACACTCTACCAGTCAGGACCCATGTAAAGAATTGTGCCTTCCAAATAGGGTAATATTTTCCCTTTAGTTTTCCAAACTCACCTACATTAGCACCTACAATTATAATTAAGCAAATAAATTTTAGAGATCTGGAAGATTAGGAAGTATGCAAATGCAGATTAAATGTATTATTGCAGTGTGAATTACTTCTTCCAGGCCACTTCCAGTCCAGAAATGCTTTTTATTCTCCCTGAATTATGCATTAACATGTTTGGGTATTTTTGTGCACATATTGTTGCCTTTAAATATACAACATGTTTACAGGTGCATATCTCCAGATAAAACTATTTAACTGTATGTATCTGAATTCACATCTCTCTCTCTCAAAATTCTTACAGTATTTTAAAAAATTGGACACTTCATAATAAATTATTTCATATGTGTATAATTAGTTTTTAAAAGGATTGCTGTTTATTTGTACAAAAACTTTCAAATAATGTTTAAAAAGCCCAGACCTTCGCACTAGTTTCAGAATTCTATTTTTACAACAAAATGCATGCTACAAACAACAGATAACATTGCCTTGTTTAAGGTCTAAGATAAAGATGTACATGGAAAGAAAAGGAGATGTTTCACACCACTTTCACCACCAGTTCCTGCTAGAATATCATTTCAGTGCCTGCAGAGGGAGAACCCAAAAAAGCATTAAAAAAATCCTAAATCTAGCCTCCCCTCACTGAAGTAGAAAGATTTTTCTGTTTTTTCTTCCCAATTTGACAAAGTTTATCAAGGTTAAATTTGAAATCACTCACTCCTTACAACAATTTCACAGTATTTAGTGAAAGGACAGTGCTTCTGCTGCTTTCATGTTAGAGTTTCCATGCAAGGTATCTTTGTAGCCTGAATTTTGAACAGCAAAAAGTCAATCCAATCAAAGTCATAAGTAATGTGACTCTTAGAAAGTAAACACAAGAGAGTGAACTGCCACAAGAAGTTTCTAAAACCAAATGAAGACATATGAAAACATGTGAGCAACACCTGTAATTTCTCATTTTAAAGAGGCCTATATGAGATAACATGAGACACCAAATAATGGTTGCTTGTTGCAGTCTGCATGACTTATCAGCACTCAGTGCTGGAAAGCAGGATTTTGTGTTATGTGATCTGTCTCATACAAAGTAGGAAGCCTGGCAGAACAGACAGTAACATGAATACAACACTAATAACACAATTTTAATTCCATGGTAATTTAGTCTGGGTTGCTTTTTTAATGTGCATTAGAACGGTCTGAGGTAGAGAATCAGCTGTCACTTTTACAAGTCACTTTTTGCTTAAGGGTTCACAAGACTGCTATACAAGAGCTTTATTTTCAGACCAAAAATTTAGTAATTCTGACACAGAGAACACCAACCACACATATAACCCTGAACAAGTAGTCCACAACTCTCCAGCCAGAACAATGATAGCTGCACTAGGCTATGAAACAAAACCACACTGAAAAAGGGTAGGAACCAATGGACTCTCTACTGTACTAGGAATACCCACAGGACATCAACACAAGATTCTTAGGAGGCAAACTCAAAGCAGTTCAAACCCGAAGGGGCAGAATGGGTTAGCCATGGTAATAAGAAGGGCAAGAAGGGCATTTTGCCTTCTTTCCTAGTCAACATCTGTAATGCACTGGAGAGTTTCACTCTCTTTGGATTATGCATCTCAAAATCCTGAGTAGAACTGGATTCAAAAGAATGGGTGTCAATTTTCCTCTTCCTTGATCAATAGAATTCCATTCAATACCATTGCTACTGAAAAGAGTTAGATGTCAAATAAAATGAAACCTAGCTGTAATCTGTGTCTCCTAACACAAATAACTTAATCTGATAATGGAAAGCAAACCTGTAACAACCTTAATCCTGCTTCACATAAGAGTACTTAGAAAAAGGTATATGAATTCCTGAGGATATCTACCACCCTCCTCTCTGATACACTCTAATACAAATATTATGCCTATTATGTATCATGTCATTATTTTGAAAGCATTTACAAGTTCATTGGCTTGCTTTATATGAATTCTATACTTTCTTCCCAGCAGTCATCTCTCGAAGTATCAGCTGGCTTTAGGTACCTAAGTGATTCTCTGGATACTCTCCTGAAACATATAAAAGCTGGGCTTTCCTCTTCATGGTTTTCTTGAGCAGTCTATCTCTGTCAGTCACTCAGTGGCCCTAGAGAACTTATCTTCTTCATTTAGCTGAGTTAAATGTGCAGTGTTGAAAAGCATATATACTTCATCTCTATTCCTTTTTCCAAAGAAGAGAAAAAAACATACTAGCTGAGACATTCTTCCCTCTCTCTACCCAGTCTCTAATCAAACCTGTGGCATCTTCTGAGAAATAACTCCAGGAACACAGTGACAGCCCAGACAACCTTAATATGAGCACCTCCCTAAGGCAGCAGACTAGTAGAGGACTCAAACAGCCAAAGTGTTGCTTCCCTTTGCTGAAAAACACAGGCTGGGTCAGACTGTGGCAATAAATGAAGAGGCAAAGCTGAAAGGCTGGTACTTATCACTGGAAACATGTTAGAGCCATGGCAACCACTTCTCTACTCCATCCCTTTTGCAGCAGCTGCCAAGAGGTCTCCAGTCCACTTCCCAGGTGTCCTTCCTATTTGCCATGGCAGTCTCCTCCTCCTCATCCAGCAGCAGAAAGCCCTGATGCTTCTGCCCTCAAGCAGCATAAACCAGTTCTGATCACAATGGAGAGAAGCCTGAAGTGTTAGAAATACTGAACGGTTTGGGTTGGAAAGGACTTCAAAAATCATCTTCCAATCCCACTGGCATGGGCAGGGACACCTTCCACTAAGCCAGGTACTCAAAGCCCCATATAACCTGCCCATCAACACTTCCGTGGATGGGACATCCACAATTTCTGTGGGAAACCTGTTCCAGTGCCTCACCATTGTCATTAAAGAATGTCTTCCTGAGACATTCATTGTATCTAATCTACATCTACCCTCTTTCAGTTTGGAGCAGTTCCCCCCTTTTCCTATCACTACATGTCCATATAAAAAATCCCTCTCCGGCTGTCTTGTAGGCCCTGTGTATGTACTGGAAGGTACTCTAAGGTCTCCTCAGAGCCTTCTCTTCTCCAGACTGAACAACCCAAGCTCTCTCAGACTGTCTGCATAGGAGAGGTGTTTCAACTCTATGAGCATCTTCATGGCCCTAGTTTGATCTCACTTCACCAGGTCAACATCTTTCTAGTGTTGGGGGCTCCAGAGCTGGATGCAGCACTCCAGGTGAGGTCTCATGAATACAGAATAGAGGGGCAGAAGCATCTCTGTTGACCTTTTGGCCACATCCTTTTGACGCAGACCATCACGTGGTTGGCTTTCTGGGCTGCAAGTGCCCACTGCGAGATCATGCTGCGTGTGTTTCCTATGCACGTTTGACAGAATACTGTAAATATATGATCTTGCCCACAAATTAAAAATAAAAAAAGAAAAAGGGAATATAATAGCACAAGGTTTTACAGATGGTCAGATTGAAACAGCTGGAGTCAAAAGCGCCTTACTTGAAATCAACCCCCAAGCCAGTAACAGCAGAAAGAAACCAAAGTTGTCTCTGTCAAGTCACTGGAGCAAGAATTCCACTTGCACTCCGGAATAGCCAGTGCCATCACTGGAAGATGTTCTCCCTCTCCCACTCAAGGGAGTCATTTAAATTTGTACTGCTGCAGCTGTTTATGCATGCCCATGAATAAATGGATCAAAAACGGAAAGAATTTCAGACCAAACAAATTAATAGGAAACCAGTGAATTTAACACATTCTAGACCAGTGGAATGGATGGAGTGGAATATGGGAACGGACAGCAATAGTGCAGAAGGACAGGGAGGGAATGACATTTTGTTCTGCTTTTTTGGAACAGCAAACTAATGCTTTCCCTATATTCTTCCAGCTAGAGTAGAGGCAGCAGAGGCTGTCTTTTCACTGACAGACACATATAATAGCCTCCACTCTTGCAAAGAGATGCCAAAGGAAAGCTTAATGCCTGTTACAGTGGAAATATTGCTTTGTAAAAGCAAAGCTGTCTCTCTGATTTTGATTTTCTGGATCTTATCTGCTGGCAGTAATGGTGATGTAAAGAAGATGTGAATCATCAAGAAGAGGAAATTAAAAACTGAAATTTTCTTTTCTTTGCCTAAAAGCTCTCTGAATTTTATTTGACTGGGAAAAACAGGACAAAAAAAAAAAAAAAAGAATTTCCAAAAATACAGCATGCTATGTTCTTCATTAGCAGCAAGAAGAATATAGATTTAAAATTCTTTCAAGCTATTAGCTAGCACATATAAAAAAGGCCTCAAACACAATATGGTTCTTGTCGTGAACACAAGTGTTGGGAGAAAACCAGAAATGCCAAACCAAAATAATCAATCACTCTATTTTGAGAAATCATAGTCCTATGTATTGTATATAAAGCATATAATAAGACATCTAATGGAATTTCATTATGTGTAGTAAAGTGTTTGTGTTCTCACAGGATAACCCAGAAATCTGCTGTTTTAATCTAAAGATTTTTTTAAAAAACTTATAATTAAACATGAAAGAGCACAATTGAAAAATAAGCTCTTCAGCTAAAGCAGCACTGCATTATCCTGGTTATTTTTAACAAACTTCAGAGAATCTACATAAAAAAGCTCTTTCCAAAGAGCTTTTTCCAAGGCTCTTTCCAAAGAACCAGAAACCAAGTGTTTCATGGTTTCTTTTGAAAAGAAAAATGACCATTAAATGTCAATACAACATGCAGGAAAAATAAAATTACTTTTTCAATATGGACATATGTATCAAGATTCCTGTGTTTTTGTTGGCTTTAATATTACAAGTGAAAGAAAAACAAATATGGAAGACTTGGAAGACTTATTTTTAATTATTTAAGATTCTGGACCAAATTTGTGTTTCACACACGTCAAGAGTTAACTCTTATTCATGTCAGTACAATAAACAAAACCACAATCAAGCTCATCAGATCTTCATCTAGTTTGAAATAAAACTTTGTAGATTACTACTGGTAAGAATCATCCTGGATTACAACATTTAAAGGCAGAACTGTGAGACTCGGTCATGATGCACACACCTCATGCCTGTGTGCTGAAGCAGCTCTTTCAAGGGCCATTTGCAATCAGTAGAAAGAATATTTCTTGCACCATCACCTAATAATTAGCAGCAATCTATTTATGTTTTAACTCCACAGCAACCTGTTTATGTTTTAACTACAAGATCAGATTTGGAGTGATGTCATTAGCAGACAATCTCCTCCATGCTTCTTGGTCTTTTGACTGCAGAGTAAAACTTAGAAATATTATACTTCTTCCATGCAGAAATCGTTCTGAAAATGCAGAGAATCCAGTACGTTTCATTTCTAATAATTCAATGTTATGTAAGCTTATCTTACAACTTAAGGCATTGGTGTTCACCATACTCTCCCTCAGTTATGCAGGCAAAAACTGCTGCTGAAAACACATGGGAAAACCAGCAGCCTAGCTATAAATAAGTATCCCAAGAGTTTACTTTCACCCTAATTCATATGTATGTTTAATTCAAAGACCAACATCATCATTGCCATGCCCCTCCACAGGCTTCAGGAGAAATAAAATTTTAAGGCACTGTGTCAGAGCCCATGTACTAATTACAGTATTGAAGCTGTGCTCAAGTATGGATCATTCCCCTGGATCCACTATGATTTGGTGCATGGCTCTACACAATGTCACATACAAAAGCAAGAGTAGTCATAACACACTGTTTCCCTGACAACTGCAAGTGCAGAACAGGGGAAGAACCCATAAATCAAAGTAGAATGTGTGTTGCCTTATTCACATTGACCACATATCAAGAAATTTCAGATTCTTGAGAGCAACCATTAGTTACTCTTCAAATATGCATGCAGTACTTGAGCATTTTATCCTTACAGCTTATTAGGAATAAGAAGCTTCAGTTTCTCAAGTTCACAATGCTTTCCTGGCCCAAATATACCATACACATCCATCTATCTATCCATCTATCTTGTACCTGGTCTTGTCTGAAACAAGTGCATGATGCCCAATGCCAGTAGTGAAATATTTTAGGAGAGAAAAAGGTCAAACAAAAGCCCCAACACATAATTTTTTCTGCCACAACCTTTGCAAGGGGATGCATCTAAGAACAGCCCTCTGTGGGTAACCACAGTCAAATATCTGTCTGATTGTAACCAAGCAATATATTCTGATACACATCTGGAAAAAGTCTGTCAATACTTCCACTACAAGTTAGCTCGCATGAAGTCCTAATACCACTGAGGACAGAGGTTGCTTAAGGTCAGTGGTTGAACACTGGGCAAATGAAGTATCATATAAAGAATGCAGGCCATGACTTCCTGAAATTTACTCACACAAGCATTCAAAAAGGGTTTTCTCAGCACCATCCGGGAAAAAATCCAAGAGAGGACTCCATGAACACCTGTAGTACTTTCTCAAATCTACAGACAGGAGTAAGTTTTCCTAATCTATCAGCATTTTAAAAGCCTTGAATAGCTCTATAGCAAACACAATTGCACAGGAGGACTAAATATGGAATCCCTGTGAGAAAAAGCTCAGGAGGGTTTAGCTGTTTTACATGCACTCAGTAATAAATGATTTGGCACCTACTGTGCAGGCTTACAATGGTGTTTTCCAACAAGGCTGTTAAGCCCCAAGTCTTGAGCAGGCTGTGGCTAAGCTGCCCCTGTCCATGGTACTCATATAATTAGCTCTGGACCAATACAGGTCACTGTGTTCAATGACTTTGGGTTTAGGTGGCACATCCAACCACTCTGGTTTCCAGGTTTGGAAGACATGCGCTACAGTTTTGTTGGCAAAAAGTTGGCTTTGCGGGCATAGTCTAGTGAATAGGATTCAGGCTTGCTCTTCTGAAAGACCTACTCAGGTCTTCCTTCAACTGAGGCAATGAGGCTAAAACCCCCTTGAAATAACAATTCTGCTACCTGTGAATGCCAGTCAGGGCAAGCGACCAAGCCCAGCCTTTGACAATGCACAGCTTTGGGCATCATTCAGTTCCAGTGGACAGCACAGAGCACAAGACTTTTTCTGACTGAGTCCTGTGGGGCAGGCAGACCCCCTGTCCAGTCTGATAGTCCCAAGTATGCAAGAACAGTTGCATGTAGCCATCAGAGATCCAGGAGATCTCTGATTTTGCAGGTGGTCCAAATGTCTTTCCCAACTTGTTCTTTTAGATTCTTCCCAGCTTATTCTTTCAGAATCAGCATGGCTAAAGGTATGTATTACACAGGGTTGGTTGTTTCTATAGTGTGTGTCCAATTAGTATAAAATATTACAAAGCAGGATCCTAACCTTATGTTCTTTCAGACACTGCAGTTCCTACTTGCCTCTAGAGACCTAGGGAAAGGTGACATTCACAGTATATAATTTTGGACACCAAATACAGGAGCTCAGCCTTCTGGAGCCCTTAAAATCAAAGGGATAGTCTTGCCCTTTTATTAGGTGATTCAGGGAACCATTACACCCACTAAACACATAATGGTGCCATGGTTTTTGACTATAGCACTGTCTATGCTTATCAACGACAACAACAATCACGTCACATCATCAGAATTTCTAAAGTCTGAAAACATGAAGTCCAGGTGTTTATGCTCTTGATTTTTGAGCTCAGGAGCAGAAGACAATACATACCAAATGCAATGGAAGTCACAGAAGGACAAATACTTTTCTTAAAGGTAAATACATACCAGCTTATTCAACCTCTTCAAGGAGAGACAGATGAGACTCATTGTTTGAGGGAAATAACCACCAATATTCACTGAGACTCTCCATCACCAATGGGTTTCTTGTCAGAACTGAGGAAGCCTACAGGTCCAAAGCGGTTTCTGCCAAGTTCCCTCAACTGGCCTTGAGGAAGAGTTCCAATTAAAATGAAACAAATTGCATCAAATACTCAAGACCGTCCATGTTAAACTATAAATTCAGACACAGACTCATTACTTCATATGAAAAAAAATTGGGAAACAAAAGATAACAGGAGATATGAAACAAACTACTAATCAAGGAGCAAATCTAGCTCAGTCACAAGTGACCAAATACATTGGGTTCTCTCCTGCTCAAGGAGTCCACCTAATTACTTGAGAAACAGTAACTGGAATTAGGTGAGATTAATTCTATCCTGTAATCTAACTAAAAGGCATTATTTGATACTTCCTACATCTTTAACTTTCATTATATATTCCAAAGGATTGATATAAAGGCAAGATTCCAACACACATTTCTGATAAACATTTACTTCTCCATCAGGTCTTGCTCTACTAATTCACGATGAATATATTACATAAGAACTCAACCTTATAACAATAAATTAAAAAAAAATAAAAATAGGTCAGTTCTTTGTAGGCCAAATCCAAACAATTATACTCTCAGCGTAACTGATACAGCAGTCACCCCATCAAATCACATTACTACAGCTAAAGACCAGAGTAAAGCAACACAAGCCATTTCACCCTTGTAGCCAATAAAGCACTAATTTCCTATGTATTTTTAACATTTTAAGTGAGCCATCAGCCTCATGACACAGGAATTGAAGGCACCCTTCATATGGGACAGTCTGCTTGCTTCTAAGATAGCCTATTAGTTCCCATGAAAACACTCCAGGGTTTAGTTGTCCATAATTTCCTCAAGTTTTAGGTTTGAATTGAAACTTTCCCTGTGGTGTTTGAAATACAACACTTTTTTTTTCATGGAATATTTCCTACACTTATTATATTTGGGGTAGGTTTCTGAAAGGCAGGAGGAAAAAGGAGGAAGAGAACTTTTCACTGGAATTGAAAATACTGCTGAGAATGTTTTTGGAAAGATTAATATTTTGAGAATTTGAGCTCTTTGGAATACTCAGAAAAATTATAACCTCACGTTAGTGAAAAAGTTCATACAGCAAACATTAAAATGTGCCCAAACTTCGTGTGACTATAAGGTTTTGAAATAGCTGTTGTTTGACACTTGAAACAGTCTCTACTGAACATATGCAACCAGCTGAAACCTCTGTATACTCAA
Source organism: Peucedramus taeniatus (assembly GCA_013400575.1). Taxonomy (NCBI): domain Eukaryota; kingdom Metazoa; phylum Chordata; class Aves; order Passeriformes; family Fringillidae; genus Peucedramus; species Peucedramus taeniatus. The sequence continues at coordinate 12,730 of WBNO01013695.1, forward strand.
TTCTTGAAGCTCAGAATATCCCCATAATGCTCCCAGCTGCTGCCCTCCAAGGAAGGTCAAGGCATTCAAAGAAAGAGCAGCAGCTTGTGAGAGTTTTTGGTCTTGTTTTAAAAAACTATCTTCTTATTCAGATGGTGAGAAGATGAATTCTAATCTGAATGCAGAAGGAAACAAAATAAAAACCTAGAGATGTTCAAGGAAATGATGAGGGAGAAACTCTGATAGAATACTCGATGAGTGTCTGAGAGTTATGAAAGGAGATGAAGTGACTGGGATAAATGAGGGAAATAATGGGAAAGACTAACAGCTATTTGGCTGGAGGAAACACACAGATTAGGGCTGATGTGAGTGATGTTGAGGGAAGAAATGTACAGAAGATAAGATACCAAAGCTTGGCTAGATCCTTGATAGTGGCACTGCAACACTATCCCTTATTTGTTTGTCTCAGATCAAAATCAGGGTTTTTCTTACACAGGAGATTGTGTCCCACCATTAAGAAGTGGAACAAGTAACTCAACAGTACTATAAAAAAAATCCAAAACAATAGCAAAATATCAACCTTTTCATATCCGTTTTTCAGATGAACACATTCCTTTGTGTTCCATTTCCAAGTTCATTACACCATCACACAAACGCAGCTGTGGTGTCAGAGCCCAGGGCAGACAGTGCAGAGGTGGAAAGATGGGAAGAAAAGGCATTTAAGACAGCTTAAACTGGTGAAGGAATTAATGTAAATGAATTTATGAATATTGTTGAATGTATTGATGATGTAAATAAACTGATAGACTGACAGAGGTTAAAGGAAGTTGACATAAAAAGCATGAAATAGAAACAGATCAGAGAAAGAAAATTAGGACAGACAAGAGTTAGAACAAGAGTCTGAATAGGAAAAAAGGTGCTAAGAATAATGACTAAAAAAGGAATAAACAGAAAATACCATATTGACTTTGAAAAACCAGCCCAAGAACAAGCTCCAAACCCAAAGTCAGAGTTACTGAATCTTTCTGAATTCAGAATGTGTTTTCAAGTGCCTCATTTCCTTATCTGCCACACAAAGATAATGGTGCCCTTTGAGCTCTTGGATAACAGCTAGTGACAAAACACAGAATCATGTATGAGGAAAACAAACGTTTTATAAGAGAGTTTGCATAGCATGAAATAATTGCAAAGCCTGGGGAAGGACTGCTGATAAGAGCAGCTATTTAAAAGGTGTTCAGTAAGTGCACAGGTGTGATGGTGCTCATTGGCTGAAGCAGAGCAGCTGAGGAGAAAGCTGTACCACTGTGCCATCAAAGGCTGAATTAACTGCCACACAAAGAGGGCAGGCATGTCTGCAAAGAAAGCTCAGACAGGTATTTTTAATTTCCAAGAGTTTTGTTTATCAACCTTAACAGTATTCTTAGTGCCTTTGTCCATAATCATCTTAGGAAAAAAAACCAAAACAAAACTTTTATCACAAGCACATATAAAAAATATTCTTAGAAACCAATGTATATAGTTTATACACAATACAGTCCATGTTTCCATTATTGCTATTGACCTAAATAGTAAAACAAGCTTATGGTGACCCACTACTGAATTTTGGGAATGTGGAAATCACGTTTAGAAGTTGCAGCTTTAAAAGCAGAATTTCTGGCCAGTGAGTGGATTTTGCCTGAGTGAAAAACAGTGACTGTTCCCAAGACTGCTGGGGCAGGGTACTGAGATTGGGAACACCTGGGATCTAAGTCTGCAGATAGGGACCCCTGTCACTACAGAGACTTGATGCTCATGAGGAATAAATGCTGTGCAACCCTGCTGTACCCAAAGCCAGTTTGGGTCATAAGTTTAAAAATCACAGAGGTGTCTCTGAAGAAGGGAATTGCAGGGGGGAGGGGAAGGGACAGAGAAGGCAAGAGGAAGTTTAGAGCCTTGTCCAGGCTGGTGATAACATATGGAAGGAGGAAGGTTAAGTAAGAGGAAACAGGATATTGCCCAGTATTGGCAGAAGTTCTTCAAGACCCCACCTGTCATTTAAATAAACCTACTTAAAACACACAATAGACACAGCATATCCTGAGTAGCACTTCAGTGACTCAAACCAAAGTGCCCTAACAGAGCCATTTTATGGCACTCCTCACAGCACTCAACAGTATTTTTAGTGTTTCTTCACTTCAAGGAACCCAAAGCACTTTTAAGGTCAGAGGACAGAAGAATATTTGTTTTCTAACTGTAAACAAATTAAAGAGGCAAATGAGAATGAAGGCTTATTTTACATAGCACCTATATCAGTAAACTCTCTTCACTAAATTGACTGGGAAGAAACTTCAAAGTGATAAATTATTGAAAAATACACCCTAAAAACAGAGGTACTGTATTTTTAGCAGCTAGTGCAGGCCAGTGATCCTATATTGCTTGAGTGCAGGAGGTAGGCATAGTCTCCTCTCCTGGCATGACAGCACCAGCTTTACTGCCAAGAATTTAAATAGAAAAAGCTGGAAATGCCTCACACACTGAAAACAGAAAAAAAAAGTCCTTATTGTCAGGCAATATGGAGAGAAAGAAATCATGTTACAATTAACAAATAGTGTATCAAACCCCACTTTTTGTAAAATTGTAGGAATGGGATAAACCTCTGCTTCCCCTCACTGCAGGCAGGGAGCCCCAAGTAAAACTCCTCTCCCTCTGGCTTGCAAAGGGAAGACAATATCCTGTCTGCCTCTACATGGCACCTTGAATTTGCTGCCTTACCCAGTCTGCTCAGCCCCTGCCTGTGCATCCACTGACAGCCTTCACACACACGTGGGGAGTGGGGGGATGCCAGCCCCCATTCTACTCTCATCACTCCAATGCCACCCTCAGTGTCTCCAGTCCTGAGTATGGAAGAGGTGGAGAGGGAGAGGAGCAGGGTAGGAAGTAGGGCTGGCAGAAGGTAAGCTGGTCCTTGCACTTCATTACAAAGCAGCAAGAAGTTTCACTCTTTCTCATTCAACCCCTGTACACAGGCATGTATTTGCTAGTTCTGCTTTCCTGAGGGGCACGTGCTGCTCCATCTGTGCTTCTCTGGGCTGCACAGAAGAACAGGCAAGCAGAAACCCTCCACAGCAGAAACAGAAACTTTATTACTCCCATGTGTTCGCTAAGATTATCCTTCACTGTGATCAGCCTACAAGTATTCTACAGTTTTTCTTAGACATGTGTATGAACACAGCACTAACAATCAGTTAATAATTAATACAGTGCTAATACATGCAAGTCCTCTGGCTTAGCTTTTAAGTTCTTCAATCATCTACAGTTTCTTAGTATTTGATGCAGTAGTGATCATAGACTTAAAAGCAGGTCACCGCCTAACAGTAATGAAAATAAGTATTTTAAGAGTTTACAGTTCACTGGTCCAGCTTCCTGATTGCACCTATGAGAATGTGATGGATAGAAATCCACACACATGCACATTTGCAAGGATTCCACACAGACAGAGCTAATATGTGACTCAAAAATATATATCTGGATATGGAAATTAACTCCAAAGATATTTGAAGAACCTCATTTTTGTCATGTCCTTATATCACAAAATAATCACCTTCATGGAATAGCAGCCAGCACCTCTCAATTATCTTACACATTTGATTCCACCTCTCCAATTCTCATTCTAAGTCTTTAATTTTCTCTAATTATGTATCAGGATGGAGCACTCTGTGTGACACTCTAGCAACTACCATCTCAAATAGCTGTGAAAGCCTCTAATCTTGAAATGAGAATTATCAAACTCTATTCCCAATGATATTTTCACATGTTTTATGTGCATATATTCAATGCAAATAATTTATAGTGAAATTACCAGCAGCTATATACTTTGTGCAATTATTCATGTCTGTACTGGCTTATGAATGTCTTTACTTTTCTACACATTTTCTCCTTCTCTACTTTTGGGCTACAATATTACTACAAAAAGGCAGAAACACTCTGTAATATGCTAATAACCAGTCGGTACATTGTTTTCAAGGCTTGTTCATGAAGTTTGAGTAGTTAAACAAAAAAATATCCACAATGGCTTTAAGGGCCTCTGGGACTACTTCCCGAATACTTAGTCTTTGCTCAGTAGTTAAGGATGTGCATTTTTCATATTCAGTTCCTCATTTTACAGGGAGTATGCACAGCCTGAGGTGTCACATTTCATGGGAATTTCACAAAGCATAAAAAAAATTACTCAGAACCCGAAGATTAATTTTCGTAGAGACAGAAAACAACTCAAAGGTTCCCAGCCTTTGTCAGCTTTAAAAACAAGGGAAATCCATAATTTTATGGTGATCTTATTACTGAATTCCATGTAGACCCTATATCCTCCTCACAAGCAGTCCCACCATAAAATGCCATTTCATATAATGCACGGTGCAAGGAACAGTTCAGTTTTTTTGTAGATGTGTAAAATATTATAGGGTGGTTAAACTTTTAATCTCAAATTTGCTTTGATGCCAATTCCCATCCCCGACTGGGAGGACTTGTACTGTATGCTCTGTGTGAGGACTGTCGGACTCTGCTTCCAGATGAATCATGCATCACAATCACATCCTGGGAGAAGGGAGGGAGGAGGAGCACAAAGACGAGTGCAGTGCTTGCTACAACAACTAAGGGAATGCCCAAGGTTGTATTCAGCAGGAAACTCAGTGTAATGCATACATAGAACAAATTTAATAAATATAATTTAAAAATATGCAGATGAGCAATGAAGAAAGGAAATACTAGAAGTGTAGAGCAGAAAGGAAAGAGGATGTTTTCCCCCTTTTTAAACTGCATGACTTCCAATGTCAGGCTCTCCCAACTACCCCTGTACATGCAAACAAATGCATTTAGTCTTAAAGAGATATCTGAAGAAGTGAAAGAGGATTCACCTACTGAGGCAAGTAACTTTAGTGCTTATATTATTAATCACGGAGATAGAATAATGTGCCCTTTTCTTCTGGTATAACAAAGAGCATCTTAACATCATTATTTTTAATCTAAAGGGTTCATAAATCAGGATGCCAAATCCATTTGTATTTTTTTAATTTCATGGCTTTTCAAGAATAGGCACATCCTGAGGTTTCTGCACATGTAACAGAAAGAGATACTGTTCCATCAGACATATAGGTCTGATGTTTCTGGGACTGCTACTTTGGATCTGAACTACAAGAAGAAGTGGTACCTGTAACATTCACTGATGGAATCCTGGCAGGGTAGTCCATTTCACAAAGGGAGATGGCATGGCTGCATCCCTGTCAGGCTGTACCTCAGTTCAGCAGTGCTGCTCATTAACAGGTCTTGTTAGCTCAGCTACATTAATCTGCTACTAACTTGCTCACACAGCTGTGGCTTGGTTTGGTGTGTTTTATTTCATGGATTTTTTTTGTAGTGGTGGTAGGAAACCTAGGTTATTTCTTAATGTGAAGCTGCCCTGTACCATGTGGGCATAACAACTTCCAAGTGGAGTTGCTATCTGTTGGTAGAGTTCCACGGGAACTGTGTTCTGATGTCCAGCATAAAAATGAAAGATGTGAATTTTGAACTGCCCACAGGACAAGTGTCCAATTCTGATAATATTGGACAGGCTAAAGAATTGAATTTACTGGGAGACTGTGCCAGCAAATCTCTCAGAAGAAACACTCACAAGTAACCAAGCTGCAGGCACCCAATATATTTTTAAAGTTCAGGCTGTTACTGCAGGTACTTTGAGACGGAGTGAGAAGTTTACATCCTTTTAATGTACCACACATAAGAAGACAACTTGAATATGCAGAGACATATAGAGGAACCCACAGTTGCATATGGATACGTTCTCACTGAAGGTTAAGAGAAAAGAAAGAAATACACAGGTAAGCCTAATCAAATGTTGTCCATTCCTATTTACTTGGGGCTGGGATACTTTTCTACAGCTGGAAAACTTTAAAGAGTTCTTCAGTTCATGCTAAAACAGGAATATTGCAAAGATATGGAGTATTCAGTATTAGCTCCCTTTTCCTTACTAAACTTTCATTAGTACATCTGTTTTACTGCTGCAGTACCAACCAGCAAGGCATGTCTATTTAGGATAGAAAACAGACTTTATTTCTATTTTTTTGTTATTTACACAACCCCTGTTTCCTATATAGATATTTACTGCAGAAGAACATGCTTCTCTATGCTTAATGCGTTGTAATACCTAACCTTTAATGCAAAAGCCCAAAGCCGCATAACTTATCAGGTTAAGGGAGGAAAGTTCAAGAGCATTGGAAACATTCATGTCCCTGTAAAAAACGAGGGGTCTTTTTGATAAAAACAGCCAGCCAATTCCTGGAAGCAGGTCATCCCTGTGTTACAGAGAGCACACTTACAAACCCCAAGCATTCCTAGTAGCAGTTGGCTCAATGCAGAAATGCCACCAGCTTGCTGATAACTTCATGCCTGGCTTTCAGAATGAAAGGGTTATCAGCAACAGCTTCCATTGCCTGCTTGCAAAACCTCATCCTCACCTTCGACTTCCTCTAGCTCCTTGACATCTTCGGGCACACACAGTGTCCTGGTGACAGACAGTAACCAGATGGTCTTTTACCATGCAGCACTGACTCATTTCAGGAATTTAATCTGATTTCCCAGAATACGCAGCACAGCCCTTGGTTCCAAACTTGGCATGCAGGTGGTATTGCACGCCTCTGGCTTTATAAATAGGCATAACTGTTGGTGGCTTTGGTACATGTTTGAGCTGTTTGCCTGTTAGTTTGGAAAACCTGACCCCCTGCCTGGGCATTCATGTGTAGTTCTGACAGACTCTGGTGGCTCCTGTGCATGTCCAACCACCCTGTCAAACATTTCAAACATGTCAGCATTTCCTAATTCCAACAGCAAAGTCACTTTCTGCTTTACAGCCTAGTAGCTCTTATGGTAATTTCTTTCCATTTTTTATTGTTGTCAGCTACACTGTACTGTATAATTAAAAGCACATGCAAAATACAGATTTAAAATCACCTTGCTGCAGTAGGGAGCTGAGGTTCCTAAGAGGGTAACTATCCAGACACAGCTACACTCCTCTTTCTCTTCATCCATCCCTTTGCAAAGGTTGGCTCCCCTTTACCGGGTAGACAGGTGAGGAATCAAAATATTGCCCCATTCTTATGCCTCAGTGGGGGATTGGAAAGTTTCATGCTCTACTTTGGGAAGTCACTGCTCCTCTTGGGAACTTCTCCATCACTGGCAGTTCACATCTGTGCAAACTGCAGCTATCAGGAAAACTGAAGGAAACTGTTTTAATGGATCCCTCATAATTTAAGCATGTAACAAAGATCAAAATATGCCTTGGAGTTATGTTTCACACGTGATTTTAGTGTTTTAAGACATTCAGTTCTTTTTTATTTACATTTTAAGACTCATAAAGAACTTTTTTGGTAAAAGTCCCTCATAAAATTACTTGAAAGTCCCAAAAGGTCTTGCAAAACCCAGCAAGAAAAAAAAAAAAAAGAGCATGATTATATACTTATTCTATCTGCATGAAGGTAAAAGCATGCTTTACAAATGCAATTCCAAACCAAACTACGTTTACTATTTATAAGGAAAAAAAATGTAGGGCATAATAATAAAGATGCTGTTCTATCAGACTGAAGATGCCGTTGACTTTGTGCATGAACTTATCAACCTTTAATTCTCTTAAACGATATTTCACTGTCCCTCAGAGTATGTCAGATCCCTTACCCAGGTCCATTACCATTACCTTCTGTGCTTGCACCAATATCTGTAGAAACACACAGGATTTTATCAGAAATCACAAATTTTATCACAGCATTTTATCAGAAGTGCAGAGGGTCTGTGACAGGAAAATATTCTACTGGTTCTACTGCAACCTAGTGTTCTGCCCAGATAATTTAATTAAGTATAAATTATTGAAGTTTTGACTATACTTGGAGATACTTAAAGGATGTGCTGACATGGTGCTAGGGCCATGGCTTCATGGTGGATTTGTCAGTGTTATGTTAATGGTTTAACTCAATGATATTAAGGGTCTTTTTCAACCTAAATGTTTCTAGGGTTCTACTTATCTTTAATTTTATATTATAGTAATGGCTTGGGCTTTTACGGGAGAGGGGTTAACTTAAAGCACAAACATTACCTCAAATCATAGCTCCTAGGCTCCTCCATGCACTTGTTTTTCTTTATTTCTTCTTTTAAAAAAAACCTACACTAGAAATTCAAAACCGCCAAACAAAATTGAAACCATCTCTCATCCAGACTTGACACTCAAATTCTTATTCTCCATATAAGCACACAGCTCTCACTAAATTAGAGAGCAGCATCCAAAGGCTGAATTTGATTCAAGCATAGTCTAGTATGAGCACTGTATGACTAGCCTAGCATGACTGTTGTCCTATTTTTTCCTCAGCATTAGCTCCTTAGACCTTGCAGCAAGGTCAAGGCCTTTGCCTGCTCAGACTGAACACATGGCTTGTGCTTTCAGACCACAAGAACAATATCTAGTTTTCATTTAATTATGGACACCTCTAAATACAGATTTGAATCCATAAGCAGCCAAATGTGGACCGAAGTACACAATTAGACTCTACAAACAAGGCTGGACGACCTTTTGACAACCTCTCATTTGATCTGAGGAACAGACAGCACAGGACCCCACCAGGCAGAACTCCTCACATCACAGGGCAAGCAAAGTCATCCCTGAACCTCATAGCTTACTTATCCAGTATAACTTTAAAAGAATTAAGCCTTGGTCTACACAAGCAGCTTTTTTTTTCCTTACCTTCCTAATAGCACTGGCTAAATTATCCGAAAACATGAAGGTTACCATGGCATTTAATGTGTCATTTTCTCATTCTAAGCAAGGAACAGATGATCCCAAAATTATATCCAAAGAATCTTCAAAATTACAATAAGATATATATTAATCCTCATGAGTTATGGATATTTTCATTATCTTTAACCCATTCCTATCTGGTTTTGAATATTTAGGTAACATCCACCATACCACAATCTTAAAAATTTTAACTTCAGTGTTATCAGTGAAGTTCTTCATCCTTATGGATCCTTGTGGAAAAAAAAGAAATGGGAAGAAATAACAAAAGGAAAACAAGCCTGTTTCCATGTGGGGGGGAGGGAAGTCCCTCAAAACACGGCTTCTTTAGATGTCCATAATAATTACATTTAGTTTTAATAACTATTAAATAAGGAGGATCAAAAGCTGTTTTCTAAGCTAGTCTTTTTAAAAAGTAACCCTCGAGAGAAGCCCTGGCTACTGTTGGTTTCCAGTCTACAGGCTATATGCTGACAGAAGGGAACACTTTGGGAAAGGTACAGTCAAACAGCCCTAGTTCAGGGGACCTGAACAGAAATAAACAGTCATTCCTTAGCATTCAACAATAAACTGTCTGGATTTATCAGCATGGTATGTAAAAGCCACACTTACCTTCTCCTCACTTACTCATTCAAGTAACTAAAATTTTCACTACTCATATTTAATCATTTTTTGGCAGCTCAGTCTGACTTGAACCAAGTCAAAACCCCTAAGCAGAAATTCATAACCAGGAAACGTTAGAGTGAAACAATGCAGACTTTTGGAAAAAGGAAAATAATATCCTCAAGAAACAACTTGTACCTGGAACTCACTGAAGGACCTATAGCCCTTAAGCATACGTGTATTTCCAGCCTACTTTCCCTCCAAGGTACAAAGCTATTTATTGATGAGTGCAGGCAAACAAGTTGATATGAAACACTGGGAAATTGCTCAGTAAAGATGATGGACAGTCTCATGTAGGTGAGTCCTCAAAGCAAAGGAGGTAATGCCATGCCTAAGGTTGCCACTTACTGTCACAAGCCCTGCCAAGCTGAGTTAGAATTGCCAGAGGAAAAGAGTGAATGAGACCACAGGTGCTGGAGAAATGCCAGAACACGGAACTTAGGAGAAATCCCATCTATTTATGATTTAGATGAAATGTAATGAAAATAAGGAGAATATTCCACTCCAAAAAGGTCTGCAGAACAAGGACACCACAGCAGGACGGCACAAAATCTCTAAAAAAAGGACGACTTTTTATTTCTCAAATCTCCACTACTTAACACTAAGCTCAGAGCTTACAGGACCCACCTCCAGTGCTAACTGTGATGGACCTTCAGTAAAATTTTTTCACCTATTTACCAGTATTCCAGGTTTACTAAAATGCAGCACTGCAATAGGTACACACAACTGCCCCAAAAAAAAAAGCAACAAAAAAACCCCCTAACCAATCACTATGATCTTCCAAAAATAATATACCAGTAACACTTTTACATGATGTATTTAATGCTTCCTTTCAGCACCCTCCTCAATGTATTCAGATATGATTGTTTGGCTATACTGTACTTCCAGATCTATCTTTATCTCACTGCACACGCAGACCTATTCAGAAAGTACATGCTGCCTCCTGGAACTGCAAACCACCTGACATAATTTTGGAGTTGTAACAAGCTTCGAAATTCCTGAAAGACAATCAAGACCAAAACTGAAATGAAGCCCACATCACACAGAAAAATTGTGTTATTGTAAAGGATGCTAGGATACACTACCCAGAGAGAAACTTCAGTTTCACACAGCAGCAATATATGGGGAAAAAAACCCCCCTGATTTCAGAAGTTACCAATCCCTAAAAGCATCTTCCTAAAATAAGGTTTTTACCTTTATGGCATACTTCTACAGAGTTAGTTTTTGTTATTGTTAATATTGTTTTGTTATATTCATTTTAAACAAGCTGTACTAGCTTTTTAATAACAATGCAACAAGATGAGTTTGCAGCTGCATTTGTATGATGCCATGGACATTGACACTAAGGCTCTGTTTTATCATTCATTGAATTCACGTGAAAATTCCTATTTTTAGATCATGGAAATCAAGCTCTTGTAAGCCACCACAAGAAAGAGACCATTATATTTCCTTGAATGCTGGATGTATTAGGATATGTGAAGGGAAGGAGAATGGGAAGGCTCCTAGACTAAAGGCTAGAGACTGTCTCATACAGCACTTTTATTTTGCTTCCAGTCTGAATTTTCTAAAATCATCTATGGCCAGTTTTCTCCCAGAAACTTTTAATTGCATATGTTTCTGTGTCCTTGTCCTCTATTCAAGTACTGTTATGTGACTGCACAGCTACTAACATAGAACATAATTCCTGTAGTAGTGGTTTGTTTCTTTTACACCTCCAAACCTGGTCTTATCTTCAACGTCTTTGCATGAAGCCCTACTTACTATTTGAATCCTTGCTTTCCATAAATCAGCATTTCTGGTTCTTACAAAATCCTTACACTTATTTTTGTTGGTTTTTGTTTGGTCTTTTTTTTTTTTGCCCCTCAATGTGTAGTTTGAGTTTTAGCAGTTAAATAGATCAAAGTGACATTTTTAAATACAGCTACATATGTAAGTCTAGGAAAACTCAAATGAGCACTCTACCACAACTATGCATTCGTAAGCAGTCTCCATTTACTATGAGATCATCCAGCAGCAAAGATCCCTTCGAGTGACTGTTCTCCCCTTAAAATACTGAAGAAACTCTCCAAATTTACAGTCTAGGTCCCCTGGCTAGATGAAAAACATATGCATCCATTTGGGCCACAACAGAGGAAATCAGCTTTCTAATCACATAGCACACCTTTTCCAAATCCCTCTCCAAAACCTATCTTTGCCAGTTATCTTTAAAGTGCAAAGAACAGAACATAAACCTCTCATTACCTGTTTAACTCCCAATTGCCAGATAGCTTAAAATTGTTTCCAGCCAACTGACCCCTTAAGGTATGACTTTCTCCTGGTTTATTCCATAAATGCTGCATGATATCCAGAGATACCAGTGATGCCTCATTCTGCTGCACCACAATGGAAAGAAAATAAATAAGAAAATAAGAAAATACATCTCCCAACAGGGAATGGAGCAGTCTAGGTGCTGCCCCTCTCCCTTTCCCTGGTACTTTTCAACTGTGTAAGCAGCATGAAGAAAACCCTCCATGCTGCTTGGGAGGTCAACAGCCTCCCATCACTGCAAGAAAGGAGAGAAACACAGCTCAAAGAACTACTCCTGCTGCATCCAACCTGCTCCCAGCAGCTCCTTTGTAAAAGATGATCACATTCCAAGAAGTATTTTGTTCTGTGCCCTCTGACACAGTTATCCAGTAAAGGCTTTCGAATGCCTTTTCCTTCTTAGAATTAGAGATTTTCAGTGTAATCTACAAGATAAGGTGAACAACAGGGAGACTATCACGATTCCAAATATTCCAATTCATTCTCCTCAGTGGTGAGTATTAATCTTCCCTTAACTTTCTTGTATGACATGAAAGAATTGGGACCAAACTTAGAAGCAAGTTCAAAGACATTTTACACAGCAAGTTTCTGCAGACCTGTGAGAGCTTCCAAGCAATAAAAAACAACTTTTGGATGCATTTCCTTTACCTCTCAGGATGTAGTTCTGATAATTCTGGTCGGCTTCTGCTCCCACTTTGATTAAGCAAGTCAGACCTTCAGCAACAACAAACTCATGAACCAAGTCCTTGTCATCCTGTCACAGGAGAAAGGAAAAGCTGAATTATATTTTTGAAAGACAGAGAAACAGATTATATCATAATGTAAAAAACAATCGCATGCCTGCAATACTAATTTTATGTTTCACATGTTGTAAGCAAGTTGATATGAAAGTTGTTGTACAAAGGACCAAAAGCAGAATTTTGAGTTTTAAAACCAGAATGAAATACACCAGTGTAAAGCAAGAAAAACATGCTTTAACCTTTCAGTCAACTACAGAAAATTAAAATCTGCAAAATATGACTTTTCATTTTTTTTTCATTGAAGGCTTGAAGACATTCTCCACAATACTAAAACCCATCATATCACATAAACAAATAACCTCAAAGCCCTCATCAGGATCAACAAGAGAACACCATCTCTATTCCTTAGCATAATTCCAGTTTCAATATTTTAGCTGGGTACAGCAAAACTTTAAAACTGGTTTTATTGCAGTGTAATATTATATTTACTACCTCAACATAATATTAATTCATTATATTTAGAATGGGAAAATAAAGTGTTAAAGGTAAGAGCACTAGACAACAATATGCTCACACTGTGATGGAAACCAGTAAATACAAGAGAAAAATTCACAGGAGTTTATACTTGCTAAAGTGGCTCAAAATTTTTTCATCATCAGTTCTTTCCTCAGGGTAGCAGAATGACCCCATAACACAGCGACGCCAGGAAGAGGAGGGGTTTCCTGGACTTTACACACATACTACTATGCCAAGGGACTATAGAGCACCACATCTAAAGCTTGTCTGCTCTTACAGAAGGCTCATGCAGACAAGTAAGAAGCTACTAAGAGCTGGATTAAACAGCCCTTAATGAATTAGCCATGCAAATTAGGCACAAGACCACTTAAAGATATTAATGGGTGAGAATTACTCTGCAGACAACCCCAGTTGCTGACTCCCTTCTTCTGAATAATCTTGATTTATGCTTTCATAGACAACAGTGTAACAGATAAATTCCAGCTTTCCAATAGTGCAGCCCCAAGAATCCAAAATCCATACACTAAATTTGTTAAGAGTGATTTTTGAATTCATGGCAAACACTTATTGCCAAGAGAAATCAAATAATCCAGCCCCTTTTAGTGAGACATTTCATTTACTGCAAGTTTCTTTCAACTGGACAGTTTATTTATTATGAATTTCCTTCTTTTACCAGAGATAATTTACATAGTTCCTACAGTCTGAGCAAACAGGATATTAATAACTGGAAGGTGATCTAGCATTTTGTGAGAAGCTTAGAAATTATGACCAAAAAAAATCCATTTCAGTTTTTAGCTGGTCAAATTTGTTAAAACAATTTGAAAAATATTATACAGTCATGTACAGATACACAAATTTATCACATGATAAAGATGATTTATCCTTTAAATAAAATATAAAAGTATACAAAGTGAAAGCATGCAATCATACCCCACATCTTGGTGAAAGTATATCGTAAAAGCCCAAAATACCTTAGATAAAATTCACCTCTGCATACACATCCTTGAGCTAAAAATTCTTTTTATTTCTGAGTCTCAATGTTTTATTTTTTAAGAGTGCTACTGTTTTCAGTAGTTAGATAAAAGCCTTAATAGTGTTTTCTGGAAAGTGAAGAAGTTTACAAACTCACATGTCAGATCAAGGCACTACAGATGCAAGCTCACAATTCTATAAAGACAAATTTCCCCTATGCACCCCTATGTACCAGGTGAGTGCTCCCTCCCATGTATCACTTTGATATATGCTGTTTTTAACTCAAAGATACCTGAATTATTTATTCTTCTTTAAGAATTTTGAATCCTGTTTCTCTTAAAACTCAACAGAGGAAACATATCCATGCAATCTCCAGACTAACCTTAATGTAGAGTATATTAATGTTTCAGGTAAACTAAGGCTATGTGTCATGGTAACAAGTTGTCTAATTTAAGAGAAACAATATATATAACAAATCTAATTACTGAGTGAAATAATCACATTTTTTTCTGGATGGTAATGTTATCCTAGTTCAAAAACATTTCCTTTTTCTTAAAACGTCTTTTATTGAGCATACATTTTGGTTTTGCATCAAGTGTGTTGGATAGTCCTTGAATTTAGGAAAAAAGGAACCTATTCTGGATTGACACACAGTGAAATAACGAAGATTGAAAAAACACGAAAAAGTAGGAATAACTGTGGCCTGCAGATTCTGACTTTTAGTAATAAACCTAAAAAGCCTGTTTTGGGAAAAATAAATGATATTTAGATGACCAACAACAAGAACAACAACAACAAC
>WBNO01013697.1:0-37819 GCA_013400575.1 Peucedramus taeniatus
TTCCTTCCTTCCTTCCTTCCTTTTACATGAGAAGCATCTCTGGGGCATTGTGGGTCAGACCTAGTGGTAGCCACAGCTGTGAGTGCTGCTGCAACTTAACTCCAACAACTTAGGGACCTGAAGAGGAATTTTCAAGCTTAAATCCCTTTGTGAATATAGCCTCCAGTTGTGGTAAACAGCTCTTCCAACAAGGAGCTCTTGGACCATCTGCTGAGAAAGCTCACCATGGAGCTCAGCACTGTATCACAGAGGGCTGATTGGCTTCTTTGCTTTGGAGCTGTGCTAGGGAGCAAAGTGCTGGGGGATTGCGTTCCTCAAGGCTGGTACCATTACAAGAGATTGCTGGGATTTACACCAGCAGAAGAGCTTTTTAATCTCAGCGTGTGCATTAAGCAGTATAATAAGGAGTATTGACCCACCCTGGAAATTATGAAGATGTAGGCTGCTGTGGCTATGTCTTTAATCAAAAAATCAAGAGCCATAGTCTTCTCAGAGACAGTTTTCTCTTAAACCACCACTGAAAGAAGCTGTGCTTTTCTTAGTCCTATATAGACTTTTAGCTGATTTTAATAAGAAACATTTTATTTTCAATATTATTGTAATATAGGGATTTTAGCCAGTTTTTAATCTCTGAAAATCAAAGTATTGTATAAACTTTCTTAAATCTATTAACTTTATTTCCTTGCTTTCTCAATATAAGCTCTGTTTGGTGGCTGAGGAGTCTCCATTGGACATGTTCTTAAACTTGTCCTCAACATTAAATAAATACTGCATACTCTCTTGGGTACTTTGGTGTGAGTTTTCTTAGGTAATACTCAATTGTTTAAAATTCAACTCAGAAATCTTGGTTATTTCAGTACTCTGGTACAGTTTCTTTTCACATGCAATTTTTTTAAAATGTGAAAAAATCTCCCTAAAATTGGGAGAGAACAATAATGGTGGCTCATCCCTCCTTTGTGTGTATATTTTCCCCTCTCCTTAAACAGATAGAATGTTTCATAATGAGAAGAGTTCTTGGCCTCACAAGCAACAGAGATAATTCAGTCTTGGGACTGTGTATTAGGCAGCTGCTAAACTTAACCTCAGATCAGAGAGCACACGGAGAATGATGCAAATGAAAGCAGACGGCCTTCTCAAACTATTTATCTCTGAATTCATAGAGTTCTGTGTGGAAATGCTATGTATGGAGATGAATTACAGAGGGACCAGTTGTCTCTTATGTAAAAATCATGTTGATGGAAACAAGGCAAAGAAAATACAGTGTTACTAATCCAAATGCTGTCAGCGTGTTGAAAATTGGAGCATCTTTATCCTGAAACAGCAACATTCCTTGTGGAAAAACAATTTCAAAGAAAAGAAGATATTTATACCAATGCTATTCATATTGTTCTTAAGGACCTCATACATCTCCCTAATGTATAAAGAAATACATTCATCTCAGTTTTAGAGGTGAGGAACAGGAGAGGACAAACGAACACAGCAAATCTCTGCTGTCTTTTCTGGCAGGTTAGCACCCATGTGCTCTTTCTCTCTGACAAGCTATCTAAATGTGTGTATTTGTAACATAGTTTTGACATGTATAACAACATAACTGCACCCTGAGTTACTTGCCCTACAAATGTTTATATCATCAGTGACGGCACTTATTCCGAAATGAATTAGCCTCCTTTCTTCATGTTGTGACAGTTGATGGGGAAATTTGGCTTAAGGTTGACTGACCTTAGATATACATATTTTCTCTGCACAATATTTTTGTCTGAAATATTGAAGGATCAGCATTTTGCTGGAGATACACCTTTAAAAAAAAAAGGTGTGAACATTAGTCCCTTGGTCCCTCACATAATTTGGAGGAGACAGCTTCAGAAGGGATGCTAGACTCACACACAGTGTCTTGGCCATTTGTGAGAGAGCACAAAAGCTCTTCTGCATCTCCTTCTTTAGCCATGGTATATACTTCACTGATGTTGATATTTTGGCCAGAGTTTGTGTGCTGTATTCTTTCAGTAAACTACAACAGTACATGAAATAGGCAAGAACGTGCCATTTGAAGGTGATATTAATGGTATGAATAATATAATTTACGTAATAGTAGCATTTATTAAGGCATGTAAAAGTGCCACTGTGCTGCCTATTTAGTCTTTTAGACTATAAAAGGGAAATGGTCTAATTCTGGTGATCAAAATGCACTCCTAAAAGGTCATCAAATCACTGTCTTTTTACTCTTCTTTTCTGTAGGCATGGCACTATATTATTGAAATGCAGAATAATTTGTGTAGTCAGTCATACAACTATGTCTGTAAGTACTTGAATATCAAAATATCTGTACAGATAAAGTACCAGTCCAAGTAAGAGCCAAAGACAAATATTTAGTGATATTTCATTCCTTGTACCCAGGGTGGCTTCATAAGTAGGGAGGTCAGGCCTCCTTCTCACCTGCTTGTGAGTTGCAGCCATTCAAACACATTTATCACTGAACAGCATTGGTAATATATAGTTATGAGAGCTAAAGGAGATGTGGTTTATTGTTTCCTGCTGTTACTGTTTGCTACTCCTGCAGTTTAGCTACAACCTTTGCCTGCTGATGTTCTGTGTTTGTTTTACAGGATCTGAAGTAGAGGTGTGGGGTTCATACTCTGGGTTAAATATAGCTGGCCATAAAACTTCACTGTGAAACCAGGCCACAGCTGGAATGCATCTTTCATGATGCAGTCAGATACAGTCAGTCAGGCTGAAGGAGATAAGAGAATTAAAGATACTCAAATACTTTTTTTTCCATTTTTTTTCCTGCGGAAATAAATTATTTCCGCAGGAATAATATGGCTATCTGTTATGAGAATTGAATAACAATGGCTATCTGTTATGAGAAATGCTGGAGGTGAAAGATTTCCCACATTCAGATCAGGGTGGATTGCTTGTGTCACATGTAGTAAACAGCAGATGGCTGCAAGCATAAGGGAAAAGAAGGTGTATTTTACAACCTTATATTAAAACTAAATAAACCAGTTCTTCAGCTGGCATAGAAAGGTGTCTGTCTATTGATTCTGACAGAGATTTACTGGTGTACATGTGGCTTGTCCTGAGAAAATATTTATCTGAATATCAATGGGTAGTAGGAGATTTTACACACAGAGATAGAGCTGATCAATACAATAAATATTTAACTTTCCACGGAATATTTGCAGCCTGGATGTTGGTTCAACTGAGGCCAGAGAAGAAACTGACTTTGGCATTCAGATGCCAGTGTCTGAGGGGTTTGAATGTGCTGTTATAAAGGCAGTCACTTAAAAACTGTCCTATGTTAGCCCATCTGCTGAGAGAGAAGCCACCTACCAGAGCAAAATGAAAGTTTTGCCTCTTGATGATACACAGGTAGGAACTGTGAAAGCAAACTCCCTCATTGCTAGTGCTTACATTTGTTTTGACTATCTCAAGGTTCCAAAAAAAGATAAAAATTTTGGAAGACAAGGCTGAAGTGTTCATGGAGCAGGAATCCTTCTTTCCTAGTCCAAGCAGCTCAGCCCATGTGGGTTTTGCTATCATACTCACCTTTTTCCCTGAAAACTGCCTGTGGAAGCAGGAGGCATTCTGGGTGGACTCCAGTAGGGAGCACTAGGAGGCTATTGCACATGCAGCTGCTGGGGAATTGCAGTGAGATCAAACAACCTGAGGATTAATTTGTTTCTGCTGTTTTGTCTTTTAAAGGTGACTGTATTAATCTAGAAAACAACAGCACCTTTTATGAGTGATCAAAGCTGTCATGTAAGAAATTGCAGGGAATTTAACATATTCCAGTTATCACCATGCTGGGTCAGACCACTTTCCTGAGAGAGGCACTTTAAATACAATTTCAGTTTGAGAACACCCTATGATTGCAGCAGAATCGTTCATAACGTGATTGGGGTCGGAGATTTTATCTGGAAGTGTGTCCTGCTAGTGACTGGGTTTCTTGTGTTATTGGTTGTGAGGAAGACTCTAATTGTGTTTCCACGCTGTGTGGGGACTGGTTAACACAAAGAAATCTCGTCTCCTTTTGTGTTGTGCTCAGCCCAGCAGTTACTTTTGTTCTAAATTGGGTCTGGCAGCCTCTAGGGTGGATGATTGACATGTCAATGTGCTAACAGAAGCCAGAACCAATTCTCTTGTCTGACACCTCCTTTCCTCCACCGAATATTAATGACGAGTGACCCAGCTGAATGAATGAAAAGTGCACACATCCCTTGTGGCTCCGTGCAGATGCTCAGAGATGACAGCAGGATTTGCCCAGGAGAGGACACAAGCCCATAAAGCCATCTGGTATTATGTAGTGAGCTTAATGTGTTCATTGACTTGGCCAAATGTTTGGTAAATCAAAAGTTGACAGGGAAGGATTCATAATATTTATGCTTAAAATGCAGTCAAAACATCACAGAAAAAAATAGGAGTCCTAGATGAATTCCTAGAAAAACAGAAAGAAGTACAGCTCAGATTTTTAACTGGGAAGATGGGCAAGGAAAATATAAAAATATTTTAGTTAAATATGAGTCACAAAGCAGTGATTTGCTCTAAATGTACCTTCAGTTGCCCTGTGATTGATTTCAGATAACACAGGTTATTGATGATCACCACAGGCTTTTACAGTACAATTTCTCAAAATGTCCAAATGAGCCAGCCTTGGAAGCCATTTTGCAGTCACTTGCTATTTATCATTTCATTATTCTGGTTTGGTTGAATCAAATAATCTGCTATTTCTTATTCTGGATTTTGTAGCATTTATTGTTATATTACAGACCGAGACTATTAAATGTGTAGTCAGACTGTTAAGACTAGGTGGTATAATGCATAACCAAGGAACAGATTTCTTTCTTTAATCATGTTAATTTTATTTATTTTTTCAATTACATAGATTCCCTTTTGTAGTCTATGATTTAAGATTTTGCACGTAAATGTTTCTTTTATCTCTAGTATCTCAGCCAGCAATTCTGCCCCAATAGGTGACCAGAAAAAAATCCTTATTAACATGCAGTAGACTTTGTCTCTTTGTGAGGTTTAGATCTGGTTCAAAGACAAAAAAAAATCTTTTCTCACTCAATTTGACATATCATATTTTTTATCTCCACTACAGTAAAAAAATGCATTTTCACCTTCAGTGCCTTCCCCATCTTTTGAAGACACTGCGGTTGAATACCCTTTGTATTTTCACAATATCCCAAAGATTGGCAATTCTTTTGCATCCATAAGGAGACTCTTGTATCCGTGCATTGAGCAGAGCAACTTTTGCAGTGATTATTGCAAACCTTTTCCCTAATCACTTTCTATATTTTCTTTTATACTGTATGACAGCCCAGTTAGATTCACCTGGTTGCTGTGAAACCATTTTGTCTTGCTCTTCAAATCCTTTTGTGTGACCCCACTTGATTACCTAATTATGTTATTTCCCATCTTCCACATTTTTCTTATTACCCCAAAGGCCCTTCACAGTTTCTTCTTATTTCTCAGCTGCTGATGTTGATCTCATTTTTACTTTGCAAGCCATGTATCTCACCTCACTTTGCTCTCTAAAACCTATATGTCTAATTTAAACCACATCACTCAGTTCCCCTATAGTTAGTGGAGAGAAAGGATACCTTCAGAGCACATTTATTTTGTCTCAGTCTAAGATAAACACCTGAGTTGATTGTGATGAATTGCCCTCTGGGTATTCCTTCCATACACAGAACCAGTTTGGTTCATACCTTAGGAAGTATGGAAAATGAATCCCTGTTTTAATCAGCTTGCCCAGAGTTTTCCCAAGTGCCTTACTCCCTTCTGCCTCAGTACCTTAACCCCCTCCCTGGAATCCAT
This sequence comes from Peucedramus taeniatus, assembly GCA_013400575.1. Taxonomy (NCBI): domain Eukaryota; kingdom Metazoa; phylum Chordata; class Aves; order Passeriformes; family Fringillidae; genus Peucedramus; species Peucedramus taeniatus. The sequence continues at coordinate 5,821 of WBNO01013697.1, forward strand.
TTGATACCATTTTCTCAAACTAAGTGCGCTATTACGATTTAAGCCTTCAAGGAAATATGCAAACTGTTATTGTGTACATCCACTTAGGAAAAGAAAAAAAAGCGTAATTTAAAAATAATTTTTTATTGACTTCACAATTCTTCATACTGAAATTTTGTTTGTGGGGCACTGGGGTATGGCCATGTTTCTGTGAAAGAGTGCCTTTCTGCTCTTGTTGTACAAAGGCTTTATTGGCAGAAGGGTGTTCAAGCTTACAAATAAAACCAGTAATTTGCAACAGAAGCCTGAGTAACACCTGTTACAACAGACCCCCAGAGACAGGGTACACTGATGGCCAGCACTGTCGCATGCAGAATGATGATTCTGGCCTGAGTTATTTAAATATAGCATGGGAAATATTTTTTTTTTTTTGGTATAAGTATCTGTTTAAACAGAACCCTTTCACTACATTACAGTAGTAAAATCAATAATTTAAAAAAGCTGCCTGTAACATTTGGTTTAAGATTATTTTAGAAAAAAAATTGACAAAATATTTTAAGTTAAAAAATTCTTTATTCTTGCATCTTAAAAAAAGCCAAGTAGTTAATTTCTAAAACAATTACAAAGAGAATCACTCTGGGATTAGACCTCTGAATGACAAAATTCCACTGCAAGCACTTTTATTACTTTTTCTTTTTTCTATGTAAATTAATAACTAAATAATTGTGCCACAGAAACAGTAGGTCCAAAGTTCATAAAGAAAGTAGAGCTACACTTCAAAGATTTATGACAACTCAATAATCAGTGTCACTGAAAAACAAGAATGAACTTTTCATCTGTTGTTTGCAGTCATATGGGTTGTGCCCTGCAATCTAAAGCAAGACAAGATGATGATATCTTTAAATGACAAAATAATACAGAAATTCTTTTGTTAATATAGCTTCTTCTACCGGAATTAAAATATATACAATAACTATCTTATTCCAAAGGGCATTAACTTGCTTCAGTAAAAATGTTCAGTCTCTCTTGTGCATACCAGTTTCAGCTTTGAAACTCACAGAAAGGGCTTAATTTCATAGAATTACAGAATGGTTTTGGTTGGAATGGACATTGGAAATCATCTGGCTCTAAACCCCACTGCCATAAGCAGGGACACTTACTAGACCAGATTGATCAGAGCCCCATCCAACCTGACTCTAAACACTCCCAGGGATGTGGAGTGCTCAACTTCTCTGAGCAACCTGTTCCAGTGCCTCACCACCCTCACAGCAAATTTCTTTCTAGTACCTAAACTAAATCTAATCTCTTTCAGTCTGAGGCCATTCCCCCTTGTCCCATCACTGCATGCCCTTGGGAAAAGTCCCTCTCCACCTCTCCTGCAGACCTCTTAGGTATTGGAAGTCTGCTCTAAGGTCTTCCTGGACAGTGAGTAAGTTCTCTGTAGGCTCTGCCTCCACAATCGAATACTTTCAGCCAAAGTAGTTCTGGTGCTGGAAACTGAATAGAGATCACTGAGTTTTCTCACACTCATGTGGACAAATTCTGACTGTGAAAAAGCAAAGTGTGTGTGTGTACATATCAATTCTTCTGGGTAAGCCACTCTCAAAAATGAAATACAAACAAAAAATCTGGCAGGAGAACAAAGTTCAATCTGGGAAAGCTTTTCTCACAAGAGAAAGTCCGGACTCCTCCAACAAAGAGAGTTAGTATTAGATTAGTGCCAAAGTATTGAAGACTGAGCTGCATTGTTCCCCTGATGAATGCTGAGAGAATTTCTCCTGTTAGGGTTAGATTTAGGGAGGGGTGGGAGGCTGAGTTTCCAGCTGCCATGGCCCAAGCAGAGAACCTGTGCAGAGGTGGGGAGGTGTCAGCTGAACAGCGGGAGGCATGCTGATTGTTGATGCATTTACACTGAGGGATGCATCCCTGTACCTCTGCAGTGTTTAGAATATCCCAGGTTTAGGCTGTTTGCTCTCCACTGCCAGGAGAGACAAAGAATACCTGTTGCAGTAGAGAGAGAGAGGGATGCCCCCCAGGATGGAATTAAGACAGTTGCAATTGGTCTGAACCACCAGAGAAGGCGTTCCTCTTCTATTAAATGAGATCTTAATTTTAAACTTCTAAGTTTGGTCTACTAAATTTTCCCCTCAAACATAAGACTGTGAGAGCAGGAGCAGTGCAGGAATACAGCTTGGGAGCCGACAGGAATGTAGCTTTGGCCATTGCTCTACATGTTTGCTCACAGCGAACTTTGAGACCTGTGGGAAGCCTTCCCATGCCACTGGGATGCTCACTGCTCTCAGGAGAATGCCTTTCACAGGTTTCTGGGGGGTCTGTATGTGCCATGCCTAAAGCAATGGGAGTTAGAACAAATCCATTCAAATATGGGTAAAGGACACAAATCCAGGAAAGGAAAAAATGAGCAAGTATGTATTATACAGGCTAGAGAGAACTGCTTCTTCCATACAATTTTCTTCTGCTCAGTAAATGTTAATTAGGTTTAGATGTGGGGCCCTTTCAGGATATGAATGAATATATTAGCCATTGACAGCTATGAACAGACTATTTGGAGTTATAAATGGAAATAATTTATTTACTGGCATGATGAAACCTGGAAACCTTTAGTGAAAAACAGCAATTAAGGGACACAGCAATAAAACTGGCAGAGGGAAGGAAAGAAGAAATGTTACTGAAAAAAGGGCTTTTTATTCTACATTTCAAAAGGAGTAAACATGAATGATAAAGCATGCAGCATGGATTGAAGGGAGATAAGGAGCTTAAGCCTGCTGCATCAGCACCAACTGGGGCTGCACATACTCTCCTGTGGCATCTGATGGGGCTGAGTTTGTGTAACTGCACAGGAGACCCAGGCACCAGACAGGGAAAGGAAAGCAATCCCTGTACCAGCTGGGCACACCACAAACTCTGGCTTTCCAAGTTTTCCTGCAGGTTAAGTAAGAGTAATGAGAGCTTATCAGTGCCTTGATTAGACACAAGGCCAAGCATTATCCTTTCCCTGGCAAAATTAACCTTTCTGGTGAATAAGTGGTTCTTCCTTAGCTTACCTAAGTGGGTTGCTTTAATTTACAACTAAAATCAATACAGGAACCGCTGGGACCATTTTTACTCAGGTGGAAAGCAGATTATTTCAAACGTTTAATTTATGTTTATTTCTAAGTAGAAGAAATCTTACTTCAACCAAAAAAAACCTCTAAACTCCTACATAAGCTATGAACAAAAACTGCTCAAAAAACCTTTTTTTTTTTTTTGGGGGGGGGGGGAGGTTTTTTTTTTTTTTTTTTTTTTGTTTTTTTGTTAAGCTGATGTAATTTTGGGAACATATAGGGTCTCATTCAAGGGAGCAATGTCTCAATTTCATGAGTGTCCTCATGCTAGCAAAATTCTTAACAATAAATTACTCAGAATATAAGTTCTGCTTGAGTAATGTTTATAGAAGCAGGCTCTGGGTTTCTCTGCTGACTGTGCTAACAAGAGTGTCAGCTGCGATTTTGCTTCTTGTGATATGGATTAGATCCAAGCTGAATCTGACTTTTTTCCAAGTCAATTATGAATTATCTGAGAACCAAAGCAGCCAAATGAAATTGCCCTGAACTTGAAAAAGAAATAAAATTTCTTGTATTCACCAGAAAGAAGAGATCCTTGCTATTTTTAAGAGGTAGGAAACAAATTTATTTTGTGGCTCAGATTGTTCTGAAGAAGATGCTCAGATATTCTGTTGAAGAAGAGTCAGTTAAATAAAGAGAAATGGAAGCAGAGGGGAAGAAAATGTGCAACCAAAAAATTTCATAGGCCAATTATTGCGAAACATTTCAGGCCATGCACTACAAGCATGTTTCCTTAGGCAAATAAAAAAACCCCAAGCAACAAATCAGCAGTGCTCAGAAAATGGTGTCTTGGGGGCCTTGATATATGAAACAGCTGTGCAGCTTGGGTTTACCATAGATGAGGAAACGAACTTCTGATTCCTTCCCAGCTCTGTGTCACACCACTTTCCTACCTCAGGTTTTACTATCAGTACAACTGGAATAAATAAAGTGTAAGGCTTAATGTTTATAGATTTGAAGCACATACATCTCTGACTAAAATAATTTCAGTCTAACATAGCTACATGGGCAGAATGACATGAAACAACAACAGATGTCTTCATCCCACCCATAGTGCCATTTTCATTGTCTTCTGCTCTGCCACTGCAGAGTGAAGTATTCTACAGTACCTTCTATTCTGAACATGGGCTAAATGACTGAAAACTTGTTGAGAGATCTGTCAGTGAATTGTATTGTGTCAACAGCTTTTTTACATCTACAAAGATAAAGATCCAGTTGTAGCAAGAGCTGAGAATAAATGATCTGAGCTGAAGGCAGTAATAAAATGCCCTTGGATTTTACCGGGTGAAATTTTTATTCTAAAATGTTTCTAATTAATTTGATTTTGGTTTTGTTCTTTCAGTGGAACAAAAAATTCAAGAGAAATCAAACAATTATATTCCTCCTGCACTTTAATTTATAAAGCCATCAAATCAGGTTGCCTTCATTTTATTTCTTTCATATGATACTTATAAGCAGAGTTTTACTGATCATCTTTTTACCATCCTCTCTGTATTTTCCTGGGAATAGATCTTCTTCTAAATCAGGCAGATATTGCAACTGTCATCAAATACTTAATGATTTTTCTTATCCTTGTGTCTTAAAATAATTCTGAAAAAATATTTCTGTGTTCATTAGTACATTATTGTTTGTTCAGTGGCAAATGAAAGTTCAAATAATGCAAGTGAGGCAGGATACTTAGAAATTTTAAAAGCTGCAATTTTTCACAAGTTGAATTACTAAACTGTTATTTTATAAATCTGTATTTTTTAAAATTCCCCCTCCCCTTGTGTGTTGGGCTATGATACACATTTTTCTCCTCCTTCGTTATGCACAAAATGTCATAGAAGTTTATTATGATTTAAAATTTGGTTTTACCATGAAGAAATTATTGCTTTATTTCCCTTTTGGTCTTCATATATCTTTTCTTTTGGTCTTCATATATCTTTTCTTCTTATCAGATTTACCATTATTAATGGAAAATTTTCCTAATATTGAAATAAATGGATCTATTGAACGGTTTATGTCACATAAAATGTGACAGAAAATACAGTTTAGGAAGGCTTCATTAAGCTAAATTGCCTCTGTCCACTGATGCTTCCTAGTAATAGATATTAATTTCCAAATTCATTCTGTGCATTAAAAAACAACTAACTATGCCAGTAATATCCAGGTAAAATTGCCAAGATTATGGCAGTGATCCTGCCATTATAAGAGAGGAAGACAATACAGACCAGCAGCAGTATTAGCACTAATTTATGTGCAGATGCCAACTTTCTTTTCAGCATAGTATGTTGTGAAGTAAAGCCAGTTTTCACATTCCCAAACTCAGTCAATTCTATAATTGAAATGGATTTTATGTCTTTGTCATTCAAGACACCCTTTTGATTTCCTTGGAGAGTGAGAAGTTTAAGAATAAAAGATTCTTTCACTTCAGAATACAAGAAGTTTTGCCTGTTCCAGAAGGATGAGACATCTGTGTGAGGCTGGATCAAATCCTTATTTCTATTCTGACTGAAAGAGTCCATAAATAAGGATGGATTCCTCTTGGGCTAAACTTCTTTTATTTTTTATAACTATAGATCTAGATATCTAGATATCTATCTTTAATGTAATCAGTTTCTGAGTGAGAGAGTCTGAGAGACAGAAAAACACAGCATGAAGTTTCCTATATTCCTGTTCCATTTGGGGGTAATGAACATAGCATGACACCTTGTAAGTTTTTCTGTAGAGTCTCTGAGTCCCAGTAACGTGATGATCAATTTATAGAATCAGAGACGACCCCCTGCATGGGCTTGTGCTGTTTAGACCTCATTCTGCTGAGATGTTTGTGTAATGATTTTCAGCTAAACTTGTTCAGTGAACAAATTTTAAACACAGGCTCACATTTCTTGTGTTCTCCCCTTCCAAACCAGAAGGCAGATGGTAGCCAAAAAGATACGCAGAAGAACCAACCAAAGGCAGAGCCTGGCAACCTTGTCTAAGGTTTGTGGAGGATGAGGACAGTAATGTTGTGAGATGAATGACCCCACAGTAATAATTGTTTGGTTCCTAAAGGGAGTCTTAAAAGGTGTGGACAAACACCACCCTGTTGTTACTTTTCAAGAGGAAGCCAAAGAACACAGTGAGGACCCACAGTAGCTGTTGTCCCTTTCCCCCTGGGCTACACTCAAGAAATCCTGAACATATACCTTCCTCTTGACACATTCCTCTTGACTCTTGTGAGCGTTTTGGCTTGAGAAGGTGAGCAAGTGCCACCTGTGACAGATATCACGTCTCCTTTGGTAAGGTCTCACCCTGAGTCTTGTTACATTAACTGCTGAGACAACCAGGAGCATAACCTAGACAAACAGTCCATGGAAAGGCAAACATGAGGAGGTCTCGCTTCAAACACAAGGAATTGCTTCAGAGCAATTTTATACTTTTTCTTTAATTTTGGAACTGAACAGGCTGAAGGATTTTACTTGCATTTTTTAAAGGCAGTCCTCAACATAGAACTACAAAGATTGTGAATGTGGAAAAGTAACGCTTGGGAAAGTCAGAAGCAACTGTAGCAGCTACTGAGCTTCATTAGTGCTTCAAAAATGGTTGCTCTCACTACTAGGCAGTGACAGATACTTTTTAGTTCCTTTGCATGTCTTTGGCTTTCAACTTGATTCCAAAATTTTCTTGAAAGCTGCTGCTCATGGTTTTTGGCAGCACAGTTCTAAACAAGAGACTGTACAGGATAACCCTTATAATTGATTAGACTGTACATGTTCACTGAATGAACATTAATTGAATATTACAACTATACTTTTGGTTAGGTCAAAATCAAAATCAAAGTTAGTAACAGGATGTTAGGAGCAAGGATGGATGGATGGATGGATGGATAGACAGATGCTTTTTCATAATACAGCAGGAAAGAGTAAAACACATCTTAATCCTGTTTTTGCTCTTAGACTTTTCTGTGCTTTTTCCTATCCAGTGCCCAATTTTTTTCCTCAAACACTGTCAATCCTTTTTGCTTCATTGTTTCCCCTGTAAGTATTCAAGTTTATCCAAACAAAGGTAGAACAAGGGATGTAGAGAATTTCTGCATCTCTTGCTTCAGGAGTTGCTGTCTGAAGCCCTATTTCTAAATCCAAGATTTACTTTCATTCTCTGTCAGACAGTGTTGATTACCGAGTTAGAGAAATTGATTCATGAGGAAAGGTTAAGGAGCTAAATACAAATTGCTTGGCTGCACGATGACTAAGACAGATGGGAACATCATAATAGGCTGCAGAGTACGACTGCACTGAGAAGAAGGGCCTCTGGGGGAAGGCATAAAACATAATCTGGCTCATTTTGAGTCTTCCAATTGTCACCAGAACCATTATGGTGAAAAGGGAAGCAGGTGGCTGCTTTACATACTGTTTTGAATTTAAACAAGTCTCAGCAGAAGCACTTAGTTAGTTATGGGTTATCACAAGAGTGCAATACTTGCCCTGCTCCTTTAAATCAAAGCTGTGTCCAGCTGCAAATCCTGACCCCAGCAATACCATGAACCTGATGCTCTGGAGCTGAGCAAATATGTAGGGTTCCTCCCCTTGGTCTTCTCCCAGTTCCCAGCAGCTTGTGGCATAGGTTTTTCTTGAGGTTTTATTAAGACCATTACATTTAACAACTACAAATTAACCCAGCCCTCCATTATTCCTCTACTTTTAAGCCCATTATTATTTTTGACACTGAAAGTGATTCCCCCAGTTTAGTTATGCATGGAATGCAGCTGTTGTCTAATCAGTAGACTGTGTGTTCTTGGCTTTTATGTTGAAAGATTCAATGGTTGTTTTCCAGACTTAGAGGAAAAAAAGGCTTTATTTCACTTGTCTTTTTTCTAGGCTGTGTGATCATGGTCTTGTTTGTTTTTGGTTTGTTGTCTTTTTTTGTCCCCTTTTAAAAATCAACTATGTATTTTTTTATTATATTGTATATCTGGGGTGTACCCAGTGTTCAATATGTGAGGCTGTCATAAATTGTGATCCTCTTATTTGTGGATTTTTTGACTGCTGCTGAGCAGGGACGACATTCACAGTGCTATAGTGTGACACAGCATCTCTTTCCTACATAGTGGTAATAAATCATATTGTGTTTGTGTCAGTGTGGTTGTTTTGTCCCAGGTGTTTTACCTTGAAGCACTGGATATTGAAAACGGGTTATTTTCTCTCCCAGGCTAATATTTGGAGATGTGCAGCAGGGGGAGATAACTCTTTTACTTTTGTCACCAAGTATGAGAAAAGATATTTTTCTTTCCTTGTACAAAGTTAAGCTTTCATGGAGGTGGTGAATTTTAAAAGGGTAATTCTTGCCTTGGTTCAAGATCCAGAGCCATGCCATAATTGGACAGGCAAGAATTCTTATTTTCAATGTTCTTTCTCTGTGTGCAACAGCTTGCTGTATTCAGGAGCAGTTCTAATGTGAGAAAGATGAAGAGTGGAAGATTTGTATGGGAGGAAAAGAGGGAGAGAAGGAACAGATTTTCAGAGGGGAAGACAACAACAGAGAAAAGGCAAGTCCATTCACTGCAGCAATGCTTTTGGTCAAATATCTACAGGTTGTTTTAGACCATGTAGGATGCACAGAGCATTGATAGGGTTAGAAGCTATTCAGCACAGATATAAAAGCAAAGTTCAATTAAACCCATGTACAAGTTGCCAAAGTTTGCAAGGAGCTTTGTCAATCAGTGCACAAACCTTTATTTTGTAATGAATGTAATTTTAACCTAGAGAGTAGCATACATGACTTCTAAAATCTCTCTGATAAAATCTCTTTGAAACTGAAAGGACTCCAAGTGGCATTTACATCAATACCTTCCTAAACAAGCAGGACCTGTAGAAGAACATGTACTTGCTAAAAATAAGCAGTTTCTGTTCAAAGATAGTCACAAGATTAGAAGAATACAGGAATCTGACAAAAAGTGCATTGGTATACATACGTAGTTTGTGCTATTCAGTAGCTGTCATATTATATGTAAAAAGTGATGTTCAAGCAATTAACATATTAATGCTAACATCTCAAACTATAATTTAACTGAAGCTGTATGGCTGAGACACAATAAAGATAAGAAATTGTCAGGCACTCACTGTTCTTTAGGAAGTGTAAAAAAGAGAATGTAACTTGAATAGTCATGGTACTCATTTCACTTTTTAATCTTCAGAGGTGTTCCAGAAAAAAACCCTCAAATAACTGCATTTTGATCCTAACATATGTAAAAGAATATCTCTCATTGTTATGATTGTGAGCTGGAAAGCTGTAGCTGTATGAAAAACATTTCCCTAAGTAAAAACAAAACACTGCCTAGTGTATTAATAAGTGAAATTGTTCATGAAAAGCGCTTTTCATATGAAATGCTAATTATAAATTATGTTTTTCAGCAAAATCATGACATGAATTTAAACACACAGTCAAAATAATGCAGTTTCATTGATAGTACTATGGTGGACATTGTGTGTAACAGTTTCAAAACCACAGAAAAGCAACTCTTGGTAATTTAGTAAAAACTAATAGAATTGCACCTTCATATGCATGAAATATATTATAAGTATGGATTTTATCCAAGCATTTTGACATCCATTTTTAATGAACTCCCCCACCACACAGTTCAAAAGAGGCATTTGTAACCTAAAAGAAAAATCAACCTACCAAGAGTTTAGTTGCAGGGTATCAGCTGCCATTATGACAAACTGCTTTCTCTACATCTCTGTTTTCCTGTAATCAAATTACAAATGGAGGTCATGGTTTTTTTCATAATATGTCATTGGATTCAGAGAGAGCCACTGTAATTTGATATGCTCTAAATTTCTGTGCTTTCTTTCACTATCTAGCCTAGTGAGGAAAAGGACGAATGTAACATCATTTTCAGATCTTTTCTTTATTTTAGAAGGAAATTTATCTCTACAAACCTGGATGGTTTTAGTATTATGATTTTGAGTTGGAATGGTGAATTAAGACACTAATGAACACTAACCCTTTTTAACACAAAGGAAAAGATGCATGAGCTACTTTTCTGTTTTGCTCTATGGGAACAATTCCAAGCTCTCCTGGTTCATATACAGCACTGTGAAATAAGACACTTTGAATACTTAATGCTATTGCTTTCCTTTTGCAGTATTTATTTTGTGGTGACACTCATTTTCAGTATTCGTGGACTTCATGATAAAGAAAAAAGAAAAGCTGAATATTACTTTGTAACTTCCATTTTAAAATCACTTGTACTTTTATACAATGCTTCAGAAGGAAGATGAATGGAGCTGCCTTCTAATTAATGTCTTTCATGTTCCTGGAACTACAAGAAATGCTGAAATAGAAGTGATATTGGGATACATTTATGTATGTCATATACATGATTTGCTTAATTTTTTAACTTACGATTTTTTAAAATGTCCTTGCTAATTCTTTTTTGTTTGACAGAATATCAGCCAATAAATGAGATCAAAGAAATCAATTACCCACTGTATCACCACAGTATTTTGTGCATTTAATTCTTGCTCTAGACAAAGTCATATGCTGTTTTAATTCTTTTCTTATCAGGCTTACATTACCCATCTTTGGAGCCAGTCCCCTAAAAGTGTAGCCTGCTTGTCATCTCTCATTTGCACTGACAATGTCAACAACTGTTTTTGCTGGACCCACAGTCACACCTCCATTTACTGACAAGCATCTTGTGCTGCCCTCTTTCTTGGAATAATGCAATTTTTAGATTACCTTGGGATTTTTTAAGATTATTTTTTCCAGATCTATGTGCAAAGCATCTTCACTGTTCTTTTTCAGTCTCTCTTTTGCATGTGGTTGCTACCAAAGCCTACAAGAATATTTAAGCCACTGCCAGCTTTTTCCATTGACCTTTGCTTTGAAATGTCGAAAGTCTTTGCAAGGCTCAAAACATCAGCCTGACTGACAATAGCAAACAAAAATCAGAGTCAGAGCAAAGTGACTTTCTTTATGAACAAACCACAAAATCGCAGTAAGAGCAAGTGCTGGTGAATGTATTGGATGAGACTGAGAGAGCCAAGGGGAAGTACCTTTGAGCACTGCTCTTAAAGCCAAGTTGTCGGTTGTGTTAAGCTTTCAGTGAAATCTGGGGAATTCAAAGGAGAACATGCTGCTGGCATATTGACCTGCGGGCTGGCCCAGCCAAACCACCCTCGAGCTCTCAGGAGCTCATTTAATAACTTACAGGACTAAAAAGCACGCGTCTCTAAGAAGAGATGTTTGCTTGTTCTTTCCAGGACCTTCTCATGCTTAAAGACAAGCACTTAAAGACTGAACACTGTTTTCCGCATCCAGCTTTACTACAAGCAAGGCCAGGCAGATCCACTTTGGCTCAGGGAACAGTAATTACTTTTTCTACTATAAAAGCAGCTCATTCAGCTTCCTTTGCCTGAGATACAGAGAAGCAGTTTTTCTCAAGTAAAGGGAACTTACTTGTGTGTATGTAAATGCATAGTATTTTCCCCTGAAGCTTCTTTTCAAAGAAGCACTTGCTGCAAACAAAAATCATTAGTGTTCACAATATCTAAAAGGATCAATAAAGATTTGGATTTTGAATATATTTTTCTGGCTGCTATTGAAGCTGCATGCAATGTTCATAACCTGAAGTAAAAGATCCTGACAGCTATTTGGGTAGTCATGGAAGACCAAGGACAAGACGTGAGCTGGGATGGATGCACAATGGGAAGATTCAGAACCTGAGGCTGCTGCCCTTAGGGGAGCTGAGTAATGAATCGAGCTACAGAGTGTGCTTTCAGAGTCAGTGGCCTCTTTTCTAATGGTTTTGGTGGAAATCCCAGTCAATCTCCAGGAGGAATCCCATGTAAAAAGTTGTTAGCATTTGGCCTTCATATTGTACTTACATGCACAATGACTACCGCACAAACAACATGAAAACCCTGGGAAAATGAGACTTTATTTTTTTAAAGGGGGCTTAATTTCACCCTGTGATGGTATTCTAAAAGGTCAATATCTTGAATAAGCTCACTGTCTGGTTTTCTTCCTATCAGCAGGAAAGACAGCGAGAGAGAACCTTCTCCAAAAGGTGGTCGATCCTACATACCTTAGACATCCATCTCAGGACAGAGTGGGTGAATTGCCTGAAGGTGCCTCTTTTTTCCCCTGTGATTAAACTACTATTCTAGGCAAGATTTAAATTTCTGGTTGGCTAAATTTAAGTAAATTGAATCCCAGGGATATCTGTCTAAACAGCAGAACACATTTTGCTGTGTTTTCTATCATAATAACTTTTGTACCATGCATTTGTACCATTCACTCTTGAGGAGGATGTAGCAAGGTGGGGGTTGGCCTCTTCTCCCCAGTAACAAAGGGTGGGATGAGTCTAAATACTTTCAAGTTGTGCCAGGGAAGGTTTAGGTTGGGTTTGTCTTTACATAAAGGGTTGGTTTTGTCTTTACATAAAGGGTTGTCAAGCACTGGAACAGGCTGCTAAGGGGTAGTGGTTGAACCACCAGCACTAGGGGTATTTAAAAGACGCATAGATGTGATGTTTAGGGACATGGAGTAATGGTGACCTTGGCAGGACTGTCAGGTTAATGGTTGGACTTGAAGATCTTAGAGGTCTTTTCTGACCTAAATGATTCTATGATTCTATGATTTTGGTTATATTATTGCTTATACAATATTTAAAAACTATTCTTTCACTTTGTCAATTTTTTAAAATTAAAATTATAGAGAATAAAATAATAATATTGATTCTTAACTTTATTTAGCTTCTTAGTTGGATTATGTAGTGTGTTTTAATGCAGATAAAGGCTTAACAGGAAGCAAAATAATATTGTGATGTGTGGAACCAGGCAAATTATGCTTGCAGGTGTCAAAAGATACAGAAGACTTGTTTATAAAAGTAAAGAAAACATTCCTCTTTTTAAGCAACACATAAATATATTCTGTCGTCTACTCTAATAATTGCAAGATCTCTGGAAGCCTGCAGGCATTCTACAACAAATACAAAAGATACAAAGCATTACAGCAATAGTATTCCCATTTTTTTTTTCTCAAAACAGCTCATCTGTTTCATTTTTAAATAGGTGTGATCCTCGCTTAGGCTGACTGTGGTGTACTCAAAGTGGATTTTGCCATTCACTGTGATAGGACAGAATTCCAGATAATCAGTCTCTTGTTGCAGGCAGTCCAATCTGGTAATCAACCTTGGGAAACTGAATTTACTTTCCATTGTTATGTGCTGGCAGATAGAGTCTGGTAAGGGAGCAAATGATTCACACCTGGATCAGAGAGTGGGAGAGCAGAAAATGTATTATACAGCTGTTTGATGGATGGGATCATGGTTGGGAATGATCACCAGCAACTGGTAAGGCAAAGGAACAAAGAAACAATAAAAACTAAAGACCAGGGGAGACTGTGAAAGGGTGATTAAACTTTTGTGGGTTTTATGCCTTCTAAAGGGTAAAGGTGTAAGCAGGCAGTTTCCCGTGGAATGTGTATTTAGGGAGTGAGCAAGCTGCGGCTGGACTCCAACAAGCTACTGGCATTTTGGCTGGGGTTTTCCAGCTCTCAGAGGCCACAGGGGTAGGGTCTGTCCTGAGAACTCACAGCCAGGTGCTCTGGCTGGTCCATGAAGTAGTGGTGTCCTGGGACATCTGTGCATCTGGATCTCTTGGCAGCAGTGTTGTACAGGACCTAGAGCTGATCCCAACTGTATCACCTTACATCACCTTACATGCAAATCATGGTGAGATATTTTGTACATCAATCGCTCAATCCATTGCTTGATTCTTCAGAGGGCATCTCTGATGACTTCAGTAGTGCCATAGTAATGCTACAGGTTTGGAAAGGGAAATGGTACAGAAGCTACAACTGAACTGGGAGCATCAATGTTCCATAGAAAACTATATATTCCTAGACTTCTCAACTTCCAAGTTGAGGGCCATGGCCATTGCACACTTTTATCTCCAGTCTTGTGAACTCTCTCAGATATAACTTTTTATAAGCATCCAACTTACTCAAGAATCCATATTCCACTCACTTCAAAGTGCCTGGAGTACCTGCCTGTGTAATTTCCTTGACAGCAGGAGGAATGGGGAGAGAAGGGGCAGCAGTAGCTATGACTCTCCGAGAGGGATTGTTATTGCATTCTTTGAATGTTTAAGTAAGGAAATAACCATTGTGATCAGTTTAAAAAAGTATAAAAACCCCTCTTGCCTTCAGGAAAATAATGATCAACTTTCATTTCCTCCAGAGACAAATATCAGTTCAGAGGAGCAGAAGATAGAGTGGAATGGACTGGGTTACTGTAAGATTGTGGGGCTATCACCATGTAATTCTAGATATTGTTGCAAAAGCTGGAATATTAAATCTCACTGGGTGGAGAGATGGATGCATTCCAAGGGCAACCTAGAGGGAAATAAGTCTGAGCTAATGAAAGTCTGCTCTCTCTGTAGTATGTAAAGAATGTCTCCAATATTGTGCTCACTAAAATAGTGTCTCTGGCCAATGTGAGAATAATCATAGGTAGAAATTACACTTCCTTCCAAAAACCACATGAAGAAGAATAAAAATCATGTCTGAGAAAACGTGGTCTGTAGATTTCAGCAAGCTGTCTCACTCTTAATGACATTTGAGTATCTTCTGAGATTTCCTGACATAATGAGATTTTAGACTGGGTTAGAGGATGTCTTTATTTCCTTGAATTCTGTAGAACTGCCGATTGCCTTCTGATTTTCTTTTCTGTTCATATTTGGTTTTGTGGAGGTTCTTTATTGAAGTTGTTAAAAGAATATATTTGACTACATCTCTTTTGTCAGAGCTATGAAATATACTTTCTTTGAAAAATTTAACTGAAGTTTACTCAGGTGAATAACCCCTGAGGATTACCCCTTCAATTTTCAAGATAAGACTAGAATAGTAAATTTTATGATTCTCCTTAGGAAGTAGAACTTGTGGGAATTAATATCATCCTAAAGCAAAGATCACAGGATCACGGAATAACTGAGATTGGAAGAGACTTTTGGATATCATCTACCCCAGCCCTTTGGCTCAGAACAGGACTGGATAGAGCACAATGCTCAGGGCCCTTTATAAATACCTGCTGACTATGCCAAATCATCTTCAATGTATTTGGAAATTATTTCAAGATTAGTTGCACCAGGACCTTCCCTGGGTGAGAGGTGATGTTATAAAATCTTTAGTTTCCATAATCCTTCTTCTTGCTCCACTTGAAGACAAAAGTGACATTTTCTTTCTTCCACTTCTCAGGAAGCCTCTCCCAGTTGTTATGGTGGCATCTTGGTGTCATCTGCCACCTCCCCCAGTATTCATGAGAGAATGGATTGTATTGTCCAAATGTTCCCTAACCCAGTCCTCTTCCATCAAGAGCAGTTCTGCCTTTTTTAACCTCAGGAACAAGATAACTTTGATTCTGGCACTGTTCAGCTGTATCAGAGATATGCTTTGCTTGCACCTTCTTGCAATAATGTGCATATTTAGCCCATTCTGACACAGGTTTTCAGCCTGTAGGCTGGCATGGGTTACAGATAACATCTATCTTCATATTCACACATAGAGACTAGACTGATGAAAAAAAGAAAGAAAAATACTGAAAACAGGAAAAATATCTTAGTATTTTCCCCACAAGTTTTAGAAGTGGGTTAATAAGACACTAGTTAGGTGCGTGTCTACATTTTTGATAAAGGAAATGGCTAAAAAAGCTGTATAAAAAGATACCTCAACTCCTCTTGAAAAAAACTTTTAACATTGTCTTTGTCATATCTGTTTCATACACTTACCCATGCCACCTCATTCTTCCTCACTATATTACTGTTTATTTCCGTAATACATAGGTGAAATATACTGCTCCATTTCTTTTTAGAGTTCATAAGGCACCTTGGTAGCAGCTCTCTCATGTCTGCCAGAGCCAGTTTACTGTTCTTGCCAGTAAAACTCTCCCAAATGGTAGTTCCTTCCTAGAAATGACAAGTGTTTTAACATGAAGTTACTTGCTGTGTAATACGATGAAAACTTTCCTGCCCTTTCCAAAGGAGGAGGCCAATAATGGTCTTTGTACACCTTTCTTCCCAACAAGTCACAGGCATTTGAAACGGGACTGTAGACAGAAACACTGTTTACTGGTTCATCTCCAGTAAATGCAATTTAAATACAGTTCCTTCTTCTTGTCCTGCAGTGGTATTTTGGATATGTCACTATCCTGTTGTTTGCAAATTGACCAATATTGACAAGAAGTAAGTGAGAATGGAGCCTCTGCCATTAGAAGGTTTTGATTCCAGATGAAATGCTAATGTGTCCTCATAAAAAACCCACCTATATCTCCTTGCACAGAACTTATTTCCTCAATGTTCTTGCGCTGCACCACAGTCTAGAATGGTATCCTTGAGCCACTTTGAGCATACAAAATGTTACATATTATGTTACATATCCACATAATGGATAAACATGTTCTAGATTGATCAAAATCATAGAAAGTGTTCCAAATATTGCCTGAAAAAGATTGAAGTAAATCCAGTTTAAAGCTTCACTGGCTAGTTTAGGACAAAAGCTTTGGAAGAACATGGGGAAGCATTGCTGCAATCACTTTTACACTATGCATTCATCCTCCTCTGCTTGCATGAGAGCTCATTTACCTTGAGAAGAGAGTTAAGAATCTTGATTATGAGCTGTGTCAGGCCCTTGTCCTTGCAAGATTTACTGCCTTTAAAATAGTGTGTGCTGAGAAAAATCCCAAGAATCCTATACAAGTTAAGAATGATACAGTTGGTCCCTTCGAAATGTTCTGGAGCTTGGGATAACGCACAGTTTGCCTACTGGGTACTGCAACAATACTAGAAAAGAAAGATTTCAAGCACATTATAGGACTTGAATTATATATATAACCTAAAAGTCTAGAAGTACTAAAAAAAACCAAAAAAAACCCCAACAAAAACCCACAAAAACCAAAAAACCCAAAACACTTAAGTAGTCTGTATCCTTCTGGGGAGAATTTTCCAAGGAGTTAATTTCTCTGCACAGAGAAAGAGCCTAACTCATCATGATGCCCAAGAAATTCTATTCCCTCAGTTTTCCCCATACTTCTGTAATCTAGCTGTGCTAAAGGACACCTACAAGAGTCAAGTGTCAGCTTGAGACCAGCTAGCATAAAAAACATTGAAATGGAAAAGTGCAGTTTCGCAATTAATCTTAAGTCTCTCCTTTTGCGTTGTCTCCTACATTTCTCTTTCTATAATTCTGCTTGTATTATTCTGACAAGGACTTCTGTAAACTCCCAAGATGCCAACCTGAAGCTGACAAGAATGGTGGCAAAAATACCTAAAGCACACATTCTTTTGACAGACTAACAGGAGTCTGTTGTCTGCTGGAATCACTTTTCATTTCTTCTGCTTTGCCCTCTGCAGACACCTCAGTAACAGCCTGAGGGTGTCGGGCATAATTCTGCAAAGACACGGAGAAGGAAAAAAAATGCCAAGTGTCAAGTCTATCCCATGACCTCCCACTACTATATAAACTGAAAAGAGAAATCATGGGAAAGTGGCCAGTTAGCTCCTCAAGTCTTGACAAGTTTGATTTCCAAGTGCTTTCATAGCTATGCTGAGAGATATGTGTGTTTGGATACAATAAAGTGTTAATTGAAATCAATTAGACTCAATTCTGACTTCAGTGGGCTGAAGGTTGACTCCGGTTTCCATAATGAGGGTTCTGTAATACACATTTTAAAAGGATTGATACAGAACCCGTTATTCCACTAGCATGTAAAAAAGAGGCAACAAGGGACATTCTGAAGTTTTGTATTAGAAACACAAGATCAGTAGAGCATGAAAGCTCATATATGTGCTCTTATATAAAAATAGAAGAAGGGTTTTTTTTTGGCAGTTACTGATGAGGTAATTTCTACTGTTACTGATCTAAGTGCTTTATGTTGTTCTTCTGCAGAAATTGTTCACTTGGCATCGCTAACCCTGATCATTCAGTTATACTGCCAATTAAGTCCAAGTAGTAATCCTCAAGGAACTACAGATCAGCACACTCTGAAAAAGGCTAACTATCCAAAGATAAACCACTGACTTTGATAGAAACTAAATCAAACTGCAGCATTTAGCTAACACATCCCTTTGAATTTTTGTCATTCTGAGTGGGTTTTATTTTAAAACAGAGACTCTCCACTTCAGAACTGGAAAGCTGACATTCTGTATCTGTGTCCACGCCATTTGACATTCCTATCACGGCAACTTACCTTCACTGCCATTTGTCACAAATGCTGATGTGGATATGTCAGCTGTCTATGCATATATGTCATAGAGAAAAAACATCTGAAATAAAAGTAGATGTCAATAAAGAAACAATGATGCTTCTGGGAGCATTGTGTAAATTAGTTGATGTTTTCTGTGCTTACTCATCATCAGTAGCTGGAGCTTACCTGGCAAGGAGTTGTAGTATCAAGTATGATGTTTCACAGGTTTGAAAGGTCAAGTTTAATTTTCCAAACATCTGTAAGTTTATTTTCAACACTTCAATGGCAAATCAAATTCACTTGAGCAAACTTGTCATATAAATAACTTGCAGTGCTGAAGATACAAATTCAGAGTAAAATTGGGGAAATCATAGTCCCTACTGGGTAAAAAGAGCTAGCTTGCCCTGGAAGTCAGAAGCAGCTGGCTTGAGTGGCCACAGCAGTCTTAAATGGGATCTTTTCTAAGTAACCAAGACCAGGCACATGTTTTTGGTGGGAATAATGCTTATGTGCCTAATGTTACTTGTCAGTTTAATATTTATTATTATATAACATTTGTGAGGAAGGAAAGAGTGCAGTAGCTCAGATTCCGAGCAACAATTTTGGCACTGGCTTTCATTAAGTAATTGATCACTTTGAAAAGGAGAGGATCACTTTGAAAAGCACTCGACTCTTGGGAAGTCTGAATGCAAATGGTGCCACCCTCTCAGGATGACAGTCAGGACCTCTGGGACACTTCTTTGTGGCCACTGACTTCAGTACAGCCATCACCATGATGGCAGTTGTCATAAACTGGGAGTCCTCTTACATGGTGTAGCGGGTTCGGTGTGGGATGTGCTGCCAAGAAGGAAGGGGGCCCGTAGCCTAGCCCATGACAGGTCTGCTGTTTTCCTGACCCAGGACTTACTGCCTTTTGCAGTTGATAGTTATAGTACTTATTATAGTGACACACAGAACAAAGAAACTGGGATTAAACGACCTCAGAAAACACAGCTGACAAATCTTTCAGGAGATTAGGCACTTCATTAATTTTTTTTTTTCCTAATTTAACTTCCACTATAATATTGACTCACGCATTATCTTTTTCTTTCTTCTCAGTTTTCCTTTTCTCATTCTTTTAACTTTCCTTCACCTTCATTCCTTCTTTTCCTGTGCAAGCCACCAGTCTAACTGGCAATAAAGAAAAGGGATGAATGGGGTGAGAGTTAGGGAAACAGAAAAGAAAGGAGTACAGGATAAAAATATAGGAAATAATAAAAGAAAATATGAAACATGAAAGCAGCACATTTCAAAATCAACACTTTTCAATTAAAGGCACAGTAGAAACTATTGCAACTATTACAAAGAAATAAAAAAATTGCCTAATTTACATCAATAGAAGGCAAAGAACAGAAAAAAATGTTTCTTTTTCAAGTTCCTTATCATGAGTACAAGGTTGCTGGAGAATGGACTCTGCCTTTTATTGAGGAAATTTTTTTCAGTATCCAAACTTTAACAAAAAGATCCATATAAGAACGCTAGCGGATAGAACAAGATTTCTTACACTTGTGATTTGTCTGGCTGATGAAGGAGTATTTTCAGCATTGTCCACCATTTTTTACCTTAGACATTCAGTTAATGCAGCTCATCTTCTCTTGTGTCAATTTTCATCAACAACATGTTCTAGTTTGTCTTTAATCTGTATTTATGCCCAAACAGAACATATTAAATTTTATTACATTTAGTTTGAAATAGCCCCATGAAATAGATGGGACACATATCTAACTTAAGGAAGCAATCATTGTCTTGATTCTTATCTCTGGTTACTATAAATCACAGATAATTCTTCTCAGGTTAGTGTAGTTACATGAATAAAAATCCAGACAACAGAAGAAAGTGCTTGCTCCCCTTAAGCATTTGTGACTTTTTCTAAGCAAGGCTTTGATAATATAATCAGGAGCAGTGATAAACCCTTAACAGATACCTATTGTTCACAGTCAAATGACCTTTTAGGTCAGCTGTTCAATTACCATGACTTACTAAACAGCAGTATCTCTTCCATTCAGTGCCTGGTGTTGAGTAGTATGTTCCTGACAAGCAGAAGAAAATCCAATTATCTACTTTTCTTTCTTCCCTCTTCAGGAAACGTTAGCATTTTTAATGCAGCATGTGGCCATACAATACAGATGATGGTAGGGCACCTCTAGGAGAATTATATTTTTGTAACTCTTTTTCATAACGTTGTGAAAGACAGAACCAATTTGCTGCTGCAGCTATCTGAAGAAAACAGATTTAAATCTGTGCCTGGACAGATTCTATGGGATAACACTGTGAAAAAGTAATACAGAAGATGCTATTGCATTTCTTGTTCCAATCCTTTTGGACCGACCACTGTATCTTAGGAGGGTTGCTGTGTATTAAGTGGCAAGAAATGCAAGCTACCTGTCATAAAGTAATTGTTTCTCTGAAGAGGAAACTATGGCATGCCTTTCACAACTCTTCTGAAGCTCATTGCCAAAAATCCTACAGAACCAGATAAATGGCCGTATTCAAATCATGGGACACATTCAGCTCCTGAGAGCAGAGAGACTTCTGTGTCATCCTTTTCTCCACAACAGTCTACCTCAGACTGTTTTGGAGGTTTAAACAATGATTTTCATAAAACCCCACCCAAAAATCTCAAACCTACTTAGGGGCTGTCCACTTTTTTTTTTTTTTTTTTTTTTNNATGTATGTAACAGCATTACAGTGTGAATGAGTATCTTGACTTTTTTTTTGGTTGGTTTTGCCATTGCTTCACGGTAGAAACAAACTTGGCAGGAAGAAACATGTTCAAAACCTCCATGTACCTCAAACTTGCAAGCTTAGAAATACTGCTGAATCACTCATTTTTGATACAGACTCAGTTTGCTCTTGTGGTTATTTCTGGAGTAAAGTGAAGGAGAATCTGGCTGGGTTCTTGATATTTTAACAACAAGTGTAGTTTTCTCTTTTTTATAAACCATAATAAATGCTACTGGGAGGATTTTTGAGTCTCAGCAACTTGATTTTCTGTGGCAGAACAAAGAGTGCCCTGGGAATACGTTTCATTGTCTTCAAATGCCATGGAAACCTTCTGACCTTTAAATGTAAACTTTCCAACTTGCAGGAAGAGGTTTAGCCAAAAGATTCTCATTAACATTTGTGGCAGCTAAGAAGCTGAAGGCTTTTGTGCTAAACTGAAATTTACCTCTATGCCACAGACTATGAAACTGTATAAGGGAAGTCAGAGATGCTGCTTATGCCAAATATCCTTTCAGAACTAATTTTGTGAAGTTCTCTTACAACAGACATGGGCATGTCCTGGACTCATTTCATGTGGTCCTGATAGTTTAAAATCTGATGGCATTCTGACTTGAGGCATTCAAAGATTTACTTAGCTTTTCTGTAGTGCTAGAATATCAAATGCCTTTTGTCCAATAAACAAAGTGCCTTTTTATGTGATACAATGTCCATTTTCTTGAAAGGCAAAGAACCTGTGGAAGTACACCTGCTGCTTCATCAGTAGCATTTTCTATTCATTCAGGTGCATTTTCTATGAACTTCTGACAAAATATTCAGACTCTGAAAACACACTTATTTCATCTGATGATTCAGGTTTTACCTTTCTCTGAATTTTGCCAATTCCTTAGCAGTATGTTTCTTAGAACTGTGGTATGTATATAATTGTTTTAATTTCACTATCAGCAGTAAGGCAGTTAAACTTTCTATGAACATTATGCTTTAGAGAACCATATATTTTTAAGGTGACAGGGACTGCTAGTCTAAGCTAGCATGTTAGTCTAAGCTGTGTTGCAAGTATTCCTAGAGAAGTTGAAGAACTGAGTGAATTCCCTTACTTCTCAAAGGCAGTATGAAAAGTCCCTCTGACTTTGTGGACCAAGACTTCATGTGGGTCTGGTATTTTCATAATAGTGATGTGTAAAAACAAGTAAATTAGTTCCAGATTTGCTGCTATCACCTCACTAAGATAATCCACTGAAACAAGCTGAGAGCTAAAGGTCAGAAAAGAACATCTGTGTTATAAAGAACTTGCAGAGGAGGAAAAGGACTTGGGGGAAGTTTATGGCTATACGAAAGACTGGTAAAATGCAGATTTTATTTTTATTTACAGGACCTATTGGGTTAGGGCTCAGGTCCTCTCTAGGCTCTTTGGTAAACTTGGTGAGACTGACAGAGAAGATAGCAAGGTACCTCACCTTCAGTATTGCTAGTGCAAAAAAGGCTTGGTGAGGGCAAAGCCTGCTGAGCCCTGGCAACACTGTGGTGTTACCTCCCAATTCCATTTATTTTCCTACACTTCCAGCTGGTGGCAGAGAAACGAGCTCACAATTTCTTCTCTTAGTCCCCAACATGCTCAGTCCTCTGATAATCTCAGCTGTTTGAAAGTGCATCTCTTCTACCCAGTGGTCTCTCAGTCACCAAGAACAACTGTAGATGATGTTGGGGTTTCTCCCTGGGTCATCTGAGTTCAACAAAAAGGGTTCCCTTTGTTTCTGCAAATATGTCTGTGTGCCTTGGTGCAGCCCCAGCTCATGTCTTCTGGGCAAAGCCACTGCAAAGAAAGGTGAGCCATGCAACCTATGAATGTTGTTTAGCCTCTAGTGTGAATCAAACAGTACCTGGAAAGATCTGGGGAGTTTATTAAAAGTGCTCGCCAGCCATTTAACTCTGTACTTGTCCTTCTTTGAATTTCTCAGTGATAAAGGCACCTTAGACTTAAGCAAAAATGAAAGTAGTTTCTTGTCTCTCTAATTAACGGATCAGGTGTAGGTGTCCTTTTCCCCGGTACCATTCCATAGCTCTACAAACAGTCTGACAGCCAAAAGATAGGTAAGTGTTTAAGCTGGACTGCAAGTAAACATGCAATCCTACATTGTTGCTAATAATAGTGCTTAATTTGCTTTTCAAAAGGCAGGTGTCCACCACCAAGTGAGATTCCCTGAGATACAGATAGCACCTGCATAGGGCTGGGCAGAAGACCAAGTGCCGTTACTGAAGCCATTTCAAAAGACTCTAAATGACTGTGCTTTGGCAAAAGAATTGAATCCTAAGTGACATTTTTAAGGTATTAAAATAAAATCACCTGCAGCAGTAGCAGAATGAACTTAATTTCCAAAACTTAAAGTGTCTACATTTTTTAGCATTGAGCTGTTTCCATCAGTGTTTTCACAGAAAACTGAACTTTTGTTGCCTGCTACATTACTGTCTGTAAGATGCTGTGACAACAAGCTCTCCATGTGTGTAAGTTTAGAAAATAAGGCCACCTTTCTTCCCATTCTGGTTTAATGACTTTCAATGGCTCCATTTATTTTGAAACAAGTTACAGCAAAAGGCAATTTTGCCACTCGATAGCTTTTGGGTACAATCTGTTTTTTGACTTAGTAAATAGATGAAGCTCTCAAACAGCCTGAATTTTTTAACCAAAGAAAAAAAGGCTAGAAACAAATTTAAAAGGCAGCAAGCTTCTTCATCCTTCATGATATTTTCTAAAAACAAAATAGAAAATCATGAAATATATGGATGATGTACCAAGTTTTCAAAGAAAAGAGAAAACTGGAAAAGCCCAATGAAATTATATTACTAAAGAGAGCTTATGGTAGTTACATTATCCTGTGACTGAAGTACTTGTGCTGTGATGGAGTGCAAGTACTTTTTGCTGAACAAGCTGAAAATGCGGCCACAGAACAGGCTGACTTCAGCTTTATTCAATTGCTTTGCTTTCAAGCAGTTTCTGATATTTTAAAGTAACTGACAGAATCAAGCCAAATTCACAAACTCAGTCATTCAAAAGGGTATAAATTATGACCTTTTAGATCAGAATGGATGTTTCTATCCATACTGTATTGTTGCAGTAGATGAAAATAATCGACTTCTACAGAAAGGAGGTAGTTTAGGGCTGCTGAGTGTGAAAGGGTGACGTGAATGTTTACCAAGAGCTCACCTGCAGGTTGTACCAAGGAATCTGATCAGTGGCTGTAACCAAGTCAACAATGACAGATTTGTTATTGCACCTAGATGTTGGGGACCAAACAGTGCCAGAAATGGTGTGGTGATGCTGTAGGATTAAAGTCAGAAATTGCATCCAGCTTGCAACTGGCAGAGTCATGTATATCCTTATTGCAGTGGGTGTGACTTGAATTAAGCTTGCCCAGATAACACTAAGAATAATACTGTACCAAGAAGTACCCATGGAACTATTTATGAAACCACATATCAGGGGAAAAGTTTCCTTCAGGAGATGCTATGTTAAAGAGAAAAAATTCCCATGTGCCTTATCAAGAAGTATGATGTGGTACAAAGTGCCACCTCTAGAGATAAAATGTGTGGTGCTGTGTGTGCCAGCAGGGATCCACATCACACAGCAAGTAAAACAGACTGCCAGTGAGGAACTACAGAGTTACCCGGCCATGTGGACAAAGCAGGTGCTAAAAAAATATTATAAAGAAATATCAGGAAATGAGAGCTTGAAGCCAGGATGTAATAGGAAATGCTTACTTGTTTGGTAGAAAATGAGCTCTACAAGATAAATAGTTAGAAAAACACACAGACAGACAGAAAAGTAAGCCAGGAGAGTAATGAGCCACTGACAACTTTTCAAAGGCTGGATTTTCAGGAACAGAAGACCATTCTTTATGAAACAAAGCAAGTTAGTATTTCCAGTCAGATGAAAGCTGCAACTTACTCTCAAAGAAAATTCAAGGAGAGATTTTAAAACTGGAGATACTGAAGTTTCCCATAATCACACTTAAAAAGATGAAAACACGTCCCCAGATTTGGCAAAGAAATTTTCTGAGTTCCTTCACAGCACTGAATCCATCCTACAACATCTCTCCTGAGATGAGATGAGATGAGATGAGAAGAGAACAGCTGATACTAGCTTCGAAGGCACTCAGCTTCCTGAGCTGGAAACTGAATGAGGTGTATGGAAATCACAAACACACTTACTTTGTGCAGCCAAACCAAACATTACCTGGTTTTCCAATGACATGAATTTGCAGTTATTCTGGCATAGGTAATGCCAGTATAATGAAAGAACTGAGATTTGTCATTCATACATCGCATCCAAAGCTGTGGTTCTCATCCATCTGATGCATGTGCTGGGATGTGTTCAAGGACAAAACTGATCACCTTCTACTTTGGTATGCAAGTCTGAATATTGAATTCAAGGAATCCAAGGCACAGCTCATCACTGAAAGCTTTTCAGGCTTATATGTCGCTCTCATATCTGCATTAAAAATGATTTAATGAATAATTTTGTTCCAGGACTGCATTCATACATTTTTAATAAAATGTACATTTATTCCAACCTTAGCATTCTTCACCATTCTGTATTAATTACGTATCAAAACTCTGGAGTGTTTAGTGTTCTAACTCATCATTTGACTAAGCTTACTGGAAGTATTGGCTCAGTTATGAATTCATGATCTTTTATTCTCTACTTATCTCTGTGCTGCTAATTTCTGTAGCAGTGAAATATGTCTGAGTGATTTGCTCCCAGTTATTAATATAACAATAAAGTTCATTACATTTCCAGATACTTTTTTTTACTAACACTAAATTAATGTTTGAACTTGCTTGATAAAGTCCTGCAGTTACCTAAATTTGGTTGGTTTGTTTGTTGTTGTTTTTGTTTTTTTTTTCCAAATTATTACAGCAGTTAAGATATTTGTGTTGGCAATATTGCCAGGTGAAAATTTTACTTTTGTTCATCATCTGTTTGTGAGATGCTGGATTTCCTAAATCACAGATTAATTATTGCTACTTACAACTACACCTCTGGAAGTTCATCTGCCCCAACAGTAAGGACTGCATAAATAAAGACCTCTGGAAGATAGGAAAGGAAAGCCCATCCAAATGCTGCTCCCAGGATGGCCTCCTGACACCCATCACCTTATACCATACATCTGAAGTGTTTTAAAGGCCAGAAAAAAGGCTGTGCAGCTAAAAAAAAGGAGATTTCACCATAGACTTTATACCAGTCTCCAAATAAAAAAATAAATTATTCTGTCAGTCTACAGTAAATAAGATTAAAAAAAAAAAAAGGAGGCTTAATTGCAGCAAGTGATAGATAGGCTCGACATTGGGAAAAATGTACAGAATGGATAGTGAAACTCTGGGACAGACTGTCTAGAAAAGCTGTGGAGTGTCTGCTGCTGGAGGTTTTAAATGTCATTCAGACAAACATCCATCAGGATGGGGGATAGATAAACCAGGCAATCTCTTAAAATACCTTCCAGTTTTATTTTTTTTATGATTCTGTGAGTAGGCTTGTCATACTGAAATATTTCTCTGATTAGGGTCTGATGCTATGCCTTGGCTCCTGTAAAGCTATTTATCCTTATGTTGTTAGAGACCTATGATGATGAATAAAAGACAGATGCCTAGTTTGTTCTCAGAAGCCAATTTTTCAGCCAGTTGGCATCTGGATTTGCAGCCAGGTTTCCTACAGAGCTCAGCTCTAGAAGTTCCTTTGTTTCAGATATAATGGGACTTTCTAGGTCAAGCATACTGACATTTTCTACAAATATGCTTAAGTAAAGAACTCCCATCCTGCTCCGAGACAGGGCTGCATTCCTATAACTCACCTAGTTACAGAATGGGATCTGAGCTGATCCTCAACTTCAAGTGGCTTCCACTGAGATTAAAACTCAGTTTTATTAGTTATTTGTAGTGAGACAAAGTCATGAATGAGATCATCAAGGTTCTGGGAAGACCTTGTAGCAGCCTTCCAGTACCTAAAGGGGACCTGTAGGAGCTGGAGAGGGACTTTTGACAGGGGTTAAGGATTACTTTTAACATGTGATAGAACAAGGGATAATGACATTAGACTGAAAGAGGGTGGGTTTAGATTAGGAAGAAATTCTCTCCTGTGAGGGTGATCAGACACTGGAATATATTGCTCACAGATGTTGTGGATGCCTCATCCCTGGAAGCATTCAAGGCCTATTTGGACAGAGCTTTGACCAACCTGATCTGGTAGGTGGCATCCCTACCCTGCCATGAGAGCTGAAACTAGAGGATCTTTAAGATACCTTCTGACCCAAGTCATTCTATGATTTTATAATCAGTTGCTAAGTCCCAGTTGTAGTATAGGACCTTGTTAGGTCACAGCAGACTTCAAAGATTAACTCACACTGAAGAAAATATTTCAGGAGTCAGGGAGCCTAACATTAGCTGATACTGTTACTGAGGCTTCCACATTAAGCCCCTCTGGAGGCACACTATGAACTGACAAAGATGCTTGTTCAGACCACCTACGTTTGTTCTTATGCTCTTAAAATGTCTGAATGAAGTTTCTAAATTGATTCTGAAAATGGGATCTAGACTTTGAATTTAGCTTGTTTTGATTTAGCTGCTATTTAGGTGCTTTTGACAAAGTTGTATTTAGCACTTTTCAAAAGCTTCAAGCACATGCTTAATATGTACCCACAAAAATGCTGTTGAAGAGGAGTGGATGTGAGCATATACATTCCTGGTTATATGTACTTTCAAACATATTTCTCAGCTCTTTAGCTATATCACAGCTACATAAGACAAGCTGTCTTGGAAATTTGCTCCTAAGTGAGCAACAGTCCTGAAGGAATGCCCAGAGCAGGATGCTGAGGACAATGTTACTCTAAATCAAAAACAGCAAGAACTGTCCAGGATCTTAAGCCAGTTCAGAGAAAGTGTGGTACCAGCGTTGGTCTTAATACAGTTATTTTCTTATCCACCAACATTATTTTTTTCTAAGTTTTATTTCTGCATCCTATTTTTGTTCCTGAATACACTGGTCTATTGCCAATTTTAAACAATTTCATTCTGAATGTGAGTTAAGATCTCTGATATCAAACACCCACACAAACACCTTTGTGCCTTATTTGTGTTTAAGTTTTATTTCAAATCAGGTACCTAACTGCAGTGCTTGTAGAATTGCCGAGCACTTGGATTTTAATTGTATCAAGTACAGGAAAAAGTGACTATAAATGCCTCAAAGAAAAATAATAGTTTCTAAGTGCAAGTGAAAAGATGCTGAGATTTACATAATGGATTTAGTCAGACACCCCTACTGTTTTATAGAGGGAAAAGTGCATGTGCACAATAAATAAATTACAATCTGCCATCAGTAGGTTGCATCTAATTGCATTGGTGGCTCCATTTTTCCCTTCATGACTTAGGTGCGGTAACATGTTGGAAAGCACATATTTTTTCATTATCCTATTTAATTGGTTGATAAATCTGCTTATAGATGACAGAGTTTTTTATTGCTTCTACTCAGTTACTTATATTTAAACCAGTTCTTTTGTGTGTTTATATGCAAGATCTCAAAATATTGAAGAAAAATAGTTATTATTGTCTGTGGCTCAGATAGAACATGACCAATATCCTATTCTTTCACCTACTCTGCCTTCAGGCTGCCTTGCTATGTGTGCTTTTTATAGTGTCCACCTCCTAAATCTACTACTCACTTCAGGAAAGAGCTGGCTAAAGCACCTCCTTCCACCTCCACACTGCCCTCCACGAGGGTGTTTTGATCTCTCTTTCAACAATTCATTGCCTAAGACTGAACCTGTCTTTAAAAAGGAAGTGTATAGAAAATGGACAGTTTTCGATGAATTTAATTTATTTGGTTTCAATGTTTCTTTATCCTCTTCCTTCGTACTTTTTCCTGTGTTTTTCTGGATTTTTTTTTAATTTTAAAAATGGTAAGAAGAATGTCTTAAATATGATCAAAATGGGGAAAACCAAAATATGGAACAAAAATGAAAGTTTACAGATAAGTTCTCCATTTTTTTTTTAATTAAGAACCTTTAGAAATAGCCTTTCCTGTCAAAATTCTTAACATTTTAATTTTGGCCAGCTTGCTTCTTGTCTCTATTCTGTGTGTTTATGCTCTGGAATAAAGGAGAAAATCTAATATCAGTGCTATGCTTTCATTTTCAAAAGAAAATTAAAGCAGATTAAGGATTTTGTTACTAGAAGTCTGCATTGGGTTTCTACAGCCAGGTTTTGGTAGCAGGCGAGCTACGGGGATGGCTTCTTTGAGAAGCTGCCAGAAGCTTCCTCCGTGTCCAGAGGAGCCAATGGCAACCGGCTCCAGGATGGACGTGCTGCTGGCCCAGGCTGGGCCCATCAGAAATGATGGTGATGCCTCTGGGGTAACAGACTTAACAGGAGGAAAAAAAAAGTTTCTGCACAGTTGTAATTAGGACCAGAGAAGAGCAGGGTGAGAACATGAGGGAGGAACAGCCCTGCAGACACCAAGGTCGGTGCAGAAGGAGGGGCAGGAGGTGCCCCAGGCACCAGAGCTGGGATTTCTCTGCAGCCCACACTGCAGACCAAGGTGAGTCAGGCTGTGCCCCTGCAGCCCATGGAGTTCCAAAGGGATGCAGGGATCCACCTGCAGCCCACGGAGGAGATCCAGGCTGGAGCAGGTGGGTGCCTGAGAGGAGGCTGTGCTGGAGCAGGCTCCTGACAGAGACCTGCAGACCCATGGAGAGAGGTGCCCATGCTGGAGTAGGTTTCCTGATAGGACTTGTGATCCCATGGGGGACCCACACTGGAGCAGCCTGCCCTTGAAGGACTGCACCCTGTGGAAGAGTAACCCACGTTACAGCAGTTTGAGGAGGACTGTTGCCTGTGGGATGGGCTCACATTGGAGAAATTCATGGAGAACTGTCTCCTGTGGGAGGGACCCCATAGTGGGGCAAGGAAAGGACTCTTCTCCCTGAACAGCGGCAGAAACAATGTGTGATGAACTGACCATAATCCCCATTCCCTGTCTCCCTATGGCACTGGGGGAAGAGGTAGAGCTGAGAAGGAGGGAAGGGTGCAGAGAACATCTTGTTATGCAGAGAACATTTTACTTCTCATTATCCTGCTCTGATTTTATAAGCAATAAATTCAATTAATATCTCTAATTTGAGCCTGTTTTGCCCATGACAGTATTTGAAGAGTGATCTCTCCTGGTCCTTATCTCAACTCATGAACCCTTTGTTATATTTTCTCTTCCCTGTCCAGCTGTGGTGGGGGGGGGGAGGGAGAAATGGCTTTGGTGGGAGTCTGGCATCCAGCCAGCGTGAACCCACTTCAAGGTCACAGACAGGATATATTATGGACTTGATTTTGCCAGACACTGGATGCCTGCGGCTTGCCTCGCACCGAGTGAATTTAAGGCACTTGTCACATGACCTACTCTTTTATTAGCTTTGTTGCAATGGAAAAGGCTGAGCAGAAGCATAAGAAATGGAAAATGATAGCAGGAAAAGTCTGGCAGTTTGTTCTACAGGGGTGATGGGAACTGCTATTCTGAAAGGTTCTCTGCGGAGGTAATGTAGAGGAAGATAGTAAGAGCAAAGGGAAATGAAGATTTCAGAATAATAGAAAATAACAAAAAAAAACCCGCACAAACTATTTCTGGAGCAATAGTTGCTCTAAGAAAAAGGTATCAACCCAGATGAATCACATCTACAAAAGGGGGGTAATTTAAAGTCATTTTATCAGACAAAGAGAAATAAGCGTTTTCAGAGAATGATTCAGTCTTTAGATAGCTTATCTTTCTCTCTTGTGAGACATCTCAAATCACATAATGAAATTCAGATTGAACAGAGCTGGGGCACAATGACTGGGCATTATTAGACTGGTCCTTCCAAAACTTTCTCCTTAAACTAGGACATGTGAAGTCTGATCCCAGACAGGATCCCAGACTGGATTTTATATGGGTTCCAGCACAGGAACCCATATAAAATCCAGTAAACCCGAAAAAACTCTCTTTAGCCTCCAAAAGAATGACAATTTTGCTACCGAAGCATTGCTCACTGCTTGGACCTTGCTCACTGCAGAGGGCTCCCTCCTGCTGCCAAGCAGCTGGTGATGGCCTGCAGACCACGCAGGCTATCACTGAAATGTTTCCATGAGCCCCGCTATTTGTCTGAGAACCCATCCTGTACTTTGTTCTGGTGTATTCCCCGCATACACCCCCTGAATGGAGCTGTGATCTCAGTGCCTTTTCAGTTATTCAGCCTGTGTGCTCTGGCTTTGTCACCTTGGGAAAGGAGCCCAATGCAGAACCAAAGAGCTGCACATCCCATAGGAAGGAGGAGGAGGAGGTACATGTTGCAGGCTTGCCCCTGTTTGCCGTGTCTTTTGTGTAAGCTCGATTTTCACAGGCGCATTTGCATCGGGAAGGTCCAGTCCTACAGACAAAGGTCAAATACTTTTCAGTGGAAACTTTTCCCCAAAAGGGATCAAACTTTCCTGCGTGAAAAAAGACATCTTTCCTCAGGGAAATATTCTGCACACAGAAGCAAGATATTGTTGTCCTTTGCAATATAATGCAACTAAAGACACGCCGCCTCCAACACGAGGCCACAAAAGAGGGCTGCTTTATTTTATTCCCAGATTTTCAAGCTCACAGTGCTTCATGTTAGGAAATTCGGTCACAAGAGAGGATTGCTCGGAAAACCACCGCTCGATGAACGACATCTCGCTGCTGTCACGACCTCGAGACCGGACGCTTGGTCCGACTCCCGCGGGATGCTCCGTGGGGGCGTACGCGTGGCCCCACTGACCCCGCAGTCCCCCGGCCACCGCCCCGCACCGTGCCACCACCATCTTCTTCCGCGCACCCCCGGCGCCGGCGGCAGCGGCTCTGCAGACGCGCCCTGCTCCGCCGCCGGGAGCCCCG
>WBNO01013697.1:38412-49866 GCA_013400575.1 Peucedramus taeniatus
GCAGCCCGCCTCCGGGGGGCAAGCGGCCGGGAGGCTGAGGAGCGCAGGCAGCAGAGCCGGGGAGGAGGAGGAGGGCAGCGCCATGACTCATTTGCAGGCAGGTCTCTCCCCGGAGACTCTGGAGAAAGCCCGGCTGGAGCTGAACGAGAACCCCGACACCTTGCACCAGGACATCCAGGAGGTGCGGGACATGGTCATCACCCGGCCGGACATCGGCTTCCTCCGCACCGACGATGCCTTCATCCTGCGGTTTCTGCGGGCCAGGAAGTTTCAGCACTTCGAGGCGTTTCGCCTCCTGGCCCAATACTTTGAATATCGCCAGCAGAACCTGGACATGTTTAAGAGCTTCAAGGCCACAGACCCGGGCATCAAACAAGCGCTGAAGGATGGTTTCCCCGGCGGGCTGGCCAACCTGGACCACTACGGCAGGAAGATCCTCGTCCTTTTTGCTGCCAACTGGGACCAGAGCAGGTAAAAGCAGAGCCACTCGCCCACCGCAACCCCTTCTCCCCCCGGGCAATGCGTGGGAAAGCGGTGCCAGAGCAGAGGGAGAGAGAGTGGGCAGCCGGGACACACCCGGCGCTGCCCACAGGGGGCTGGGCAGCAGCCTGGAAGGCAGAGGGAGAGAATAAAGAAGAAATACGTTTTGTGGCTTAGGGACCTTTCAATCAGCTCATCCTTTGGGGTGTGTATTTTGGGAGGCAAGTAGACGCTGCTGGAGTGTTCTTCCCAACTGTCTGCTCGGAGGTTTACACCCTCCTGCCTCCCCTCAGCCGAAGTGAGCTGGCACGTAGATGATGTGCTTATCCCCAGACAAAGGCTGGTTGCACTCTCGGCTGGTCTTTCTGTTTCAGCACAACACAGAGCTGCTCAGGTGCCATGGGAGAAAGTGGGTGATGCTGTGTGTAGAACAGGAGTATCCATCATGGCTTTTGAGCTGAAAAGTTTGCCTGTGCAGGAAGCTGAGACTTTGAATCCTTTCCCTTAGCTGTAGAAAGCTCTTCCTGAGCCACCTGGAAATGCCAGGATGGAAGTTTCTGTAATCACTCTTTTTCCACTCATGCTGCTCCAAATGTCAATTCTCTGCATAATAAGATCCAAATACATGAAGCTTTGATAGCAAATTGAAGACTAGTCTCCAGAACAATTTCTGATCTTTTTTTCTGGGACTACTTTAACCTGAAGATGATTTAGTAGGGTGACCCGAGAGCTGTCTCCCATCAAGGCCCTTTTTAGCAATTGGCTTGATAATATGTAACACTATTTGTTTATTATAAATGCATTGTGGGGGTGTAATGCTTAGTTTCTTCTGCAGTCTAAAATTATATCCACAAAAATGGTTTGATTTCAGTACATTTAAACTCTCTAAAACCTGCTTCTGTGAGCACTGCACTGTTTTCTTCGGCTCCCAATCCGAGTGCAGCTTTAGGATCTGATTTCTCACTTTTTAGTGAGAAAACTTAGAATCTTGTAAGTTGCTATCCTTATTGCCGTCAACATAGTGCTGAGTGCTCAGTGCAGATATCCTCAGCTCAGCTACTTGGAAACTTTGGGGGGACTCAAACAACTGTCAGTGTGGATAGAAAGGACAAAATCTGAGGGAGAGGTGTGTTTAAGTTTGCCCTTTAGGTGTTTGTTTAGCTGTCCTCGTGAGGGCTGTGTGCATTGCCATTGCAGGGAGCATTCCCACAGCTCCCTGCCCTGGCTGGTGTTACAGCTATGGACAGGTCTCTGTCCAGAGGGATGTTGGCCCACCTTGGCTTTCCCCTCCTTCAGACATCCAGCCACACCCACACTGTTTATGGGAGAAGTTTCCTGTTCCTTGCTAACCCATTAATCAAGTCTTGGGACTAGGAGAAAGCTGTCTGGCACAAATCAAAACTGCCCACAGCCAGGGTAATGACTAGAAAGGGTGGATGAATATATGCAGAGCCAGCATCCTTCTTCTGCTTTGCTTTTCTAGCAGATGGAGCATAAAAGCTGAGTGAAGAGCAATGATGATGAGGCTAAAGACTCACTGAGTGTGTTTCCTTTCCCAGAAAGGAAACCTGCCTTGTTTCCCACATAAGGACCAGGTCAACTGTTAATTTTAAAAATGACTCCGCAAACTCTTAAAAATCCCTAAAGGAAGAATTAGCAAAGAAATGGATGTTTAGGACTTTCATTAAGTTGTATGTCTATGATGAAGAAGGTCCCTTGTTAAAGGTAGCATGACCTACTGTATACTGTTGTTTCTTATTAATGGAAAAATCCTAAAGCTTTGTGTGACATTTGTCATATTGCTTGACTGGATTCTAGTCAAAAGAACACCAAGAATTCAAGTGCATAGATAAAGTAGCATTTAAAATAATAATTGCCATGTAGAAAGAATAGGTTTATTTTCTTCTTGATGCTGCATGTGCTGATATTTAAAGTACATGAGCTCAGCTGACACAGCAAGGAATTTATTGTGTTTTTTTTCATGATGTCCTATTGGTATGACTAATATTATTTATACTGTCACACCAAAGTGGCTGAGGTACACTAGGGTACTTAATGGACGTGTTTGCAATTGGATGCCTACTGCTTTTGAGCCCTGCATGCTCACGGCACGCCTCTCCTCCCCGAGCGAGGGATTTGTTTTCACACAGACCACTCAGACAAAGCAGAGAGAGCTGAAGCCCAGCTGCGGGGAGTGGCTTGCTCCAAGGCACATGACAAGTCAGTGACACATCTGGGAATGGAGCTAGGTCACTTTCTTTTCTAATTAATTTAGTGCCTTCCATTATCTGATGCTTAGTGGCTGAACCTGGGGAGCATTGTGGAACTTATACCTGGGCTGCTATGCAATATATCTCAAGCTTATGCCTTAAGTGATTTGAGATCTTGCAGTACAGAACCCAGTGTTCCTCTTACAGCGACAATAGGAGGATTACTTATTGAAGCCTGTCTGGTTAGGCCCTCTTGTGTGCTTCAAACTATGTTAATAGAGCACAGCAAGCCTCCACTTTTATCATATATGTGCAACTTATTATGACCAGGATGCAACAATTAGAAATAAAAAGTTCCAATTTATTATTTAAATGAATAGCAGACATACTAGAGATGATTTATATAGCACTGTCAGCCTATGATTTACATGGTTCCAATTAGAAAGAAAAGTGTGGGAGGCAAAAAATTCCTGTGGTAAAACAAGCCTGTGTACTAGATGTTAAATCATTAGATTAAAGCAGGGCCTGAAAATTGTACCAGATGTCCTGCCATCTGAACAGCCCAATCAGACATGTATTTAAAACAAACAAACAAAAAATGAAAGGTGAAAGATAATGTGCTCGGTAGCCCAGCAGCTTTTCAATGTGACCCAGCCTAACTCTCCATCCTGTCTCTTCTATGGGGAAGATGAAGGTCAGTGACATTCCTGCCAAGAAGCTGGATAACACTCAGGGAGGGATCAACCTTCCCTATTAGCTTCCAGATTGTTGATTCTTAACTACATTTGGCTTGTAGGTGTCTATGTGCATTTGAAGACTCCCTTTTCTCTAATGTGTCCAGCTGGTGAAGTTTTTTTCAGTTAATAGTGCAATTAACTTCAGCTCTCAGCTGCAAGGGATCTGTTGTCATGCATGATCTTGTGTATGCTTCCTGGCACCTGGACACACATTCCACAGGAATATCAGTCCATTTTGATGCTATGTGCTTGTAACCTTTCTGGTATTAATTATCTCAGGTTTTTGCCTAGAAAGTGCATTAGAAAAGTGAAATGATACCTAGTTCTGTCGGTGTCACAGTGACCCAGTCAGGTCACACCATCCTCAGTGAATGTGGAAATCACCTGCACTCATTTACTGCAGGTTCTGCTGTTGCATCAGACAGTTTACAGCAGGGCAGAGATGGAGTCCACGGGTTTGCTTTCAAAACTAGGCTTTCACGTGCACAAGTACTAGAAACTTTTCCCCTTGTTAAATGAAAATTTAACTTCTGTAGCTATGAGGAGGCTGGTTTGCTCCTCAGCTCACAATAAACAACAGGCAAGATGGCAAGGTATTATTCAAACTCTGATGGAGGCAGTATGACAAAATAAATAGCAATGCTAACAGTAGTAACATATTAACAGTAAAAAACCCAACTGTTTAGCAGATTCAATTTTTATTTGGAGTTATATCTTCCAAATGATAACTATTAACTAGTGTAAACACTGTCATTTTTTTTCTACAGTTACTCCAATACTTTACTACAATAAAGTTGCTGCTTTATTCTTTCCTAGTTTTCCCCCAGGTATCCCTATCTGCCTATCATCACCTGTATTTAGATTGTATGAGTTTTGGCTAGGGGGCTTTATGATCAATGTAAAATTTAGATCAGCTGATCTGTGGCTGTGACTGTTAGACACTGGGCTAATATATGGCATAATGAATGGCATTAATCTGATTCTAAAAGCTAATATGGTAAAACATTTGAAAGTATTTATATTTTTTTCTATGCATTTTTTGTAACAGCAATGGTGCTTTTTGTATTTAGAATAAGGTATCCTCAGGTCATGCTGCCACTATTTAAGCAGTATAGCCGTAAGAGAACTTTCAATCCTCCATCTTTTCAGCATTCAAATTTGTACCCAGACTGACAAACCAAGAAGATATGAGGCATAATTTCAAAGTACTCCTTTGTGTATCTTGAGGGCTCTGGTTTTGATGAAATTCTAAAAATATTGAGCCAGAACTGTAGCTTAGAGATGGGATGATGGCTCAGAGACTTGACCATTTTTTTCTTTTAAATCACAGTGGCACAAGACCTCATTTGACTGAAGCCTTTTCTTGTCCAAATGGTGAGGAGCCTAAAATACAGACTGTGCATTCTTTATGTGTTTCAGACCTTCAAGAGACATATGGCTCAAATTCAAGCAAAGGAGACTTACTATTTATCTCTTCTAGTTCACATCCTGAGAGGCAGATTCATGCCATTCAGTCCTAATTCTCAAAGTTACTTCAAATTTCTTTTAGGGAGGAGATGACAAATAGCCATAGAGATAGTAGGGCAACTCTGCTAAATCAGATTATCTGTTATTCAGGGCAAAAGTGAATTGACTGGAACCAGAATCTGGTTAAACAGATGATCTGGTTGATGCCACTCATCATCAAGAGCATAAGTATTGAAAACAGCTGACACAGCTGAGTTTGACATGAGACATCTGTACCCTGCATTCTCCCTGTCTCTTCTCTTCGTGTTGGCCTGGTGGAGATCACGGTGGATGCATACAAGAGGATGTGTAGACCATATAACTTAGAGGTAACAGTGAAAGGTCCTGGTGAAGTATTACCAAGAGCTGATAGCCATGTCTTCCAGACTGTTTTCCCCAGAAATCCTTGGACATATGTTGAATGTATTCATGTCCCACCAAAAAAAAAAAATCCTCATATAAGTTTTCTTTTTTGTAAAGGGGCAATTGTTGCCACTGTTAAATTACAAGAGAGTGGGATGCTCAGTAAATTGTTTGAGGTCTTCTGTTCTTGACAAATAAAGACCCCAGTGAGGCATTTCCCTCGAAAGCTGTGTCATTGTTGGGGTAGAAATGGTAGCTGTCCCAAAGCATTTGAAAGAATCACTGTCAGTGTGGCTGTTAACTTGTCACACCTTCTCAGGCTCTATTACTTTCAAGTCAACCTGAATGAAATATTCCAAGAGGCAGCAGAGTACGCCTTGCACACCAGTCCCTGCTTCAGTCAGTCTCGAACTAGGACTCACAGAAAAAAGGAACATTAAGAGTGCATTATATATGTGATAACATATTTCCAGAATTTTTTACTCTCATTAATAACAGGAATAAAAAACTTGTCCAAGTTTTCCATTGAATTAAGCATGGTTCTATAAATAGAAGGCATTAAATACATTTAAATTAACTGTGAGTTTTTGATTATCCTAGCAATTAGTAATATCTTGCTAGCTACAATATGTCCCATAAGAGTCTGTTTAAGCAAGTGAATGCAACTGGATTTAGCCATAAATAAATTAAGATTTATTTATTCACAGGCTATCTTCAGGTTTCTACAAAACATGCACTGCAGCCAATTGGGCCCAGCACACTCTACATGTCTGACAGCACTGGGGCAAGTCATTAAAAAACTGGTGCCAGGGCAAAATGAGTGCCTTGCTGTTCCTTAAGTACATGTTTTTACTTAGCACAGATTTGTAAGAATAAAACAGTACCATCTTCTCCTCAGACTGTATGCCACAGTCTCTTCAAATTAAAGGCTAATATTTTCTTAGTTTCCTTCAAAGTAGAAAGGCAGTCAAAGCTGTCTTGGACCAAATATATTTCACACTCACTAGCTTGTCCTGTTTTTCTCACTTTTGACTGGTCATATTTCTGTATCTATATGGAAAGTAATTTCAGTGTGAAACAGAAGTTTCAGCAACAAAATCCAGAGTAATTTTTCCCACCTTCTTTTTATGTAGGATTTTGATTTCCCAAAGTCCAGCCAGGGGTGGAGTGTATTTTGTGGCAGATCCTGTGCATCCTAGTGCTGGCAGAAACAGCAGTAGCAGTGAGGTGAAATGTCAGACAACATGGGGCTGGAGTGGATTAAAGATGAGTCTTTACACAAATAACTCTATGCTGTGTGAAAGCTTCCGTGCAGTTTCTTCAATCATGTATTTTTGCTTGAGCTGCTCAGCTGATACTTTCAATACTCAGCGTTTTGCATCACATAAGATTTCATCATCTACCACACCAGGTTTACATTTCTGGCTTGCCTTAGCACGTGTTCAGGGTAAAAGCTGCTTTAAATACTCGCTAATGGATTTATCTCTCTTTCTGGTGCTCTGCGCTGTACTTAAGGTATTGAAACCAAGAGAAGAGATCCAGTACAGAATGGAGAATAGCTCCTATCTTCAACTAATTGCCCTGAAGGGTATTTGAGGTGGGAAGCTTGATTGTTAGTGACATGTCCCTGTGTAGTCCTGATGTAGCTTTTTAGACTTTAAGAATACTTCAGATACCTCCCTCTGGCAGAAAGTGCTCTTGATTGCTTTTAGCTGGACCTGTTTTCATGCAGGGCTTCTCCCTTATTTTCAGTGAGTAAACATAAATATTATTGTTGTTGGGGGCTGTATTTCTTACACTAGCAGATCTACAATAGGAGTTACGGTGGTGGTGAATATGCCACAGATTTGTGGAGACCCAGCCCTGTGACTGTTATTTACTCTCTTTGGCAGCTGAAATCCTATTCCCATTGCTGCCTGACAGTTTTCCTGTTGACTTAAATGAATTCAACACATAATTAGGTGTATTTCTGTTTATGTGTATACATCGTGTACTAGACACTTAGGTATACATAAAAAAAGCATTTTTAGGTCAGTCTTAGAGAGCTGACTGGCCTCATAAATGAAGAACCTTTGTGTCTGATGCACTAGATTTCTACCAACCTTGTGCTACTAGGAAGCTGTTAATCCAAGGCATGTGATGTTTCCTTAAACTCCTTAGGGAGGACATTAGAGATGTACCTCAGGAACGTGGGACCCTTATTCTGGGACTGAATGTAGGGTTCTGCATTGTGGAGTCCTTCTGGAGAGTGAGATCTTTTGAATGGGGCAACCTAAATGTCAAGTAGGATTGAGGCTAATTTTAGAATTTAAACATTTTTAATGTCTACTCCTTGTATGAGCTGTGGTCAAAATTGTCCTTAGACCAAGGCATTCCAAACTTCCTGTAAACCTTAGATCTCAGAAAAGTAAAGCATTAAAAAAGAGTTAAACCTCAGAAAAGTTCAAAGGAGAGGAGTGAATATGAAAAATTTTATCCCTGTCAATCAAACAAGATTAAAGAAAAAAAAAAGAAGGATCTCCAAAATGAAGAGTTTTGTTTTTACAAAATTATTTTTAATGCTTCCCCTAGTGTTTTCTGGGGAAAATACACTTTCTCCTGTTTTGACATTAGGAGTGTCCTTTTTTAATCCCTTTCTAATCTAATTCCCATCATATACATATGTGGGAAGTTCACTGAGTTTTAGTTGGCTAAAAAAAACAAAGATGGAAAGATATGAGGAGTCAGCTACAACAGATTAATTTCATTTGTGTTGTTTCCTTTTGCAGATATTTTCAAAATAAAGTTATGTCCACAACAGAACAGTGTACTCATTGCATTAAAGCAAGTCAAATTCAGTATAATTTAATTTCTAAGTAGGCACACTCTCTTTGCTATGTATGCAGAATGGTGAAGAATTCTCTAGGCACTCACAATTTTGAAAACTTCTGTTTGATGCCATCATGGGAGACATTTAAAGGGCCTTGCTTAAAAATACCTGTACGCTGAATATTTAACTCTTTCATTTCTGAAATATTTGTATTTCTGATATTTTTCTGGTTTGACTTTCTAGTGCCTCATTTGATATTGTGGTGTGGACTGGCAAATTTATGTATGTTTTGGTAACTGTTTATAAAATTCTACAATCCTAGCATGGTTTGGGTTGGAAGGGACCTCAAAGGTCATCCAGTTCTAGCTCTCCTGCCATGAGCAGGGGCACTTTCAATAGACAAACACCTCAAAGCTCTAGTGTGTGTTACCTTCTGCTTTTAAGATCCTTGAATAATCAGCCTCTGTACTTGTGGATTAAGAGAAAAAATTACACAGAGAGTGGGATAACGAGAGCATGTGGAAATTCCCAATTTTACTTGGTAATTTTTTAGGACCTATTATTTCATTTCCTTAGAAAAATATAGGAGGAAACTTTGGATCTACGCTTCTGGTGTTAGTCTCAATTTTTTGGTATCATTGTGATTTTAGAAAAATACAGTTTGTGTAGAAGCTCTTATACAGACATGTAATTCCACATAAAGATACTAAGGCAGCTTAGGATACTACCAAAAAGTTCAAATTTGGTTTTGATGTGTTACATTCTTGTAGTTTGTTCTGGCTGGCTGATGATCTATAGGTACTTAATCTTGCTCCAGAAGATGAGCTCAACTAATTGAACTTTTGAGGTTTCCCAGCTTTAG
Organism: Peucedramus taeniatus; assembly: GCA_013400575.1. Taxonomy (NCBI): domain Eukaryota; kingdom Metazoa; phylum Chordata; class Aves; order Passeriformes; family Fringillidae; genus Peucedramus; species Peucedramus taeniatus. Next base: position 47,380 of record WBNO01013697.1, read on the forward strand.
GCGCTTCTGAGGACACATTTGCACTCTTTCATTTAAACTTTTGACAAAGGGAGAGTACTCAGAACTTCTCCACCTCTGTGGATGCTGCTCCTTTCCTAACCAAATCTCCTTTTCCCATCCTCAGGTACACACTGGTGGATATTCTGCGTGCCATACTTCTTTCTTTAGAAGCCATGATAGAAGACCCCGAGCTGCAAGTGAATGGATTTGTTTTGATTATAGACTGGAGCAACTTCACTTTCAAGCAGGCCTCCAAGCTCACGCCAAGCATGCTTAGATTAGCCATAGAGGGCCTTCAGGTACCATTATTATTTTCTTTCTTTTCCTAATTCTGCTTTGTTTTGCAGTTCATTACAAATCTAGGTTGATAAAAAAGACTGAAACAAAACAAAATTCCAGCAACTTATGAATAGCAAGGCTATTAACACCTTAACGTGTGGGTGTACAGGCAAGCTGCTTGTGACAAAAGTGTGAACTCAGTCAGCTAACTGCAGTAACTCCTGATGTGTAGGTTCCTTCCTTGCTATAAATATGAGGTAATTTTTTAGTCTTTATTCCAAAGTGACTGGCTTTCTGTAAATTCAGATGGTAGCTTCTGCAATAGGAAGTTAGAAGTAATCAGTTTATGTTGTAATTATGCACAGGGCTAATGAAATAGGGGTTACTGCTGCCACGCCAGGTTGGTTTTTTTTTTTTTGTTGATTCTTTTGGAGACAGGCTCTACATCATTTGTCATGAAAGTGTGGGGCCCTGTGATTGGACAGTTAGCTGGGACTATTTATTTACTCAAAGTTCATCATGTGCTTGGCCCTTTTTCTGGGTCATGATTAATCTGAGCATCAGCTTCTGGGATTGAGTATGCAGTGGTTTAAATTCTTTTCAGCTCATTGTAAATGCATTTTACGTGGCACAGGCACATTGGTGAAAAGGGTACTGCATAACTCGCATCTGTTTCCCATGGTATTTTATTCTTGTTAAAATGAGAAACTAAAATGATTAAGGTAGTTGTTTTCTGCACAAGCCTGAGTTGCCATGTTAAAAATATCTGTAACTCACTCCTGTGGCAGTGTGCCTTGCTTTTAGAAGGACCTGTGATGTTTCTATCATTTATACATTTTTTTACTCATAAAGAAAAATAATAGCCTAACCTTTGAACTTTTTTCACTGTGATAGTGTGATTTCTGAAGAAACTTGCATAGCAGTAATATGGAGTTTTGATCTAACTGATTAAATGGCTCAACTAGTATTCAGCCTGCTGTTGCACACAGAAGGGTAGTGACATGAGACAAAGATCTCAGTTCTCATTTTTTTGTGTTTCCTTATGCAACAGTGTGATTTCATCATCTTCACAACTGCCTAAGAAGGCAGCAGAGAGACCTGTGCTCTAGAAGTGCTGCATTTCCTTTTATTGCTTTCAACGTTGTTTGCTTTTTTGTGTTTTTTTCCAAGTTAGCCATTGTTTTCTGGTTTAGAACATGTGCAAATGCATTAATGGTCTTTGTTTTCAAATGGTGGTGTTTCTTCTTGGGCTTTATTTAGAGATGGTTATTTTGAGGAGAATTGCAGTGAATAATTGCATCTGAAAAAAAGGAGGGGTGACCTACCAAACTTCAGGTGGGCTCTGAGACTCTGCATTCTCCTGCCATCGATTGGTTCATGACTGAATTGAGGAGAAGTCCTTTGGCTTATTTAACTTGCCCATGCCCCCAGCTTTGTAGTTTCAGATATTCTAAGTCTGATGGTGGCCTGCACGTATGACATCATTTTGTGCCCATTGCCTTCAGTGTTGTTTACTGCAGAGTTGCAAAAGTGGGTGTGAAATGCTTCAGAAGAGAGAAGGAAAAGGCATTTTAATGCCTGCCTTTTATTTTGGAGGAAAATGCAGAGCGAAAACATCATTCTGAATGATGTCAAAGTAAAAAGTGCTTAATCAGGTAGAATGAAAAAGAACAAGAAAAACTCACACACACTGTTTATTTATAATCTTTGTAAATACTTTCTATTTAATCAGAGAAATGAAATTTACTTTGGCTTATAAGATTTAACAGGGCTCAAGATGCTGAACTTTACCATTTGGAGAATTTAAATATTTGTGTTGCTTAGGCGGAAGAGGACAGTGAGAGTGGGATTAGTGACCACTGAATTTGATGTTAACCAAATCCCTTTGCCTCCTGAATGAAATCTACTGAATTTGCATTATATTTGCTTAGCTTCCATGGTGAGCAGAATACTCAATATGGTATGTACCAAAGACTTTACAAGCTATGGCATTTTTTGGCTTTTCACAATGGCTTAATGTTTAGGAAATTGCTTTTGAAAGTAGGAGAAGTAAATATATAGTTTTCTGCTGTAAAGAAGAAGATGAGTTCTAGTATATACTTTGTCTGAATATGTGTTAAATGGGAGCGTGAAAAGAATCATACCCAAAACTTACTTGTATAAATTAGGAAAACTTTCTAGGTAGCTGTCGCCCTGATTTTTTCAAGT
>WBNO01013700.1:0-25119 GCA_013400575.1 Peucedramus taeniatus
CAACCCCAAGAATCCCACCCTGTGCACTTGTGGCAGATCTGAAGTGCTTTGTGGACTCCTGGGTGCTCAGGTGGCTTAGGGCAGTGTTTTTTGCCATTTTCATGGGATGAACACCTCCTACTGTTCCATCTCCTGCTCTTTGCTGAGCTCAGTGCAGCTCTGGGAGCATCCGAGGGCTGAAGGCTGTCCCAGAGCAACACACACTCCATATGAAAAGCTGCAATTATTTTGCGTGTGGCTGACCTAAACCCGCGGTACAAGCACTTAGATCAGAGATTCCTCACTTTTGTTGTACCCTGGGTGTAACAGCACCGAGCAAATCCCACTGTGTCCTTTGTCCTCTCCCTGGCATCCCTTTGCCAAGTCCACTTTGCTCCCAGCACTCTCCCAGCTGTAACCACCAGCGCCTTTCCCCTCTCGTTTCAAAGGAGCTCAGCAAGCCGTGGCCGTGTCTTCCGTGTCCCCGCCGGCCCCGTTCCAGAGCGTCCCTCCAGCCGTGTCTCAGACGCCCGTCATCGCTGCCACCCCAGTGCCAACCATCACCGCCAATGTCCCGCCTGTCGCCGCCCCTGCCGCCGCCGCCCCGCCCCCGCCCGCCGCTCCGATCATGCCCGTGGTGCCTCCCACGCCCCCGGTCGTCAAGGTAAATCCGGGCAGTTCCTCTGCAGGAGACAGGGCTGCACTGCCAGCCCTCGCTGCTGGATCCCTGCAGTCCTGCTCTCATCACTGGGTGTTGAGTTGGAGAGGGTTGAGAAGAGTTCTGCCACTTTTCACATGGTCCAGCCCTTCCGGCTGGATCCCTGTGGTGCTGCTCTCACTGCTGGGTGTTGAGTTGGAGAGGGTTGAGAGGAGTTCTGCCACTTTTCAAATGGTCCAGCCCTCGCTGCTGGATCCCTGAAGTCCTGCTCTCATCACTGGGTGTTGAGTTGGAGAGGGTTGAGAGGAGTTCTGCCAATTTCACATGGTCCAGCCCTCACTGCTAGATCCCTGCAGTCCTGCTCTCATCACTGGGTGTTGAGTTAGAAAGGGTTGAGAAGAGTTCTGCCAATTTCACATGGTCCAGCCCTCACTGCTGGATCCCTGTGGTGCTGCTCTCATCACTGGATGTTGAGTTGGAGAGGGCTGAGAAGAGTTCTGCCACTTTTCACATGGCCCAGCTGAGCTGGTGTCACCTGTGCTTGCTCCAGCCTCTCCTTTCACAGCCTTCCCCTGTGCTGCTGCTCCAGGGCTCTTGGAATTCTCCCCATTTTACAGCAAATAGCTCAAAGCATCTCTTCCCCCTGTAACTGAGCTCCTCATGTTACTATGGGGTGACACACAAATGATATGGTCAGTCCTGTTTAAAGCAAACTAAAAAACTCTTTATTAAAATATCTGACTATATATATCTTTCTGAAATGCCAGTGTCATTGGAGGGTTACAGTGCCACCTCCTTAATGTCACTGGGCAACCTAACAGTGCATTAGGTTGCTTGTCTCCCATAAAGGAATGAAAAATAATAAGTTATTTATATAAAGTTTGTAAGAAAGTTCTGTATAAAAAATACAAACATGAGAAAACTTAATAAAACTTGAAAAAATCAGGGCGACACCTCATTTTACTGAAGCTGTTCCTTAAGGTTTGCAGCTGAAAGCATCTCTTCCCTCTCTCACTGAGCTCCTGATTTTACTGGGGCTGTTTCTTTAAGGTTTGCAGCTCAAAGCATCTCTTCCCTCTCTCACTGAGCTCCTGATTTTACTGGGGCTGTTTCTTTAAGGTTTGCTGCTCAAAGCATCTCTTCCCTCTGTTGTAGCAGCAGCTCTCTGTCCACAGAGAGCAGGCACACACTTTCCCAGGCATTTTCCTGGGGAAGGTTGTGAGAAGCTGTGAGAAAGCTCAGAGAAAGAATTAAAACAATTCTTATCTTCACTTGCTGTACTTGTTGTTGTGCACATTAGAATGTGTTATGGAGATTGTTTGCCAAAAGGTGGTTCTTAAATTAGACACTGGTAATGGTGTTTTGATTGATTGACCAATTAAGTCTTTTGACAGTCTATATCAGACTGTCTAGAGAGTTTCTAAAGAATATAGAATAATGTAATATAGTTGAATAAAGGAATGGTTCAGTCTTCTACATCATGGAGTCAATGCTAATTATTACCTGGCTGGGGGCCTGCTACCACACTCTGTGACAGCTCCTGATTTTACTGGGGCTGTTCCTTTAAGGTTTGCAGCTCAAAGCATCTCTTCCCTCCCTGGCTGAGCTCCTGATTTTACTGGGGCTGTTCCTTTAAGGTTTGCAGGCTCCAGCATTAGGAATGTTCCTCTCTGCTTTCAACCAGTTCAAGACAAGCCTGTCACTCCAGTTGGAGGAGATTGATGTTGCCTGCAGGTTTTGGGTGCATTAGTTCTGTCTTCCTTACTGAGTAATCTTTTGGGAGTTGTCACTGGTGTTTTGCTATTTATTATGTTAATTTATGGGTAAATGAAGACATTACCTAAATAATTGAAATTTTCTTAGCAAGCTGGGTATTGCTTTAAAAATGATGAAAGCATAGCTCAGAGAAAGCTGGGGGTCTTTTCATCTAAACTGTGGAATTAACTGCAGCAGTTTTGGTTGTGAGGTTGCTTAGACCAGCAGAGGCATAGAATTGTTTTGCTTTTTAACCTAATAGTTTGGGAATTATTAGAGAAATTGTAAGTCAGATCTTGCAGCTAAGCTGTCCTCCTCAGAAACCTGTCTCACATTTCAGTTTCTGTCCAAATAACTTGCTTCTGAGGATCAATTTAATTTTAAAACTCAAGGATGAAACCAGAAGTGAGTTTGCCAAATATACACTGCAAAATTAATTCTGCTTGGGATTTACTTAAGATTTCCCTTAGATTTCTCTAAGGAACTTCTTCCTCCCTATCTCCCTCTCCAGAGAAATAAATCCTTGATAGGAGCACGAGAGAGCTGACTGGACAGTCACAGCTTGAATTTATGTGAGAGGGTTTGTTTGCTTAAGGCAAAATCTACCTTAGCACACCCACTAAATACAGGGGAGTGAGGGCTCATGGGTCTTTGGTGATTAATATGCTTTGGTTCAGAACTTATAGCCTGATCCTGCCACTGAGGACTCAGACACGTGGTTAAGTTACTGACACTTGCTCAGTCCAGATGCATCAGCTGAGCTGCAGTAATCCACTGGGCGCCCTCCTTTCCCTTGGCAAATACCAGCTAAGAGTCCTGGCTTCCATCTCAGGGAAATAACACATTTTGCAGCATGGTTGGGCTTGGGTTGGAGCCGTGCACGTGGCTGGTTGCTGTGGCTCGGGTGATGTGCAGTGTTGGAGCCTCTAGTCACAAATCCTGTTTTTCCCAGTGAAATAACCGGGTTTTTTCTGTCAGAGGACAGGCAAAACTAAGGATGAGCTGTGCTAGGGTTTCTGCTGGGCATGTACTCATGGAGCCTGTCCCTGTGCTGTTTCAGAAAAAGGGAGTGAAGCGGAAAGCAGACACCACCACCCCCACCACGTCTGCCATCACTGCCAGCAGGAGCGAGTCCCCCACGCCGCTCTCGGACCCCAAACAGGCCAAAATCATCGCGCGCAGGGAGAGCGGCGGCCGCCCCATCAAACCACCAAAGAAAGACCTGGAGGATGGAGAGGTCCCTCAGCACGCAGGGAAGAAGGGCAAACTCTCTGAGCACCTCAAGTACTGTGACAGCATCCTCAAGGAGATGCTCTCCAAGAAGCACGCAGCCTATGCATGGCCCTTTTACAAGCCCGTGGATGCAGAGGCCTTGGAGTTACATGACTATCACGATATTATCAAACACCCCATGGATCTCAGTACTGTGAAAGTACGTCCTCATTTACCACCTCTTTTTGCAGGGGGTCCCTCTAGTTGCAGAGGACTGGCTCCTTTGTGGGAGGGGGAAGGGGAAAGGGTGGAAACAGAACCTGTTTGGATACCAGTTGGATATTTTATGTTTTGCTTCCTTCCCCTCTTCCTTTTTTGCCATAAGGTGGGACAGCTTTTTTTTTTTTCTGCCCTGCAAAGCAGATGATGTACACAAAGCAAAATACAATGGCATCCTCTCCTCTTTGTGGATAGTCCAGGTATTTAACTGGTGTTCTTAGGATTGTGTTGCACTTTGAGAAGAGGAGATGCTTCATTTCATAGGATTCAATTGATGGTATCCCATTTCCAGAAGCTGCTGCTTGCCTACTTGGTGGTGGCAGATAGGTTTACAATGAGCAATTCCAACTGGAATGTGATGGTACTCAGGGAAATATGTGCTGGTTTTGTGGTTCATGCTTGTCTCCTTAAGAGTTTAGCTTAGAATGGTCCAATTATTCTTGTTTTTCCCAGTAGGTTTGAAGGTTTGCTGAATCCCTCCATGAAGCAAAGCTATGTCTTTGTAGTTCCCATCTTCCTGTGAGCCAGGCACTGGATTCTGTATTGAAGGAGGGGAGACTTCCATGGGCAGGAGGTGAAGATGTTGTTGCTGGCTTTCACTGGCATTGCCAGAAGGGTTTTCCTGCCAGCTGAGCCAGTGCCTGGGATTGTCTGAATGCCCAGGTGACACAAGGGCAGCCGTGGTTGTGATTCCTGTCACATTCCTTGGCAGATCCTGTGTGGGAGCAGCATGTCACACTCTGATGTGCCATGCATCCATCCTAGGGAAGCTCTGAGTCTCCAGACATACCTGCAGCCTGTTAGTTGAAGCCCCAGGTGATTCCAGGAAGATTAGAGATGGACAGAGTAAAATCCTGACCCTCTCAAACTGGTATTTCCTTGTGTGCTTAGGTGATTTCTTATTGCAAGAGATCATTGTGCTGTGTTCTGAAAAACCTAGGTGCAAAGCTTGGTTCTTGGGTTGGTGACTTCTTCATGCTTAAATCTCTTTAAGGTTCTGACTTCATTCTTTTAAAATTGTACACCTCTGCCCCTTTCTGGCAAGTGCAGGTGATATCCTCCCTCTGCACCTGACTAGTGTAGGGTAGAAAATTGGAGACAGGCTGGTGGCAAACCCAGTGGAGTCTTTTACACCTAAAGACTCTGGGTTTCTCATTCCACATGGTAGTATTTTTCTTAATTAAGTTGTTTGAAGTGCTGTCTGGTATTGGTTTTTTATGGAGTGTTTTATTGTCATTGCTCTTGGCCTGCAGATCATGGTGTGACTTCTCAGAGATGCAGCTCATAATATGTTCACTGCCTGGAACAGAAACCTGCCATTTGCAGGCAGTGTCATTTTCCAGTGTCAAGGACTTCCTCTGTGCCTCTGAAAGGTTTTTAGATTTAATTCTGCCCAAGTGACAATGGCTGTGATAAAGCAGCACAACTAAGGGCCTCCAAAGTAACCTGGGAGGAATTATGTGGGAAAATAAAACACAAGCATTGCTGCAGCTGTAACACATCTTGTCTCTTATTTCTGTGGCTGTGTTAGGTTTGATTTTCCCCAGAGAGTATCCTTCATGTCCAGGAGCATTTTTTCCCCCTGGCAGAGTTGTCTCCAGGAGGATTTGGAGGTTGTTTTCTCTGTGTGTGGTGGAGGAGGCAGCTTGGCTGTTGTGACTGTGCCAGGGGCAGGTGAGATGGAGGGGCTGTAGCTGAGCTTGGTGCAGCCAGGAGCAGAGGGATGTGCTGGAATTTTGTGCTGGAGCTCAGATTGGGAATGGGAAAAGCTGAAGAGACAGGATCTGTGAGCTCATCTCCACCTCAATTCTCTTGATCAGGGAAGGAAAGAGCAGAACTGCTTGGAGTAGGAAAGTGTGAGGAGAGAGAGGCAGCAGCTCTAATTCCCTGTGAGGAGTGGGATGCACTGAGGCTGGAGCTGCTGCTGCCCTGTCCCCAGGCAGGCAGGGATCACTTGCAGAACATCCCTGTCCCCCTCTGTGATGCTGGGGGACCTGGAGCACCTCCTCTGCTCCATCCTCTGGCTGCCAGGCCCCAGCAGTGCCATGGATGTCTCTGCCTTTGCTTTACTCAGTGGTGAAGAAGCAACAAGCCTTGCTGTGTAAGAGGATTTCCACAAGGTGTTTACTTTTGGAATAAAGCACTTCCTCCAGGGATGTAACTCTGCTCACCCCTGAATTTTCCTGCAGTGAGCTGCTGTAGTTTCAGAGCAGGGTCTTAAAAGTGAGGAGACATTGTGTCCTCTCTGGGCAGATCAAGACTTAGCTTAGAGCAAGGGACATGTTGGACATGAGAAAACAAATTTATGAACAGTAAAGATGATTAAATAATTGAGGGAGAAAATGATATTGCTGTGGCAGATGCCTCTGCCAGCCCTGCCTGACTCCTGATTTCCAGTTGTAAATGTAATCACTTTTTTTTTGTAAGCAGCTGGATATCTCCAAGTGTATTTATAACAAGATATTCCAGCCCACTGATTTAAGTGCTTTTCTTTCTTTTGTTAAGCTAATTATTCTTTATAAGAAAACAAAACAAAAATCCATGGATTAAAACTGTAGGGCTAGAAAACTGTTGAGTTTGGATGAAAAGCAAAGCCTCAGACACTGGAATGTATTTCATAGGCAATAATCAGGCCCTGAGTATGCCAAACAAATATAAAAAGGCCTTTTATGCAGTAAGATGTATTTTAAAATAAATGGGCCCTTTGGTTTGAACATATGTTTTGCTTTGGGATCGGCCTGAGAGGCTTTTCAGACAGGAGCACCACAAACCTATTTCCCTTTCTGCCTTTGTGCTGTGCTTTCCAGGCTGTCTCCTGGTTTATTCACCAGGAAAATGAGGTCTCCTGACAAAAGTTTGACAGATGTCTGGCTGCAGCACAGCAGAGAGCAAAGCTGCAGGGATGTCACCATCCTGCATCAGGTCCCTCAGAACCTGAATTCCTGGGGGTCAAATTCTGCCCTTTTCACAACAAAAACAGCTCCAGGAGTCATTGCAATGTTTCAAGACAGTTAGAAGGTCTATCACAGCTGTAAAATTTCTGAAGTTCTGTGAAAAATGGGAGTTTTGCTTGTGTTAGGGGAGGGTGACAGACCCTGAGCATCTCTGGTTGCTGTTGGGATGGGGGATGTCTGTCCCCATCATGTCCCCAGCCTGTCTGCCAGTCAACCCTTCCCTTCTCTGAACATACAGGTGCCCAAAACATACAAAAGGGAAGCCTGTAAGCACTTGGCAGATAGAGAATTTTTTTAAACCCAGGTCTTTTAAATGCAAATGAAACCTTGTGTTAGCTTCTGGTTCTTTTCAGCAGGAGTAATTGGAGCTAAGGTTTTATACATAGTAGTAATATATGCATAAAATCAATTAAGTGCTAGGAATTGCTATAAACTGCTCTCTAAACCCAAGTCATTGAGTCCCAAACAGCAAGAGAAATGGCTGGAAGTGAGAGCTGAAAAATAAGACAAAGGAACAAGGTACAAATATTTGACATTTATCCTCACTGCTCTAGGAAATAACATTATGAGTGGGTTCATAAAGGGTAAAGCCTGTATCCATTTTTATCAGTTGGACTTTTAAATTAAGCGTGGGAGTTGTAGTTTAACTGTAAATGCCTATTTTGCTGTAGGAACTGCAGAGCAAACCTCCTGCCCTCTGTTAGCAGGAAGTCAGAGTTAGATTTTCATGATCTTTTCTGCCCTTTCAGATTTACAAGGCAAATATATCCAAGCATATGTAGAAATACACACTTCAGGTACTCCTATAATTGTAACTTGTTTGTTGACTCTTGCCCTTTCCATCCATGATCCTTATTTCTATTAGTTCCTGATCCATTTTTCTAATAATTTCTAAATGTTTTCTTGTAGAATGTGGACCCTGACAGATTTCTATTCTACTTCTTAGAAAACAAGGCAAATTTAGAATCTTAGTGTTTAAACTGCTATTAGATATCAACTTCTTTGGTTGTCTGTTGTTTGTTTGTTTTATAAAGCAGAAACTCTGAATGTTATTTAGGAACCAATAACCCAAATCAAATTTCATTTCTCTTAGATGGGATTTTTGAGGCTCTTCTGAGGTTCACCTGTCCTCCATGCAGTTCCTACAAATGCCTTTTGCTTATGGCTGTTTTTTTTTCTTTTTTTCCCTTTTCCCTTTGGCTTGTTTATTTGCAGAAAAAAATGGACAGTCGGGAATACCAGGATGCACAAGGTTTTGCAGCAGATATTCGGTTAATGTTCTCTAATTGTTACAAGTACAATCCTCCAGACCACGAGGTGGTGGCCATGGCCAGGAAGCTCCAGGTAAAGGTGTTGGCAAATGCATCTTCCAGAGTGTTTTTAGTTCAGGTATAAGGTGAGATCCAGGTGTGGATCTGCTCTTGGAACCAACAAGGGAGATTCCTCCAGCCCTTGGAAAGAGCATCGTGCTCTCTGCAGGACTGTTGTGCTCTTCACATGGCATGGGCCCAATGCCTTGTTCAGCTCCTAAAATATTATAATCCTTGTTTTTAAAGTAATTGGGGGATTTTCTTGGGCTTTCCAGATGGGCAACCATATTCTGTATATTATTATTTACATGTAGTGCACAAAGACCCTGCCCCTGATGTATTTAAGAGACCAGAGTGAGCTGTTTGTGGCCGAAGCGCCTTTGGTCACCAATTTTCCTCCTTTTTGCAGGATGTCTTTGAGATGAGGTTTGCAAAAATGCCCGATGAGCCTGCAGAGGCCCCCCCTCCACCTCCCCCAACAGCCCCAGTGGTGAGCAAAAGCACAGAGAGCAGCCACAGCAGCGAGGAGAGCTCCTCCGACTCCGACAGCTCCGACTCCGAGGAGGAGCGGGCGACTCGGCTGGCCGAGCTCCAGGAGCAGGTACTGCACCATCCCAGCTGTGTCATGCATTAGACAGAGCACAGCAGCAGGAGTTGTGTCCTGAAAAATCCCACCTTGGCTGGCATGCAGGGAAACATTGCCAGCCTAAGGGGAAAAGCATTCAGCTGTGCAGTCAGTGCATGTTGGATGGAACGGTAATTTTCTTCAAGATTGTTTTTCTCAGTGCTGATGCTCTCTCCTTCCTTCTGGCATCCCAGAGTATGAACTGCTTGATTTTTGACTTTAGGGTACATTTACACCTTGGGGTGTAGAGGGAAGGGTTTGTGGAGGCAGCAGTTACCTTGCCTTGATGGTTTTTCCCCTGTCTCCCCCCAGCTGAAAGCCGTCCATGAGCAGCTGGCTGCACTGTCCCAAGCGCCAGTGAACAAACCAAAGAAAAAAAAAGAGAAGAAGGAGAAAGAGAAGAAAAAGAAAGATAAAGAGAAGGAAAAAGAAAAGCACAAAGTCAAAGCTGAGGAGGAGAAGAAACCCAAGGTGGCTCAACCACCAAAACAAACCCAACAGAAGAAAGCCCCAGCTAAGAAAGCAAACAGCACAACCACAGCTAACAGGTGAGAGCCAAGGTGCCTTGAGGGGAGAGCCAAGAGCTTCCAGCTCTGCCCTTAATTCCTGGGGAAGCTCAGTAGTTGTTAATTTGCTGCTGAATACTGTTCCCATTCCCATACAACTCCAGGGAGTCTTTAACTTGGAGCTGGCAGTGGAACCACTGTTTTTTCACTGTCCAGCTCTTTGAATCCCTGCCTGATTGCTCTCAGATAAGGTTTTGGGGGTTGTCTTTTGTGCAGCCACCAAGAACGTGCCATTTCATGGCTGCCCCCCTGCTGCTACTTGGGCTCGTTGTCACACTTCACAGGACTAAAATATAATAGGAGCACAACAGCTGATCTCAGGCTGCTGAACTTTTTCAGCACTTGTGGTGCTGTTCCAGCCATCTGACGAGAGCTTGAAAGCCAAGAGCATGGGGATGTTTGTTATACAAGGGAGTCGGGGGGGAAAAAAAGAATTCACTGCTGTATCCTCATGAATGTTCTCATGCTTGACAACCTCCCCAGGCAGCCCAAGAAAGGAGGCAAACAGGCATCTGCAACCTATGACTCGGATGAGGAGGAGGAAGGGCTGCCCATGACCTATGACGAGAAACGACAGCTCAGCCTGGACATCAACCGCCTGCCCGGGGAGAAGCTGGGCAGGGTGGTTCACATCATCCAGTCCCGGGAACCTTCCCTCAGAGACTCCAATCCCGACGAGATTGAAATAGATTTTGAAACCTTGAAGCCCACAACGTTACGAGAACTGGAGAGATACGTGAAATCTTGTTTACAGAAAAAACAAAGGAAACCATTTTGTAAGTTGACCTCTCGGGGCACGTGTTCCCCCCAGCAGCTCTTGGGCTCAGCTTTGGAGTCAGGGCATGTGTACTGAGATTCTCTTGTCCACCTGTTGGTGACAGCAGGAATTTTTAGAGATTCTTTTCTCCCAAGGAAATGTACAGAAGCTTCCTATTTTTCTCTGTTCTTTCTTCCCATGGTGTCCTGCTGCAGAGACCTGGAGAGCCAATGTGTTCCTCTGCAAGAGCTGTGGGATGCCTTTATTACTTACTCTGGAAGGCTCTGTAAGGTTTCAGTCTCATTGTGTCAGGTGTTACATGCACACATCTGAAAGGATCAGTTTCTTATCCTGAATAGTTTAGCATCTAATTAGGAAGGAAACAAAAAACATGGTTGGGATCCAAACCACCAAGGCAATAAATGATTTGTACAAGGTTACCTGGTTACCTGTGGATTCTGGGTGTGTCTGAGTTGTTTATTCACCCCAAAACTGCTCTTCCTGTGTGTCCTGATCACCACATTGGCCTCACCCTCTGTCAGTTCAGAGGTTGAATGTCAGTCTGCTGCTGAGTGTGTGGTTCCTCATCCACAAAGTGAAGTCCTGCAGCCCCTGAAGAGTTTAGCTCCAGCTGCACAGCAGTAAGGTCACTTACCTGAAGTGCTCCTGGCCCTCTTGGTGAAGGGAGTTTTTCTTTTAGGATTATGACACAAAAGCTACTCCTTGCTCTTGCAGAGCATCTCCATTCCTTCCTCAGGATTTTCACGAAGGCCTAAGCAAAGTGCAGACTTTGACCTTTCTTTTTGCTTTGATTTATTCCCCCCCCCCAAATCCTTCACTGTTGGCATAGCTCAGGAAAGGATTTTCCAGAGTGCTTAGGAACAGGAAGCATCCTTCAATTTTGGAACCAGAGCATAGAGTAACAGAGATAACCTCAGATATTGAGCCTGGCATGCCTGAGCCTGGCTGGACTCCTGTGCTGAGTGTTCTCTCTTAGGACTGTGCTTTCCAGTTTTCTTTTTTTGTTGTTTTTTTAAACCATTACTTTAAAACAGCTCACAGAAATGTAGGTATTTCCTTGCTGGATCAGGCAAAATATCTGGCTCCTGTCTTGTGCTTCCAATCCTGGCCAACACCTGTGTTCAATTACTCCTCCTTTGGAGGAATATTTCCTTTCCTTGGCAGTGTGTGTGTTGCTGGTCCTTCTCACCCTTTCCATCCTGATGCAGTTACATTCCTGTTGTCTGCCAGCCTTTGCCTGAGTTGGTTTTTAATTTGACTTTGTTTGTTTTGTTTTCTATTTAGAGCAACATAAACCACAGTAGATTCTTGCGTGAGGGGATCGGAAGTTTTAATGGCAGATGCTTTACTCCTGACAACCTTTAATGGGACACTTTATTTTACAGGGCAGAAAACCCATGTAACAATTCTGTAATTACAAATCTGTAATTATTGACCATATAACTGGCTGGTAAGTAACCTGTAATGACAAGGTTATTACATGGATATTTCTATCTTCTAAAATACTTTCCAGAAGATCTCTCTTAAAAAAATTGCATGTTACAGGATGGTGGTGATTGATGAGCAAGGCAACTTCAGGTGTTGTCTTCTCTCTGGGATGTGTAGTTGCTGTGTGAGCACTGGATCTTGGCAGTGTCACTGCAGAGTGTGCACACAGATGTACATGCCCTGTAAAATAGTGATGTCCACTCTTTTCCCCCTGCATCCCTGCACTTTCAGAAACTCTGCGTTCCTCCCCCACAGCTGCCAGTGGCAAAAAGCAAGCAGCAAAGTCAAAAGAAGAGTTAGCTCAGGAAAAGAAGAAAGAACTAGAAAAACGGTTACAGGACGTCAGTGGGCAGCTAAACAACAACAAGAAGCCTGCAAAGAAAGGTAATGGCTTTGGGTTTATGGGAAAACAGCACCCCAAAAGTGGACAGATTTTGTTACGGGGTCAAAACCTTGCCTTGGGTTTGGATCTGTGACAGGAACCCTCAGGGAGTTTTCACTGGGCACTGAGCTGCTCTGTGGGGCTGCTTTGATCCCTGGCCAGGTGGGAACTCCTGGGTGGTAAATAGGAACTGTCTGGGAGGCAATTCCCCCCTGTGTTAACCTGGTGTGCAGCCCACACCACAGAGCTTCTGACACAAGGGGTTAAACCCCAAACCCCCACATCATTCGAGATGCTCTAAAAGGTTCCCCCAGTACAAACAAAGCTTTCACCAGGGGGGTTTCCTGTGCTCAGAGGTGACACTGCCCCACAGCAGAGCTCTTCTGTGCATCCCAAACTTCCATGGTTTAGGGTAAATTTGGGTGAAAACTTTTGAAGGGGTTCTTCTAGAAAGTAGATTTAAGCCGCTTTTTTTTTTTTTTAACTGGTTCAGGAAAATATTTCTTTGGAGAAAAGTGGAAAAAACCTGTTTATTTAAGAGGCAAAGCATTTACTAGTACAAAAAAATGAACATCATTAAACAACAAAACTTTTTGCTGCTTTAAAAGAGATGATAAATTCAGAAAGTCTCTTGTGGGCTGTAGCTGGACTTATTCAGTCTCTTATCAGTCTTTGGTGTTGGAAATGCTGTGGCTCAGGCTTGGCTTGGTGGGCTACAGGTGTGAGCTGTAGGTGCTCTTTTGGGTGTTGAGTTTAGAGTAGGTCTAAAGAAAAAGAAAAACTACAGTCTGGGGAACTTCTTTGCTTCAGTTAGCTAAAAACTAACTAAAAGTAAAAGAGAGCTCTGTCTTGCTGTGTGTCTGCAAAAGGAATGTGGAGGAGTGAGTGCAGTTCCTGAAAACAAACTCCACGCTGCTTTTCTCTCCTCCTTTGCTCTCAGAACCAGTCTTAAAGATGCAAAACTTATTATCCAGCATAAACAGAACCACTGGGGATGTCAGCATCACTCAGCCAGCCCAGGGCAGCAGCGCTGCCACCCTGATGGTCAGGCTGGGGGTGAAAGCTGCGGGCAACCCTTGCGTTTGAATTCCTTGCCAGTAACCCCATCCCTGCCTTGTTCCCGCAGAAAAATCCGGCTCCACTCCCTCCGGAGGCCCCTCCCGGCTCAGCAGCAGCTCCTCCTCCGAGTCCGGGAGCAGCAGCTCCAGCGGCTCCAGCTCGGACAGCAGCGACTCGGAATGAGCTGGGACACTGGGACACAACCCCCAAACGGACACCCCCTCCCTTCCCTGCTCTGCAGTGTCCCCTCCCCTCCTCACCCCCTGCTCTCGGGCCATGGTGGTCAGGTTTTATCCCCTCTCTCTTTTCTCTGACTTGTTTTTTATTTTATTTTTTAACTCAGTGTTACAAAAGGTTTTTTTTTTGGTTTTTTTTTTTTTTTTTGGGGGGGGGGGGGGAGGGAGGGGGGGCTCTCTTTTAATAGGTCAAAGATCTTTGAGTGTGTGTGTGTGACTAGACTTTATGACAAATAGTTCCCTTTGCATAAAGTCTCTAAAATTTACATTTATCTGGAGAAAATTGGTCGAAAATGGAAGAACTTTGAGCTCTTAGCAGGAGATAAATAGAAAATTCTGCAAGGTTTGTAGTACATTTCCCTCCCAGCCCTTCCCTCTCCCCAGAATATTCTCTTTTAATAAGCCTGCCTGGCTCACACAAGGTAAAAAACATCTTTTTTTAAAGAAATCTCTGTAAAATGGTACTGTATCTGAAAGATGTTAGCTTTTGAACTAGTTGGTGTATTTGTTATTAGCACTAGTATTCTTAATCTCCAAGTCTACAGTGTGATGAAAATGTCAGATGCTATCATCTTTTTACATAAAAACAACAAAAAAAAAATCCAAAAAAATTCTCATGTACTGTGGATTGCTAACATGCTTTTTTTAAAATCTTGGTAGAGGCATAGGCACCTGTTCAGGAAGGTCTTGAAGCATGAATTTAACTTCTAAGCACACGAGCAATAGAAGTGGTTGCATTTCTTGGTTTTCCACCCAAAAGCTTCACTTTGCCTGGGGATTCATTGGGAAGAAGGGAGCAAGGGACACACTCAAGTTTCTTGGGAATGTTATTTTTACCATTAAATAGATAATTTCCAGGAAATGGGACGCTCTCTATGAAAGTTTTCATGGAACTGACAGGAGTTATTTTGGCTGGAAGTTGTCAGCTGGAGCCTGGAGTGATCCTGCAGTGACCAGGACAAGTCATGTGCCCATTACTGGGCACATCTTGGGCATTTTCTCCATGACAAACACCTCAGTCTGGGCTTAAAATAAAGCAGCACTTGATCTCCAGCTGAGGCTGAGCTGGCAGGGGAAGTGGAGAGGGATTTTGTGTGTGTTTGGGCTTTTTGCTTTTGAGTTTGCTTTGGTTTTCTCCCTTCTCCTCATCATTTTGGTAGTGAGCTCCTAGAAGGGGGATGCTCCTCCTGTGTCAGGCAGGGTTCAAGTTCCAGGCACTGAAATGTTTTACCTCAATGAAAAGAAGAAGGAGGGGAGGGAGAAGGAAAAAAAAAAAGCTAATTTTTTTAAAGCTTGCTATTTTTTTCAGTCCAGCCTAACGTTTTGACCTGCACTGCTGCAACAGACCCTGGTTTCAGTGTCCCTAATTTCATGTATATACCATGACTTTATTTATTAAACACCATTGGTTGTTTAAAATGTAATAAAATCTAACAAAAGCAAAGCTAGGGTTCTGCAGGCTAGCAGACAGGAAGACTTTTAATGAGGTTTGAACCAGATTAAAAAAAAAAAAAACAACAACAAAGCAAATAAAAATCCACAATGTTATTTATATACCTTGGACTTTCTACCTACAGGTGCTACAGTCCAGTCTCTTGTGTGTCTGGTGCTCTGTCATGTTTGGTGTGGTAATTTTTAGATTTTTTTCCCTCCTCTTTTCACCCCAGCCCCCTTTTTTCCTGTTTTGTACAGATTTTGGAGACATACACTTCAATACAATTTTATTTTCTCAGTGGTCTTTTTTCCTCCCCTCTTTTTTTGTTTTGGTAGAACAATAGGGGTTTTATCATTTTCTAATCCGATTTTAGGAAAACACCAGTTCTATAATTATATCAAATTTGTAATCTGAGGGGCAGAATTTTTATTGTAAATTCTTTTTATTGTAAAGAGAAAAAAATATACAGAGTTAAACAAAAATTCTGCCTTTCCATCTCCAGCACCAGCCCTAAAATTCACCTTCCTATGCTCTCCCAGCGGTGCAAATTGCTCCAGATTTTATTTTCCTTGCAGGTGAGTGGTCCTGGAAGGTCCCTCAAGGCCAGCCCACGATTTCCTTTGCACAGCCAGGCTCAGGAGATGCTGTGCTGTGCCCTGGGGGATGTCCCTGTCCCTGTCCCTGTGCTGGCAATCTGGGAATCACTGCCTGCTGTAGCATTCCAAGGTTTGCACTTGGAGCTGCACCCCTGCTCAGTGCCAGTCACCACTGCCCACAAGGGTGATTGGCTGGACACTTGGGCATCTGCCTCTCAAAATCCAGAGATTCTTTCCCACAGCAATTGAGGGGAAAAATGTTCCAGTTTTTACTGAAATTCGTGATTTTTCTTTTCCATTAACAATGGAGTTCTGCTTTTTATTCATGATTTTTCTTTTCCATTAACAATGGAGTTCAGTTTTGATATATTTTTTTTTAAGTTCTGCCCTCACCAAACCTTCCCCCAGACAGATCCCTGGTAATATATTTTCAGAATGTACTAGGAGGAAATGTAATATTCACCTAATTAAGAGCTTGGGTTTCTTTTGAACGGGGTTGGGTTTCACCTGTGTTTCTCCTGTTGCCTGCGACTTGAATGAACAAAACCAAGGAATATTTTAAGGAATAATTGCAACCAATCCACTGCCATGGCTTTTGGATAAACAAACTCCCAGTTCTCCCTTCCTGGGACCTTTTCCTGCGTGCTTGACCCTGAGCTGTGGTGGTGGCTTCTGTGGGGAGGACAAAGCAGAGGGTGACAGCATCACTGACACAACAAACCTGGGAATTCCAGCTCTGGCACCATCCTCTGACATCAGGAACAGCCCCTGGAACACACAGACATCCCTCAAGGAGCCACAGGGCTGCCCCACCAAAATGAGTTGGGAAAATTGGAGCCAGAGGGTTGAGAACCACGGGTGAGGTGATGGGAAAAGGCGTGGCCTGAGGCTGGCTCAGCGCTGGAGGAGGATCCCTGTTCCAGCTGAAAAACCATCCCAGCCTGGGGATTTTCCAGGAAAACAACCTGCCAAGGCCACCACGGAGCGGGAAGAATGTGCTGCACACCTTTGATGCACCAGCTGCAACTTGGGCTTCCACTTATTGGGAAACTTTGCATGGAAAGTGAGGTGTTCCCAACAAAATGGAGCGAGGAGAAATCCATTTTGGCATGGCTGAGGGAAGAATTTGGTGATTCCTCAGAAATGCTGTCCTTACACTTTTCCATTCCCGGCTTGTTTTATCCCCGCCGTGTCCATGGGGGTGCCTCTTGTACATCCTGAGTTTCTCCAGGAAAGAAAAGATGTTTCCAGTCCAGAGTAAGTAGCAGCAGTCCTAAATGAGTTGGGAACTGAAGCAACAGAGCATTTATTTAACTGGGTTTTATTGCATGACACGTCAGTCCAGATGTCACAAAATAACTTGGAAACGATCAAACCCACGGCGTTTGAAGGACATTTTTAAACTTAAGAATTTTAAAAAAAAGGAAAAAAAAATTAAAATTTTTATGGTAGAATTTTTCTTGAATGAACAAAGTTTAACTTTGTTTTCCAGGGGAAACTTCACTGAAATCAGTATGATTTCATATGTATGCATACACACAGAGTTTTATTGAAACTGCTTTTTTCGGACTAATTCCTGTTTTGACAAAATATCTGACCAGACCTTTCTCAATCAACCAGCATTACTGCACCTTTTAAAAACTTTGTGAACCTTTTCTCTGATTGTAAACTCGGCCTGTCTCGTGGCTCAGTGGGACCAGGGGGAGATCCCCATCCCAGCGACCGAAGGAGTCTCTCAGCTCTCTGCACACCGAACGTGTCACCCACACAACAAAATCATTTCAGTTTTTGTACTGGTGTGGTTTGAACCTTGCCTCCCCCCAGGGTTTGTCAGTGTGGGAGTGATGTTTCAGGGCTGTGTCACTGCTGGGAGGGTGGTGACCCCCAAACACACACAAACATCATTTCTGTGTGTGGAAATCCACAGCTGAGTTCCCCCTGAGCTCTCTTCCCTCTTTATGTGCTAGAAGCAGACTGCAGTTACCTAATCTAGTTCTTTCTCTGCTTTGGGGACTTTTAGAGCAGTTTTTAATTTTGTTTTTTTCCTTGTTTTGAAAGGAATGATGTTTTTTTTAAAGCTGGGGTTGGAGCTGAGGGGAAGGGATCGGGGCATGACAAAGACAAACCACAACCTTTTTAGTACTGGATTTTAAATTCTCAGTCTCTTCTCAACCCTGAGCAGTTACCACTAGGGCTAACTGTGGGCAGGCTCTGCATCAGTAAAGAGAAATTTAAGATTCCTTACACAGCAGCGTTATCTTGCTTGAGCTGCATTTTGTAAAGAAAATGGTATTTGCATATCTTTTTAAAATGTCATTTTTAAAAAATAAATTAAACCACCAGCTACGATTTGACACAGGCCACTTAGAACACAGCCCTGATACTGGCATAACCAATCCAGAAAGATTTGTTGTTGTATTTTTTGTTTTGTTATTTTGGGGTTTTTTTAATATTTAAAAAAAAAGAAATTGTTACTTTTCTGTATGATGTGCATGCAAATTTACCGTAACTCTTTTTCTTAAAACTTTTTAGTGCCATTTCTAGTATATTCCTGTAAATGTCAGTTATTGAAAAGAAATGAGTCAATGTAAGTAGTTTAGCTTGTTTATTGCAAATTGCTGGCCTCAAACAAAACAGAATTAAAAAAAAAAAGAGTTAGAAAGTAATCTTTGATGTTACTGGTAATCACGGACCCTGGTCCTGGGGCATTCGTTTTGTTTTCATAATAAAAAGAAAAATTGTTTGGTGTGTGCAGTTTGATCCCATATTTTCCCCTCTCCTCATCTTTTCCAGGTGTGGCACTCAAACGTGGACTGGGCAGTGCCAGGAGCCAAACATCAGGATGTTGAATCCTGGTGCCACGAGTCCTGGAATAATTTGGAAATTGTTTTGGGGAATGTCACACTCAAAGGGCTGACTGCCCTCACAGTGGGGCAGCTCTGGGGTGCCTGAATCACAGCTGAGTACCTGGAATAAAACTGCTTTAAATCCCTTTTTTTGGTGAGGGAAACTCAGCTGCTCCCATGTCCTAGGGCAGCTAAGGAAGGGTTTGAACTCTTCTCAGCTTCCTACAGTCTGCAGGGTCTTAAATTCTGAGAGAATTGCTCCTGATTGAGGTAAGTTGGGCTGAAGGGAGGTAAATATGACCCAGGTTTGCTGCTGGCCTCTTGGAAGCCACCAGGAGCTGCAGGAAGCAGAGGGACTTTGTCACCTGCTGTGAGCTCAGGGTGACCTGGAAGGCACAGCTTGGACAGGGAGCAGCTGGTGCCAGTGCCAGCAGAGTCCTGGCATTGCTGTGAGGGGGCCAGGATCTATTCTGGTCATCAGAGAGGACTGGGGTTGGTTTTGCTGTTTGGTTTGTGTGAAGTGGGGTTAACACAGCCAGGCTGCCCCAGGGTTAATCTTTCTGTAACCCTGTTCTTGCTCGCTGCCTCTCCAAAGCTTCAGCAAACCTGCTTCACTCTGCTCTGTACCAGTGACACTCCCACGGGCTGTTTGTCCAACCTGTCCCCTAAACAATCTCCTGTGAGGCAGGTGAGGATGTTTCTGTGCCATTGCAGGTGAGTTATTCCTAGGGGCAGCAAACAGAGCTGTTCCTTCAGGCTGGGAGGAGGTGGAGGACACACAGACCATGATTGAAGTTCAACTCTCACTGCTCATGCCTTGAATCCTGGGGCTGGGTCTGCCAGAGGGACATTGAGGGGCTGGAGTGAGTCCAGAGAAGGGAACAGAGCTGGGCAAGGGGCTGGAAAGTCTGTCCTGTGAGGAGGAGATGAGAGGGCTCAGCCTGGAGGAGAAGGAGGCTCAGGGAAGAGCTCCTTGCTCTCTACAGCTGCCTAAACCAAGGTTGTGAGCTGGGGTTTGATCTCTCCCAGGACAAGAGGGAACAGCCTCAAGCTGCATCAGGGGAGGTGCAGGTTGGACATCAGGAGAAATTCCTTCAAGGAAAGGGTGGTCAAGCATTGCCAGGAGCTGCCCAGGGAGGTTTGGAGTCCCCATCCCTGAGGTGCCCAAGGAAGGCCTGGATGTGGCACTCAGTGCTCTGGGCTGGTGACAAGGTGAGCATTGGTCACAGGCTGGATGTGACAATCTCTGAGGTCTTTTCCAACTTTGATAATTCCCTCATTCAGTGTGACATCCAGAGCTTTCCTTATCCTGAAAGTGCTGCTGGCCTTGGGGAGCTGGAGGAGCCTCCCCTGCAGCTCCCAGTCCAGTGGTGTGGCTTGGGAGCCCCCCCAGTATCTGAGGGAATTCCTCCCTCCCATGTGGGGAATGCCAAAAGCTGTCACCTGTGCCAGAGCCGTGGACGTGCAGGGGAGAAAGAGCCACTCACAAATCTGCATTCAAATCATTTTAATGCACTTCATCAAAGAGGCTACAACAGTGTTTGAAACAAGTGCATCACCACCACACAGCTGGCTCACAGAACAGCCACAGCAGCCACTCCACAACCCTGCTGTGACCACTGACACACAGAAATGGAGAACTACAGTCACATTCACAGAGATGGAAGGACAACTCATCCTCTTCTTCCTGCACTGTCACATCCAGCCTCCATCCTGGAAGAATTTATGCACATTCTTACGGGTTTAGTCTTGTATAGTCCAATTAACACTCTGCAAAATAACTGAATTTTGGTTTACCAGCCACGTTAACAAAAAGAGACTGATTATACCCAAAATAAGCATCTTCCTTACTGAAATTAAAAAGAAAATAAGTGTTGGATTTCTTTTTCTATAAGAAAAGAAAACGAACAGCTGGTTTGGGGGATGTGCTGTTCCTTAAACTCCCAGAGTTCACGTGCTCCCCAGGGCTGGCCTGGAACCCACCTCTCCTGCTTCTCCAGGTGAATCCACCTGCAGTTCCCAGGGGAGCTCTGGGCCCAGCCTCCTGCCTGTTTGAGTAAATAATCTCCTGTTCACTCAGCCAAGAACTGGAGGCCCAGGTGGGTCACACATCCCTGGCACCTCGCCGAGCCTCGCTGGGTTTGTGAATCTCATTGAACGCTTGCACTCGCTTGAAAAACATTTATTCACTGAATTGTTTCTCCTCCAGAGCTAGTCCTGACAAAGCCAAGAGGGTTATTTGTGTGCAGAGCAATGCACGGGTCTGCAAAGCAGCGAGGTTGAAATCTATGAGCACACACACGAGGTATCAAACACCAACACATGCAGAAATAGTGCTTTTAAAAAAACAACGAGCTGCCTATTGTTTGCAGTGCTATGGAGCAGGGCTGAGTACACCAAACCTCTAAGGTTTCACTCTAGGACAGGTGTGTTCTGCTCAGAACATCGAGTTCAGCAAGGTTGAGTGTCTGTGTGTTCATTGTAGCATTTCACCCACACGGGAGAGGTGGAAGAGATTCTTCACTGTATTAAAAAAAAATAAATAAAGTGCTTGAAAAAAACACAAAGGAGGTTTTAGATAAATAGAACAGAAGTAATGACTATGCCTAATAATAGGCAGGTAAATAATCCATCCTGCAGCTGACATCAAATGCTGATTTGCCTGGAGCTAAGCCTGTGCCCAGGCACTGCTGGGTTGGACACATGGCCTAGGCAGGACAGAAAGGGCACAACCCTGAAAAAGAACTTTCATGCTGAACCCTGGGTACATAATTCACACCCCTGGAAGTGGTGGTTTTGTTTTAACAAAGACTCAGGTGCTTGCTGGGCTGAGTTTCTCAGCATGATCTCGCCTTCAGCAAGTCAGGATTCAGCAGAAACTTAAACCTGAAAGTAGCAGCCTCTGTGCCCAAGCAGGGCAGTGCTTCTCCCTCCTAAAATCCTCCAGTTAATCGTAACAACCCCAGACACAACTTTTAAAATACATGCACCAAACCTACAATCCAACCTGAACTAGAATTTAAACCCTTCCAAGCTACTGCATGCGTTAGAACTTGAATGCAAAGCAAACTCCAGTGGCCTCTTTCCTTCTGCAGCCCATCTCAGGAGTGGCTCTGTGCTGTGCAGGAGTTTCCTGGTGTCCCTTGGGATATGTGTGTATTTACAGGGGTTTCTTGCTGTTGCTTTCCTGGGCCTGTCCCTCCCTTTCAGGTGGTCTGAAAGGGGGGGATCTGCCTGAAAGGAGTCAGCTCTCCTGACTCCAGAACTCCTGTTATTTCCACGACCCCACATTGTGGGATCAGAGAGAGCCCTTGGCTTTGCATGAAACTCCAGCACACCTTTCCTACCAGGTGTTTTGAAGGCTCAGATTAAATCCTCAACACATTCTCTCCCTGCTCCCACAATAAACCACTCCATTCCCTGGCTGGAAGAGACCACTTCAGGGCAGGAACTAAAGGAAGACGGGGCAAACAGAACAAATAATGGCCAGATGGTTTTGGAGATCAGCTTCTTAAAACCACAGCCTTGATGGGAACAGATCTCTGTCCCACCAGCATTCCCCGAGCTCTGGAAATGCACCAGGCCTGGCCAGTAAGGGTGGCTGGGGATGGTGCCCAAGTGCCAGCGGGTGTTTCTCAGGGCACACGAGCCACTTAGAAGCAACACATGGTCCAGCACGGCCCCTGCCAAGATGCTGGGCAGCAACAGGCTGGGTTTGCTGTACACACTCAGTGACATGCAGAACGGGACAGCAAAATCAAACAGAAACAAACAAACTTCAGCCTTCCAGGCACGCTGCTTCCCGTGCAGGGCTGTGAGAGGGCGGTGCACACCCACCTCCCCCAGCTCTGCTTCCTCTCCACGTGTGGATTCCTGTGGGGAATTACATAATAGCACAAAACTTGGACTGCCCCGTGTCCCTGGAGACATCCAGCTTGTTTTTGTCCCGCACCAGGATGGCTTCGTTGCCGTACTGCGAGTACCACATGCTCCTGCTGCGGCTCAGGTAGGTGTTGGGGGGAGCTGACTCCAATTTCTGCTGCTGCTGCTGCCAGATGAGCAGGGAGGTGTCCCTGTACCTCAGCCGGGCGTAGCCCTCGGACAAGGCTTTCTCAGGCAGGGGCACCCTCCCGTTCATCACCGGGTCACTCATCTGCCCCAGCAGAGCTCCACCAGCGGGAGCTCCTTCCCCACAGCTCCGAAAGAATCCCCGCTGGCTCTGTCCAGGGTGGTGGCTGCTGCTTGGAGCTCAAAGGAGAACATCCCAGGGGATGGCTCTCGGGATGCACGAGCTGCTGGCACCGCTCAGGAGAGGGAGCGCGGCCCTAAAATCACAGCGGGCAGCCCGGCCTTGCTCAAAAACCCACGCCAGGATTCCAGGGAGCTCATCCAGCCCTGCTACTGCTGCGTGCTCCATGCCGGGAAGGGCCCACACGTGCTGTTTGTTGACAGCCCATGAAGCATCTCCATAGGTACGAGCGGCCAGGCAGGACAGGCCGAGCGGGCCCGGATGAGCCGAATTCCCTGGAGAACGGATCCCGAAGCCGCCAGAGGTCAGAGCCCGCAGGTCAGCGCTGCCCAGGCCCGTGCACGGCCTCTCCNACGGGAGCCCGCCACGTCACGTGCCCAGGGATGCAGGAGAAGATGCTCGGCCCCGCTTGTGGTACCCGAGCTGGGGGTGGGGGGGAAGCGGCACCTCCGGACGGCACCTGCGGGGCACAGCAGCGTCACCCCCCGGGCTGGCACCGGGGCTCCCCGCCTTGCCAGCCTCCCTTTCCATTCCCCCCCTCCCTCCCGGCCGCCCCCAGACCCTTCCAGCGGCACCGCGCACCCCCCGCGGGTATCCCGCACCCCCGGCCCTGCCCGNGTGCGTGGGGATGGCAGTGGGGTACCCCAGTGGGGTGTGTGCATCCAGGGATGGCGGTGGGGTAACCCAAGGTGGGTTTGTGGGTCCGAGGATGGCAGTGGGGTACCCCAAGGTGGGTTTGTGGGTCCGGGGATGGCGGTGGGGGACCCCAAGTAGGAGCGTAGGGGTGGCAGTGGGGTACCCCAAGGTGGGTTTGTGGGTCCGGGGATGGCGGTGGGGGACCCCAAGTAGGAGCGTAGGGGTGGCAGTGGGGTACCCCAAGGTGGGTTTGTGGGTCCGGGGATGGCGGTGGGGTACCCCAAGGTGGGTTTGTGGGTCCGAGGATGGCGGTGGGGTACCCCAGTGGGGTGCAGGAATATGGGGTAGGATACTGGGCTCCCCACGGTGGATGTGTGGGTCAGGACTAATGCATTGGGGTACCCCAAGGTGGGTTTGTGGGGTCGGACTTGGCAGTGGGGTACCCCAAGTAGGTGCATGAGGATGGCAGTGGGGTACCCCAGTGGGGGGCAGGAATATGGGGTAGGATCCTGGGCTCCCCACGGTGGATGTGTGGGGCAGGACTAATGCATTGGGGTACCCCGAGGGGGGCAAGTGGGGCTGGAGATGGCAGTGGGGCTCCCCAAGGTGGGTGTGGTACTTTGGGGTATGATATTGGGCTCCCCACTTTGGATGTGTGGGTCCGGGCATGGCAGTGGGGAGCCCCAAGGTGGGTGTGGGAATATGGGGTATGATATTGGGCTCCCCACTTTGGATGTGTGGGTCAGGACTATGGCATTGGGGTACCCCGAGTGGGGCAAGTGGGGCTGGAGATGGCAGTGGGGCTCCCCAAGGTGGGTGTGGTACTTTGGGGTATGATATTGGGCTCCCCACTTTGGATGTGTGGGTCCGGGCATGGCAGTGGGGAGCCCCAAGGTGGGTGTGGGAATATGGGGTATGATATTGGGCTCCCCCACTTTGGATATGCGGGTCCCGGGATGGCAGTGGGGTACCCCAAGGTGGGGTGTGTGGGTCCAGGGATGGCAGTGGGGCTCCTCAAAGTGGGGTGCGGGACTATGTGATATGATATTGGGCTCCCCACTTTGGATGTGTGGGTCAGGACTATGGGATTGAGGTACCCCAAGGTGGGTTTGTGGGTCCAGGGATGGCAGTGGGGTACCCCAGTGGGGTGTGTGGCTCCAGGGATGGCAGTGGGGTACCCCAGTGGGGTGTGTGGTTCCGGGGATGGCAGTGGGGTACCCCAGTGGGGTGTGTGGCTCCAGGGATGGCAGGGGGGCTCCCCACGGTGGATTTGTGGGTCTGGGTATGGCAGCGAAGCCCCCCCGGTCTGTGTGAGAGTCCCACGATGTCACCCGGCTCTGGATGCACAGCGTTCTAAAGGGACACCCAGTCCAGCCCATACTGGGAGCACTGGGACTGAACTGGGGGATTCCTCCCAAGGGCTGCCCGCGGGAGAGGGGCTGGGATTTCCAGCCCATACTGGGAGCACTGGGGCTGAACTGGGGGATTCCTCCCAAGGGCTGCCCGCGGGAGAGGGGCTGGGATTTCCAGCCCACTCTGCTTTCTGGTGCGTGCTGGGACGGTGCCGGCACCCTTTGTACCCCTTTGTACCCCTCAGGGACCGTCCACCCATGGGGTGGGGACAGGCAGGGACACCCCTGGGTGCTGCCAGCCTCGTGCCACTGTCACCACTGGGAGAGGAGGTGACCGAGCAGCCCCTCCTTGAGCTCCTCCCGTCGCTGCTGTCTGCCCCTCTCCTCTCCTCATCCCGCCTGCCCCCTGGCCAGCACAGTACGAAATATGTTTTGAAGAGAACTGCAGGGCTTATTCTTTTCCTGATGATGCTAAATTTAAGCTCTCAATCTTCTTATCTCCTGTGAAGGCAGCGCCATCTAATCTCCTGCGAAGGACCCGGTGCGTTTATCTGAACAGAGCTACTCCAGGGCTACTCCTGGTTGTTCCTCTCAGCCTTCACGGACACAAACAAGAGGCTGTGGTTTACTTCCGTCAGAGGGAAGGCATGCTGCAATTCCCTGCTCCCAGGAGATTTAGGCCAAGCACAAAGAAGAGGGAAGCCAAAAAAAAAAAAAAAAAAAA
>WBNO01013700.1:38391-52640 GCA_013400575.1 Peucedramus taeniatus
CCCCCCCCCTTTCCCTCTTAATTATATTTGCTAACGTGTTTAACAGCTTTCCCTTCAGAAAAGAACAATTTATTCAAAGGTCACAAATAGATTCTGGCATTAATTACTCCAGGAGCCACACTGGGCTGCTCTGGAGAAATCAACTCCATGGGGAATGCTAAACCTTTCACAGTTGGATTTATCTGGGCTTGAAATGACTTTGTTTGCACACACCCCCCATCAAAGACACCTCCAAAAAAACCCCCAAATAGCTGATTGCATCCACATTTGTGCCCAGCTGAAAACCCACTGGGACCTTGTAGCTAATTTCCCTGAGTTTTTGGAGCAAGCCTGTAAATCACAGCGTCTCCCTTGATCTCTTTAAATTTCTTTTAGAAGATTTGGGGGTGGTTTTGTTGAGTGGTTTGGGATCCCATCGATGCTGAGCTGGAGCAGGGAGAGCAAAGCCTGGCTGGGGCAGTGGCAGAAGGACAGGGCTGAGCTGTTCCCCCCTCCTCAGCCCAGCTTAGGTTAATAGTTTTTGTAACCTCCAGATTTTGGAGTGGCTGCAACATCTGTTCCAAGTGATAATAATGCAGTGCTGAGGGGGAATTAGCATACAGCTGCTGGGCTGGGGAAGAGCCTCTATAGAAAAATAAATGAATTTATTGATGGAAGATGAAGCCTCGTTGCGTTTTCATAGTTCCTGGTAATTTTGGCAGCGTGGGCAAAATCTGTTCTTTGCAGTGGGAAAGGATGGGGCTGGGATGTGAGACTCTGTGTCCTTTGTTTTGTCATTTCACCCCAAGCCAAGAGTACTTTTTGCTGGCTTTGGGTTCATTTTGAAGGCTCAGTCTGCCAGGTGAGCTCTGTTGCCTGGGTTGGGCTGTGTGTGTGTGTGGGGGAATATTTGATATCTCTGGGAATAACTTTGTTTTCTCAGTGACCTGATCCAGTGGGTGGCATCCCTGCACATTGTGCTGGTGAAAATCTCTTTTTCTTGCACTTTGGCTCTTGCTGTGGTCATCAGGAGCTGCAGGTTTTGTGTTGGCACTTCCAAAATGTGTTCCCTGTGCTGGTCCCTCTCCATCCTTCATCCCCCTCAGGGCTCAGGGTCCTGCTCTCCCTGAGCAGGTGTCTGACCCACAGCTCTGCACCCAGCACTGAGGTTAAATATTTCTGTGGCTCTTCCTCCCCTGGTGTTTTTCCTGGCATCTTGTGATGTGACAGTTTAATTTTTCCTTGAGGGAAGGCAGACAAACATTGCTTTTGTTGCTTTGGGGAGATGCAGAAGAACGTGATTGAAGTGTTCTCTGAAGCCTCTCAGACTTGAAAGCGAATTTAAAATGCCCAGGTTTTAAAATTCATAAACCCAAAATGATGATTGGTGAGATCCTGGATTCCCCTCCTTGTAAAATAATCAAAAAATTAAACTGAAGCCAACCCACGTTGGGCTGCACCAGCAAGAGCAGAGGGAACAGAATTATCTGCTCTATGTGGGGACAAAAACCACCTTAAACCCCTGATTTAACTGGATGTGAATGAAAGGAGTGAGAGTAAAACTTCAATAAATCCAGAGAGGAATGGCCAAAGATGGGGCTGTGTGTGCAGGGATGTTGAACCCCCTGAGCTGGGGCAGAGGAAGGAATAACCCCCTGCACCCCCCAGCTTTTGCAGGGTCTTTTCACAGGAAAATCTCTGAGCAGACATAGAACTGCTCAAATCTTATTTTGGTTTTTATTTTTTCCCCTCTGATTTAGAGGTTTTTTTTTTGAGAGACAGCTCTTGTGATAGCAGAGTCAGGATGTGAGGATCCTGTGTGACACAGCCAGGGTGTCAGGAGTGTTCTGGCTCTATACAAACCCGTTATTCAGCTGAGCAGGGCTGTCATTACCTGAGGAGGAGCTGCTCCCACACAGCACAGCAGGAACCTGCTCACAAAAAAGAGATATTTAACTTGTCTGTGCTCGAGGTGCTTTAATAACTGCTTGGGTTTGTCTCTGGCATGTCAGCAGAGACAAACCCAAGCAGGCTGGGAGTGCTGCAGGATCAATGTGGAGTTCTCCTCCCTCCACCCACTGAGGGTTTTACTCAAAAATTGGACAAAATTCCTCCTGGAGCTGCCTGCTCATCCCACCCAGGGTTGGCTCAGGTCTTTGGGGTTTGACATTTCCAGTGTGTGTGGAGCTGAAATGGATCTTCAGCCTCCCACCCTGCTCTCCTCAGCTCTGGCAGGCTCGTGCTGAGCTCCCTGCAATCCCAGGATAACCAATAATCCCAGGGGCTGGGGGGGTTCATGCCCAGCCTGGGGCTCCATGTGCTGTCCCTGGGTGTTCTGGCATTGTTATTGCTGAAAAACTTCTGCAGAACTTTCCTGGGAAGAACAAAAAAAAAAAAAAAAAACCAAAACCACCAAAAAACAAAGCAAACACAAAAAAACCCAGTTGGATTTTCACAGTTCTGTGGGTTTAGGGCTACTGTGAAATGCCAGCTGTGGGGAGGGTGCTGTGGGCTGCTTCCACACCCTGGTTCTTGAGGAATCTCCCTCAGCAGTGGATGTGAGTGCCCAAAAAAGCCACTTACCTGTCACTACTTGCATTACTTTGGGTTATTTGCATTGCTTTTTGGGTTATTTTTGTGTTACTCATGGATTCCCAGGTCCAAGTTCCACTTGGTACTTTGCAAAGGGAGGCCCTGATCCTGGGCAAAGGTTATCCAGATAATCTGGGAATGCAGAGCACCTAGATCTCCTTCTGCCTGAGGAGAACCATTGGCCAGAGTGATTTGTTGTCCCTCTGCCTTCCTGGGGCTTGGGGAGAGACAGCTGGGCTGGATTTTGTAACCAAGTATTTGTTTTTGTCAGAAAGGGCTCAGCTGCTGGGTTATAGCTGGGTTATAGCTGTCCCTGTTTGTGTGTGAAGGGAAGGGGCCAGAAGTGTGAGTTCTTCCTCTCCTCCTTTTCATCCTCCTCCTGGGGTGGTGCTGGGTCCCAGGTTTAGGACATGGATCCTTTTGCAGCTCCAGGAAGTTTGGGAGAGCTGTGGGACAGCCCCACTGCCCTGTCCTCCACAGCATTCCCTGGATGCTGTCCCTTCTCCCAGTGGGCACTCCCAAACCTCCCAGCATGAGGAGAGCCTGGGGAGGAGATTCTGGCTGCTGGAAGGGAGCTGAGCTGGATTTCCCAGCCCTCCAGAAGGTTTGGGGGTCACACTGACCTGGTGTGAGGCCTTGGAGCTCCTCGTGGAGGGAATGGGCTGGGTGAGGAATGAAGGGCTCCAAGGCACAGCCAGAAATTTGTAGGTGCTGTGTGACCATCCCTCCTGCCTGGGTGCTGGCCCAGGGCACCTCTGCTGTTCTCCTGGGAGCTTGGGCTCAGTGGGAGTGGTGCTGCTGCCAGGCTGTGGGATCTGCCTGGTGGGGAAGGAGGATTCCATCCTGGAGATTGTGTAACCCTGGAGTTCCTCCCTGAGGACTCAGAGCTGTGCCTGACCAGACTCTGGCTGGGCATGGAGCAGCTGGGAGCTCGTTCCCTGTGCTGGAGGAAGGACAAAAAGTTCAAAAGTTGAGTGTCTGAGTGAGACCAGGGAAGAGCTGACGTGGCTGGGAGCCCAAACTGGAGCTGCAGTAGAGTTTCAGATCCTTGCATCACTCTTACAGGATGCTCCTTGGATTATTCAGTGCAACCTGAAGAAAGTTTCCTGAGGTGGAAGGAGGCATTTGGGAGTGGAGGAGGATTAAAACCCCCATTAAATCCCTTTGGTCCCTCCTGCCAAGGTGGGGATGATGGATCAAAGTGTGAGCACAGCCTGGGGCCTGCAGGGCCGGGCTCACAGAGGGCTCAGCTGTCCCTGGGCTCACACACTCGGTGATTTGGGATCTGGCAGGAGCCACCACGGGCTGCCCTGAGCTCCACCTGTGCTGTTCCAAACCCAAAGGTGGAAGGGCTTTGCTCCCTGAAGGCTCCAATAACCATCCTAAGGGAGGCTGTGCAGTGCTTGGCTCCCTCAGCCTCTCCTCTCTGGAAGCTCCAGCAGACAGATGTTGGTCACTGCCCCAGCCCTGGCCAGGGAATGCTGTTCCTGGTGCAGTGTGCTCCAGGAAAAGCCTCCATCTGCTCCCTGAGTGTAAGCAGAAGTGACGGGTCACGATGACTTTACATGACATGTTATTTTTGCTCCCCTCCCTGAGGCACTCCGCAGCTGGAGAGCCTTTCCCCCACGGAGCTGGAGGCAGCACTGCTTTGAATAAGAGCTTTTTGCATTGGAAGCTACACCTTAGGAGAGATGTTTTATTTCCCTGGCTGTTTATAGCCCTGTAAAATACTGTGGAGCCTTCATTTTCCCCTCTTTGCATGGTCTCCATTGCATTATGCAGAGGAACAATTTATTCCTAACAGCTCAGCCTAATGTGTGCCACAGCCATTTCCACAGGAGCCAGACCTGCCTTAATGTTTGCTGGATGGCTTTTTAAATGCATCGTGCTGGCTCCTAAGCCAGGCTTTTTAATAACTCCTGCTCAGAGCTGAGTGTACATAAGTCTGACAGAAACCTTGGTGCTTGTTCTCACACCTTAATTCTGGGCTTAAAAAAATCCCTCCCTGAGTTGTGTGTGTGTTGGTGGAGGCAGTTGCTAAGAGAAGGGATAATTTAAAGCAGAAGGAAGTCATACATGCAGCTGTACTAAAAATTAACTTCAGTTGGGTGGTACTTAGGAAATTAAAGCAGGGGTGCTGCCAAAAAAAAAAAAAAAGGGAAATGAAGAGTCTCCCTTTGACTGGGTGTTGATAGTGTCTTAACTGTGTCAATAAAGTCACTTTAATTTGTGGGTCAGTGAGCTTTTTTAGGGCTGCTGCCTGTTTAGACTTATTGATCCTGTCCCATTAAGCTCCACATATTGTCCTTTCCTGTCCAGACAATTCTCAGCCCAGTCCAGCAGAGTGGGTGGCTTTGGAAGGAGATGCAGTGGAGCTGCTGAGAAGGAATCAGATGCTGCTGCCAGTTCCCCTCTTCACCCCTCTGGCTGAAACACAGCATTAATGGTCCAGCCCAACATGTCCCTGGGGCCTTATCTGCATCCTCAAATTGTACCAAATTAATTAGCCCGGCACAGCAAAAGCAACCCAACCTTCCCTAACGCTCTGCAAATGCAATTACCCTGCTACCAGAGTTTATTTGAGATATTCCAATTAACAGTCAGCTTTGCTTGTGCACTGTCTGGTGGAGCTGCTCCTGTCTGGCTGGTAAATGCTTCATTAAATCCTGGAATCCCAGACTGGTTTGGGTTGGAAGGGATCTGGATGTGCCATCCCCCTGCCCTGGGCAGGGACACCTGGCACTGGAGCAGGTTGTTCCAGAGGAAATGGTGTCCTGGGGAAATATCTGGGTTTGACAGGACCCAAATCCATGCAGGAATGGAGGGAAGCTCCCAGGGAGCCAACCTGGATTTTCCTATTGTCTCACAGAGACATTTTCCAGTGGAGTTTTCCTGCTTAACTGAGTGTAAATCAGTGCAGAATTGCACAAGTGTTGGTGCTTGTGATTGATCCCCACATGCAACTCCCCATGAAATAATTTACCAAAGCCTAGTTTGAAAAAATATAGCCCCCTCACAAAACACAAAATAATGTTCTTCCTTATTTTTAGTGGAGAAAAAAAAGGGATAAAAAATATAAAAATATTTCTCTGCTTGTGTGTCTTTAGCCCCTGTTAGCCTGGCTCAGAAAGGAGGACTTGCATTACAGAAATATGAAGCCAGATCTGGAAACTGTTCAGTCAAAGCATCCAGGAGATTTTGGGAGGATTTCTAACCCCCTCTAGCCCCAGGTGCCAGCTTTGGGTGCACCCCTGATGTGTTACTGTAATAAATGAGTGTGAGGAGCTGCCAGGAATGGGATGTGGGTGTTAAATTAGAGGGTCCTGTTATCTTGTTATCCTCCCCAAGCATTAATTTATATAAATATCCAGAGCCTTGTTTCCCGTAATCGCTGGGATCTGTTCTCAGTGGTGGTTTTTATGAGCTGGGGACCTGACCTTTTTAAGCAGCTTTACA
Source organism: Peucedramus taeniatus (assembly GCA_013400575.1). Classification (NCBI taxonomy): domain Eukaryota; kingdom Metazoa; phylum Chordata; class Aves; order Passeriformes; family Fringillidae; genus Peucedramus; species Peucedramus taeniatus. The sequence goes on from WBNO01013700.1 coordinate 44,419, forward strand.
AATTAAGTAGCCAGTAGATTAATTTTCTGTAGCCTGTTTTCATCATGAGGAGCAGGAACTGTTCTGCATTGCTGGGGCAGTAAATTTTACCTCTGGTGCTTGGCAAGGGAGGGGAAAAAAAATCTCCCAGATAAGGTAAAACAGTCACATCCTCAAGGAGAGATTGAAATAAATTGGGCCAGAAATGAAGCTCCCCTTGTTTTAATCCAGGGGAGGTCAGGGACAGGGTTGTGCCCAAACCCAGGGAGGTTTGGAGTCTGTGGCCAAAATTTAAGCACTGCTCACTGCAGAAAGAGCTTTAATTCATCGTGGTAACAAATCTCTTGATGCTTTAGGAAACCTCCCAGAACCAGACTCAACTCTGGCTGGAGACTCTCATCCAATTCCACCCTTGCAAAAAATAACTCAAAATGGGAAGTGATTTCCTTTTTGTTGCCTGTTTTCTTCCTGTGGTGTGAGTTGGGATAATTTGGCAGTGCTGGGCACGTGCAGGAGTGCAGAGCCACTGCTGGGGCTGGTTCAGGACAGCCCTGCCCCTGCTGGGGCTCAGAGCATCCTTCCCAGAATTAGGGTTTCCTTCCAAATACGGTGCCAGGATGGAGTGGTGATGGCTCTTGTGCTTTTCACCTGGCTTTCACTGATGTCAGAGTGATTGCAGTGATGCTTGATACTCTCTAGTAAAGAATTAAACTTCTCCCTTTCCTCCACGAGGGCTGAAAATGCTTAATTGAAATCTTACAGATAAAATACAGCCTCTAATCTTAAAATTAAAAAAAAAAAAAACACCCAACCAACCAACATCACAGTAATGCCAGTGGCCTCTTCACCCTCCTCTTGATCAAAGTTCATTCTGATTTTTATCTCGTGCCTACATTAAAGGTGATGGTTAACCTTCAGATTTCCTGTCTCGGCCTCCCAAGCTTTGTGATACTTACAGTTACTCTTCAGTTAATTAATTTCCTTGCAGTGCTGCAAGGAGAGGAACTGATACCCTGAATGCAAATGGCCCAGGGCAGCACAAGTGCTTTAGGTGGAAAGGAAAATGGGTGTTCCTGCCTGTGCCTGTGGGTGGGTTTTCCTTTCCTGGGACACAGGGATGGGTTTGGGGTTGATAAATGTGGGCAAGTAGGATTTTGGGATGTGCTCTGAAGCTTTCTGGGGTGTGGTAGAGACTCATGGGGGGTTTCTCCTGCTGCCAGGGGAGTTCTGAGTACCCAGCTGTGGGTTTAGCATTCAAAACTGACATTTTCCTGTTCCTGGGGGGAATGTGAAGTGCAGGGGGTTCATCCCAGCCTTGGTTTAAATGAGAGCAATACCAAAACCCCTTCCTGTTCCCAGCACTACTGAAATGCAACAAAACCATTCATTATTTAAAGCTGAGGAGAGCAAGAAGCCCTGAGTGACCCCAAGGCTGCCTGTCCATCCTCATTCCCCAGGCACAGGCAGCCTCCAGGTGCTGGCACAGCCACCCCAGGCTGCTCTCCCCATCTCTGCCAGCTTCTGCTTCAGCTCCTGCTGCTGCCCAGAGCTGGAAATTCGGTGCTCAGCTCTTGCCCATCACCCAGGAGGCTCAGAGGATTTGTTACCATCATGAATTAAAGATCTTTCTGCAGCCAGCAGTGCTTAAATTTTGGCCACTGCTGCTGGGGAGTGGCTGCTCCCTCCCCAGTGAGGTCTGGCTTGTAGGTGCTGTGGTACAGGAGAGTTTTTCATGTTGGAGGAGCAATGCACAAGTTGGTTGGCCCAGAGGCACCCCACGACCCCATTCCTGCTGCTTTTTGGGGTGAAGAAGGTGCTGAGCTGCTGGAGGCAGCCTCACCTCTGCTCTGAGGAGCTGCTGTCAGCACAGAGCCCTGGTGTGCTGCCACGAGCAGCTGTAAAAAAGCACATTTGGGGCTCAATCTTGTGAAAATGCAGCTTGATTTCATGTGCAGCTCTGCATCAGTTCTCCAGAATGTGAGAAGTGCTGTGGTTTTAATTCCTTCTCTAGGCAGGAGCTGGGGGGTGTCTTTCAGCATCATTACCTGGTGCCATTAAGAGAAATGTTCTGAGAATTTGTTGTCTGCTTCTAAAAATGCCATCCCGGCCCCTGGGGTGACATTTTGGGGCTGTTTCTCTCCAGACCCACTGGCCTGGTTTTCAGCAGGGCTCTGGGGATGGCTGGCAGCCAGGAGGTGTCACCCAGCCCTGGTGTCACTGTGCCTGTCACCAGGGGTGGGTTATTTCCATCTCCTGGCATGCAGAACTCCTCTGCTGCTCTGGGAGCTGAACTCTCCCCTCCAGGTCCTGTCTGGTGGACAAGGCTCTACAAATCTCACCACAAGAAGCATCTGCAGTTTTTCCAGGCTTTTATTTGCTCCATCACCCATTTCAAAGGTAAAAGCTGTGAGTTAGAGATGTTTTTCTTGGCTGGGAGTTTGCTTTGCAGTGGTGATTTCCCTGTGGGTGATGCCCTGCTTGGGCTCCCTGGGATGAATGTGGCAGGAGTTTGTTTGTTCTGCCTCCTGGCAGGTACCCTGGCACTTCTTGCACCGAGGAAAACACCACATTTAGCTGTAATTTTGGAGGCTTTGTGAGAGTGAAGTGAGGCTAATTGGAAAGGAGTCACCCCACAGCGTGACTGTGTGCAGAAAAATTGCATTTTACCCATGATGGATGAATAATGCCATGGCAGCCATACAAGCTCTTCCCAGAAAAGTCTTCTGGATGTTGGAAGATTGCATGCTGTTGGTCTGATGGCAGAATTTCTAAAATCAAATTTCTTGAGATGCTTTAAGAAAGCAGAGTCTGCAGTGAGGCTGTAGAAATGAGGATGTTGCTCTGGCTAATGTCAGCTCAGGGGTGTTTGGGATCATAAAATCACAGATTTTATGGAAGAGACCCTAAAGCTCATCAGAGCCATGGGCAGGGACCTTCCTCTAGACCAGCTTGCTCCAAGCCTTGTCCAACCTGGCCTTGAATACACCCAGATATCAAAGAGTATTTAAAATCTACTCACATGGGACTCCTCTTTAACTGCTATACAAAGATTTATAATTCAACTTGCATGTTTGATTATGATTTAATTGTCTGTTTTGACAGTTTTGCATGAATGACACTGCAGCCCCCTGCTGCAGACACCCTCCAATCCCACCCACCTTCTGTGAACCCTGTGGCTCATCCCCCCATTTTAGCTTGGCTCTTCACCATTTTTTCAGTGCAGCTTGGTTTTAAAGAGACAAAAATGAGTTGTGGGAATGTCTTGAATGAGCCCAGGCTTGCAGGCTGCTGCCTGCACCCAGTGCTTGACGTGACAAGGCTGGGTTTGCCGACTTGGCTGCTGTTGACTCATCTGAGAGCTGCACCAGAGCTTTTCTCATCCCTGTCCTGTCAAAAGTCCATCAGGGCTCCCTTCCCTGGGCCAGCCTGAGGAGCAGGAGGACAATGCCTGCCTGGAAAGTTCCCTGGAAGAGCAGCACTGCAGTGTAACTCTAGCTGGGCTTACGCAATTCCCCCTTTTCCTCAAGAGCAGCTGAGCGGTCTGTTGTAATTTGATTGTCATGGTTCAGGTCAAGTCCTTTCTCAAAGCTCTGGGTTGGCCCAAATGTTTTGAGTTTTCTCTGCAGGAGCCTTCCCACGCATGGAGTTATCTCATTTCTTCATCAGCTCCCATCAGGGTTTATTTTTCACATGTCCCATCTCTTATCTGCGGTCGTGTTTTCGGAGTGAGGTGTGATCCTGGGTGAGGCAAACACCAGGCGAGGAATCACAGCAACACTATGAGCTAAGACATCTCTTCTTTTATTTTTTTTTCCTTTTTTCCCCCCATTTTTAACTGAGTTCCCCTGATGGAGCTGTTTGTTCCAGCAAGAAGAGGAAAAGGCTGGGTTTGAGGAATGTGGAAGGGAACTTTTCGTTCAGGATGCCCAATGTGGGCAGGTTGAGCAATGCTCAATCTCAATGCTCAAGCTCTCCTGCTCCCAGGCTTTCTGCAGCCTCACATTTAATTGCTCTGGATTTCTCAATCTGCTGTGGAGACACCCAGATCTGGCACACAGGAGCCTGAGAATCCTGGATTCTGGGAGAAAGCCCAAAAGAACCACCTTGGATGGATTTGCTGTGGCACTGATGGACCTTGGAGGTTTCTAGGTTTGTCCTGTGGTGATGATCCTTGGTGCCCTTCCCACATTCAGGGGTGCAAAGCCTCTGCTCCATCCATGCCATCCATCCCCCAGGAGCTGCTGGACACCAGGGCTGTCAGAGAGGGGCTGTGCCCACCTGGTTTTGCCAGAAGCTCTTGTTATTCCCGGGATTGGCTCTTCAGGTCTCTTAGAGATATCCTAAAAGATCAATTCCTAGAGTACAATCAGCCACACAGGGATTTGATTGGGGTTTTCCAGAACCTCAGTGGGAAGGGTTTGGGTTGCACAAACCTCATACCTGTGGCTGGGGGGGTTGCACCAGTGCTGAACCTGTTGGACCCGCTGGATTTGGGGTGGTTGGGGGAATTTCAGCCCCTGTAAGCACCATGGCTGAAACCCTCCCGGGCATTGCAATTAAAGCCTTAAAACCTTAATGATTCTGCCTTTCCCAGCATCTGCAGGCCTGGGAGAGCTCCACAAAGGAGGGAAGTACTGTCAGCAGTGGCAGCTCCAGCGTTTTCTTCGGGAAATTGCAGCTTCCTTCCTCTCATTTGGAGCCCCTGAGTGCCGTGGGGTGACCCTCGCATGGACAGACGGACGGATCCCGGCGTTCCCCTGGCAGAGTGGGATCTGCTGCCTCCTGGCACGGGCTCTCACAGCCTCCCCTGTCACCAGGGAGAGGTTTTGGGGCTTTGGGGAGGCCATCACTGCTGGTGGGAGTTCACCCCTCAGCACACAAACATCTGGGCTTGCCTGTGACGTCCCTTCCCTCTGGGCTCAGGGATGTCACCAGATCCTTGTCCCTGGATCCTTGTCCCCTCCTCCAGCCCTGAGTTATCCTGGACTCTCAGCTGCCTGATGGTTGGGGGGGTTTTAGCCACACTTACAGCCTTCTTTTTGCTTTTATTTTTTTTTTTTCCTTAATCACGTGTAATGGGGGAAATGAACCTGGCAGTCTTCATGGGGAGTTCAGGAGTCAGGAGAACTTCCCTTGGATTAAATAGGATGAGCTCTTGGAGCCCTGGGCTTGGCAGGGTGACAGCAGCCCCCTCTGAGTGTCCTCTGGGGCTGGGGTTTGGGACCTCTGGGTATTTAACAGGTTACTCTAGATTCTCTGCTTGATATTTTTTTACTTTTTATTTAGTAGTTTTTAATTATTTTATGTATTTTATTTATGTATTTCATGTATTATATTTTGTACTTTTATGTTGTAGCTTTTTTTTCACAATTCCATGTGTATTCTGGTTTTCAGTTCATGGGTTTTATATTGTTAACTGAGAGACCTCTTCCCTTTGAGAGCCCACAGACCATGATGGGAGGTTCCTGTGGGGTAACTGGGGGATCTTTGTCCCTTTGAGCCATGCCAGGGTGATGATGACTGAAGGTGTGAGGATGAGCAGGACCAGAGCAGGGCTTGGCAGCCTGTCCTGCCCTGGTGTGCTTCTCTTGGGCAAGGTGGCAGCTCCTGGTGAGTTTCTGCAGGAATTTTTCATCTCCCCTGAGCTCTGGCTGATTTTCCTCCATTTTCTTGCTGTGGGTTTGCTTTCCCCCAGTCCTCCCAGTGCCCTGCTATGGGTGCTTGCTAAAATCCATGGTTGCTTTCCCTCAGGTGCTTTCCTGGGGATAAATGGTGCTTGAGAGTGGATGTGAGAAGGAGAAGCTGTGGAGAGGTCAGCCCTCATCAATGTTTCAGGCTCATTAATCAGCTTCCCTAAGTGGAATTTGCCCAGCCCTGGAGCGCTCAGCAATGGGAATGGCTTTGAAAGGCAGGGGGGGGGAAATAATAGTGCTAAACTGTTTGAGAAATAATTTCATTCTCCACTTCTCAATAGATAAATCTGCTGTCCAACAACCTGAAATTTAATCTGTCCATCTGAAGTAATTGATGAGCTGCGACTGGAATCCAAATGCGGAGGGGAATTCTCTGCAGAGAGGTTTTGTGCTGCCTCTGCACCAGAGACAATGGGGCCAAGCTGGGGAGGAACAAAGCCAGCAGGAACAAAGCCATAGGAGATTTGGTGCTGCTGGGGGGGGGGAATCTGAGCTCCACTGGTGCTTTTGACTCATTGCTGGTCCCAAAACTGTCCTGGGAAGGCTTTGATGTGGAGGGGAGCTGGATGGGGCAGAGCCGTTTGGAGAGATCAGATACAGGTCATGATTTTCAGTTTTAGAGAATGGTTTGGGTTTGAAGAGACCTTAAAGACCACCTAATCCCAACCCCTGCCATGTGATGGCTGCAGCCCTGCAGTTCCCACTGGATACCCTTGGACTTTCTCTCCATTCCTGAGGTTGGAGGAAGCCAAGGGAGTTTTGATGCCCCTTTGCAATATCAGAGTAGCACAGGGCGACTCGCAGTGGCTCAGAGATGCAGCCTTTGGCTCTCTGCAGAGGTTTGTGCCATGGGACACCTGTTTTCCCCTTGTAAATGATGTGTTTTCTCAAGGAGCCAGCCTCCCTTGCCCGTTTGCAGAGCCTGTGATAAGCAGATGCTCCCTGTTGAGGACTCACTTCTCGCCCGGCGCGTTCCAGCAGCGCCGGCAGTGAGATAAGAGGAAATCTGACATCAGGGCCAGGAAGGCTAAAGAAAGTCCCTTTCGTCATTCAACAGAGGGGTTATCTCCCCCAGCAGAGCTCCAGCATTCCTTGCATGCTGCAGGACACATTTCAAGCCCACGGCTTTGGCCACGTGGCCACGTGCTCGGACACCCCTGTGCCACTGTGTGCTCCCCCCACAGCCCCAGCCCCTCTCCTAAAGGCCCTTTCCAAAGTGCTGTGATCTGCTGGATGTTCCTGCCCTTCCAGTCAAAACCATCCTCTTCATTTCTTTCCTTTTCCTGTGTTTTATGGCATTTTTTAGAAGTCTCAGAGATTCCCAAGCTTTGCGTGTCCATCCCGTAAGGAGCAGGGGCTGCTTTGATGCTCCTCCAGACCCCACCTGGGATCCCTGCTTGGTTGTTGAGCAACTGCTGCTGCATTCTCCAGCTTTTTGTCTGTCTCTGCCACCACCAGGCTGCTCAAGAAAGCAACAGAGTCCCCATCCCTGGTGGGATTTAATGGGGTATGGATGTGGCATTTAGGGACATGGCATTTAGGACAAGCCATCCCCTTAGTGGAGGGCTTGGCAGTGCTGAGTTGATGGTTGGACTCGATCTTAGAGGTCTTCTCCAACCAAAATGGTGGTGTTTTTCCATTTTGTGGAAGTGTCAGAAACGTGTGGCCTTCAAGCCTTTAGGGATGGGATGTCCCACCCACCCCAAGGTGCTCGAGTAGTTGGCTCTTCTCTGGTGAATTTGCATTGGAAATGGCTCCTGTCCTGTCAGTGCAGGTGCCACGGGTGCCCAGTCATTTGGGGACTGCAAGGAGGGGCCTGAGGTGTGAGGAGGAGTCACCCACAGCCTCCCAAAGAGTCCTCTCCCACCCCCAGAGCTGGAGTTTCCAATTGCAGAAGCATCTGACCTGCTCTGGGGTGGCTGGGCATGTCCCTGCTGAGATCCCAGTGCAAGGTGGAGTTATCCCAAGTGCCAAATTACCCCATTTTTGACCTCTGCTGAAGGCACCCAGTGCATTTCTGAGTTTGAGTGGCACAAAAACTCGGCAGCACAACCCTTTGTGTGCACTGTGATCATATGAGGAGTCTCTAAACTCATTGAATCCACTAAAAGAGATAAAACAATGAAAATCTTCTTTTAAACAGAGCATCCCAGAAGCTGCTGGGGAGCTCCCAGCGTGTCCCAGGCATTGGGGCTGTTGGCCACCCCGTGTGCAGGAGGGTGGCTGAGGGCTCCCAGTGGGAGTTCAGAGCAGTTTATTCACTTTATGACTCTGCAGAGTGGTTAAAAATAAGCAGAGCTCTTCTGAAACTGGGCGAGTGCAGGCGATGGGGCCCCTCTGCTGCCTCTCTCTAGAGCTGGTTCTTTACAACCCTCCAAGGGCTGGGGCAGAGCTGAGCACACTTTTCTCACCTATTATCAGGCTTCAAGGTGTTTTGTTTTACCAGAGGAGTTTCTTGCTCTGTTTGTCACAATCCCATCCCTGTTCCAATCCCTCTTCGCTCTGGCTTTAACTTCCCTCTCTGGTGGGCTTTGCAGTGCCCAGGATGTT
>WBNO01013708.1:0-15551 GCA_013400575.1 Peucedramus taeniatus
GCTGGACTCAATGATCTTTATGGGTTCCTTTCAACTCTGGATATCATCAATGATTCTATGAAAAGTATATAAATTACAGGGTTTTTTTAAAAATCTAAGTTTCTCCAGAAGAATAACTTCAAAGTATTTTTAACCATATGATTTTATACCCACAAGACATCATTATCCATGCTTATGAGTAAGCCTTAAGAAAATTTAGTGGCCTTTAAATAAGTCATGTGTAATTCAAATCACAGCTGCATACCAGCAAGAATTTTATCTATTAGTTAAATTTAACTATGCTCTACTTTAACAAAACTTATTTCTGCTATTCAAGTACCATCGGATTTAAGCTAAAAAAGTGACATTTTAAAAATGCTACAAGAGATAATATTAAAAAGGTCAGATTATTTTGAGACAAGAAAGAAAATATCTAACTGATCAGCAACACTCCTGATTTCATGTCAAAACTATACCTAACACAATGACTGCTGGCCTAAAATTAAAATCTAAACTATAAAGAATGTACACCTAGAACTCACACCATAAAGCCAGTCAAAAAATAAGTAACTCTCAGGCATGAAGATGAAACATTTTTCAAGCAAAGTGCAACATTATTATCTTCCCTTTATTTCCCTGTTTTGTTCCCTTTATTCTGCTTGTATAGAGAACCATAAAGGTAGTACAACTTCCAACCTGATTACCTGTTTGCCCACACTAGGAAAATGCAGCAGTCAGTAGAACTACTATATAAAGTTTTATTTTTATGCACTTGCTCTAGAGTTCCAGGTAGATAACTAAGAATTAAAAAGAAAGCACTCCTTTCATTCACAGCCCTAAACTTCACTCCAATAGCAAAAATTGCAACAACTGAAAGAACCAGTTCTACTCAAGAACTCACAAAGAAGCTTTTTCCTTAAAAAAAACACATCACCTTACTCAAATGGAAGGAAGCCTCTATATGTAAGTAGAGATGAAAATAACTGACATTGAATAGCTGATAAGATAGACAAACCATATCATTCCCTAAGGTTCGCTAGTTCCAAGAAACTTAAGACAAAAAAATCAAACAAATATAGCTTGAAAATTTAAAAGCACCTGTTTCAAAACAGGGTGCAATTCTTGCATATTTTGTCTCTTCCCGTTTTACAACGCACTAGAAGTTGTAAATAGAATTTAAATTAAATAACTTACCTTCTTATCTTCTTTTACTTTGTGGGGTTTCTTTTTCATTTTTTTCTCATCCAATTCTTGGTCTGATGTAATAGCAGGATTATCTATGCCACCCTTCCATGTTTCAACAGGTGAAAGAAGTGGGTCTTCTTCACTTCCACGATGTCTTCCTTTTCTTTTACCTTTAGATGTGGTAAAAGCCTCGTCATCACTTGCATCCGAATGTGTTCTCCTATAGTAAGACTTGGCTTTGCTGAACAGTGTCTTAGACTTGTACTTGTATTTTGAAGGTCTTCTTTCCCCATGACTTTTGGATACTCTATCAGAAAATCCATTTTCCTCCTCACCTTGGGTATTTATAACAATTGAGTTTCGAACTTTAATAATACGATTCTGACTATCCTCTGGAACCGCATAGATATCATCTGCAAAGCCTTTATGTTTGTAAATCGTGTCAATAGGTTCAGCATAGTTGTCAGATTGGTCTGTATCTTCTGGTGGTGCTGCAGGCACTCGAGAAGGCTGTTTCCTGGGGTTTTTGCCAATACCTGCCTCAATTGTTTTCAGGAGGTTAGGATCCAGTTTTTTCACGTTTGTTCTTGGAACAAGCGGTTTCGGTTTAATTGGAGGAGGCACTTTATGGTTGCGTTCATGGTCATGACAATTGATTGGTGTACTGTGAATAGGATATTCATTTCCTTCCAAATCCAGTCGGTACTTTGAACGATCACTAGGTGCTGGAAGTAACCTTACATCATCACCAATTGGACTGTAAGGCGGTGGTCCTTCAGCATCATCCTCTGAATCTGGGTAATTATAATCAAGGGAACCTCCTCTCGGAGATCTTGGAAAAACATCTTCACTTGTATGCGTTGATTCCCTGGTGCTGTCTGACATGTAGGAACTTTCAATCATGTTTTTCTTCTCTAATACATCACTGAAGAATAACGTGAAAACCTCAGTTTGACGATGATATTGAGATAATGAATATAAAGCTGTAAACTTAGCAGTAATTTCTGTTGCTATGTGTTCTCCTTCAGTCATGAGTTCCTTGATTGCTTCATTCTCAAAGAAGTCTGCCTGGCTATCAGTAACAGCCACCAACTGGACAGGAATTGTATCCTGAACTTCAGAAAGAAATGCCCGAAGCATTCCCATGGATGCCTTTCGCTTAGCAGAATAGACCAGTATATATCCATGAACAAGTTCATCTTTCCTTACGCCAATTGAAGAATGATATGATAATATAGTTATCTGTATTCGACGTCTCTTTTCACCTATTATTTTATCAAGCATTAAAGAATTATTCTGGCCAGCCTGAGCAGCACTACAGGAGTGAGAATCAAGGAAAGGTGAAAGAATAAGATCCACACTGAATGGATCGCCACACATGGCACACATGACAATCCTTAAGTCAGCTTCTGACAGATCTTTAATGGTGGGAACTGGACTTACAACATCAAAATTGTGTTTAACTGCTTCCAGTACTCCCCTCAGAGCTTGTTTTATTTGGGCCTCATTAAACTTACGTGGGTATGTACCAGCAGGCACATCTACAAAAGGGCACTGTAACTTGTTAGCCAATTGCTGTCCCTGATGTCTCAGAATAGGTAGATTCTTGCTAACACTGTCCCTCTGGTTAGCCAATATTAACGTAAATGAAAGATTAGCCATATACTTGTCTCTCCTTATCTGAGATGCTTCAGCCCTTATTTTTGCAATGCACTCCCCAATAAAAGTCAGTGATTCAATAGAGTTAAACACGCAGAAACAACCATGCGGTTTGAAGGCTGAGGTCCACAACTGAGTCAGCAAGTATGGGGATTTGGCATCAACTGGCCTAAGATCTAGTTCATATATTTTTCCATCTAACGCATATTCATCATCAGTGGATTGTGTCCGAATTTCATTTGCCAATTCTTGTGCAAGGCCATCTTTGCCCAAAATGAAAAGATTGATTTTATCAATGTTGGCACTATCATGGTATAAATTGGAGCGTCCATGGTCTTGTTGCAGAAGACTGTTGGCAAGCAGCTCTTCTACTTTTATGTCCATGCAGTTTTGGCCACTGAGACAAGTTTCTTTAGTTGGGTGATAAACAAATCCTATATGTTTGAGCAGAAGAGATTCTCTATCAGGTGCAAGTTTCTGTAAAGCTTTGTATCTAGGTTCTTCACTCAGAACTGCATGAATTTCACTCATTTTATCTGTACTTGGTGTTGCATTAAGATCCAGATCATAAAATAACTCTGAATGTTCAAAAAGCATTTCCTGAAACTCCTCTTTGGCTTTTTCAACAATCTCCCTCTGATGCCTACCATACACTTCCTTACTATCTGCATCAGTAATGTATTTGAATGCTTCGTCCTCCACCACAAAACATATAACTTCTTCCCATGGCTGTCCGGGTGAAATTAATTGGATTTTCTCAAGAGTTTTTTTGAATTTCTCTTTCATTTCAACTCTCCTTTTTTCAGATATAAGATGCTGCACATGGTTTTGATAAACTTTTTCTGCCTCTAGGGTATTGAGAAGGTCAAATGGAATCCTTCTGTCATTCACTTTATCTATGTGGTCAGTTTCATCCCAGGGTGTTTTTTCAAGCACTACAAAACAGGACTGGAAGTCAGGCCTTTTCTCCATTACCTTCAAGGCTTCTGACCAGCTCAAAAGTTCAATCTCATCAAGATTTGATAGAAGAGTATTAAGAGCTCTTGGCAATGCATTAATGTATTCTTCTTTTCTCTTTCTAATATGTTCCTGTTTAAGTTGCTCTATGTGTTTTGAAAATGTATTTTTGGCCTTTTTTGTTCCTTCCAAATTTATGTACTCTTCATAATCAGGGTGGTTTTTCAGTTTGTTACTAACAGTTTTCCAAGTTGCATGATAGTCTCTCACAGTCTGGACAAGTTTTTCAAACTTATCTGTTGCCGTAACAACTAACTGTCTTTGAGTTTTGTAGGCATCCAGATAGGGGATTATTTTAGGTTTACCACGAGTTTTGTCCATCATTTGTACCAGTGCAGTAAAACATGTTTCAACATTGACATTGAATCTTGCTGATGTTTCCACAACCACAAGGTTCTTCTTATTTGAAGCAAAGGCCTGAACCTCTCGCAGATAATGATCCACACATTCATCACATTTTGTTGCTGCAATTATTATGGGTTTTTTAGATTTTGAGAGCTGGATATAAAGATTATTCACAAATTTAAGTTGATCATCAAACTTCCTATTGCATCCTTGGCTTACATCGATGCACAATAAAAACCCATCTATGTTTAATTTCCCTTCAGGCATTTGTTTTTGCTCAAAGTCTTGCTCCAAGCCCAGCTGATCTGTGCAAATGTACATTAGTTTTTCTGCGGATTGCAGTTTGGAGGCAGCTGCACGTTTTATGTATGGTTGCAAATTCGTACTCCGATGAGGCAAGAAAGTCTGATCATCAATGAACTCAGTCTGCTCAATTACATGAATTCTGCACTCAATTCCATCCTCACCACTTTGCGTTACGTCACCCCAGTACAAAAAGTGATCATTGTTAACAACTCTTCCTCCAAAGTCAATTGTGCTAAGCACAGAGGTATGCTCAGGATAATATTCATCTGCTTTTGAACGAACGAATCTATTGCACAAACATGACTTTCCAACGCCACAATTACCTTTATCCTTTTCAGTTCCAGACAGTCCAACAACACTAACAGCATAAGATGGGGGGCGTGGCTCTTTGTTTTTTGCCATCATAACTTTCCTCTCATCCTTTTGCAATTATCAAGGTAACTGTATGTGGTTTTCATTCTGGAAAAGGTTCCTACAAATTTGAATTGTATATCCAGCGTTCCAGAAATCACCACCAGTCGTTCCTGCTTCAGCTTGTGATTAAGAGAATCTCAGATTACCTGGACAAGGAGCATCATCTTCCTAAAAAAAAATAGAGAGGAAAAAAAATCAAGATTGCAGGTATATCTTTGTAATATTCATGAGGGAAAAGAGGCTCTAAGAAGCACTTGTGCTTGATCACCATGATTTTCTGTGTATATGAAAATTCTACAACTACTTTGAATGAGATCATAAATTCATAATTCAGTAATGATAATGCTATTTATACTACAGATTTTAAAATAAATAGATTTTAGACACAGTTTAGTAGTAGTTTGTCAGCTGTTTTGATAGCTGAGCAGCATACTTCCAAAAAAAAGAAAACCCACACCCAAACCCCCAAATTACTGTTCTCCCCCTTAGCTTACAAATACTGGGCACTAAGAAGCAAAAGTACAACATAAACACTCTACATTCCAATATTCATGCACTTCTATTCGCACTCAAGTTTTCACTAGATATTGTGCTCATCTGCGAGAATAACATTACTTTTGTGTGCATTTGTAGGTTTGAGCTTAGGTTGCAGTAAAGAAAACTTCAAAACAAGTAGCTGTAAAAGCAGGCAGTTGGCCACATGCCTCAGTTGCTACCTATATCCAGAAGTAGACTACTTGATTTGCATACTAACAGCAAACTGCTTTTAAGGAAATGTTTCAAACATGAATTCTTACAGAAAAACACAAACATCATACAAATACTAGCAGGACTTATGTACAGATTTTAAGACTACAAAGTTGTTTCATTCCTTCTGTCTCTATGAAGAAAAGAAACTTTTATTAACTGGAAAAAAAAACTACTGTATCTATATTCAGAGTTTCACAGAATTACTACAAGGTTCCAATGGCTTTATTGAAGCTGTCATCAAGTATAACAATTACCACTAACTCTCAGTTATTAATCAGAAGATTTTTCTTGCATGCATACTGCAAATGGAAATGCATTTGCTGGTTTTGAATAAATTACATCATGAGGAAGACAGAAAAAATTGAATACCCAAATAACTGGTCCCAGCAGACTGTGACAAGTGGCATGAAATCTACTAGGGGCCCAGTAACCAGCAGTGCACTCCACAGGCCAGTACTGGGTCCAATACTGCGCAGTATCCTCATTAATAACTTGGATGATAGGAGAGAACGTATCCTCAGCAAGTTTGCTGATGACAAAATTAGGAGGAGCAAATTATACCATCTTGCATGCAGTGAGCCCACGTATCAGTATATGCTGGAGCCAGCTGCCTGAAGAGCAGCTGTCCATAGGGGGACCTGGGGATCCCAGTGGACATGAACAGTATCCAGCATTGTGCACCTGTGGCACACAAGGCTAAGAGTACCCTGAGCAGCATTAGACAAAGTAGTGCCAGCAGGTCAAGGCAGGTCAACCTTCCCCCCTTCTCAGCGCTGGTAAGGCCACACCTGATGCACTGTGTCCAATTCCACAGTGCAGGAGAGATACAGAATTACTGGAGAATGCAGCAAGGGGCTAAATAGCACAGCAGCTCTCACTTAAGGAAAGGCTAGGAGAACTAGGATTGCTCAACCTGGCAAAGAGAAGACTCAGGGAAGATCTCATCAATGTGTACAAATACTTGGAGGAAAGGTGAAAAGAAGGCAGAGTCAGACTCTTTTCAGTCTTTTTTTTCCTTTCAGGAACAGGACAGGAGGCAATGGCCACAGATTAAAATACAGAAGATGGCATATGAACATCAGGAAACACTTTTTTTATTGTGAGGGTGACTGAGCACTGGCCTGGCTTGCCCAGAGAAGTTGTAAAGGCTCCTGCACTAAAGGTATTCAAAAGACATCTGGACATAGATCTGGGCAACCTGCCCTAGGTCACCCTGCTTTAGCAAGAAGGCTGGACAAGATGACATTCATAGATTTCTTCCAACCTACACTGTTCTCCCCTCTGTAAAAATATTTTCATAAAAATACTTCTCATTTTCTTGGTATGAAGACAACTATTATATGGCACTATAAATGAAAGGTAGATACTATTGTACTTAAGATATTTGCTTTTACATTTGAAGAGTACAAAGTAACAACAGAAATGTACCTAAACCTATAAATAGCCCTTATCAGAATGAGAGTATGACAAGCATCAATACTGAAATTTTAGTGTTATATACTTTGTCCTTCCTAGCAACAATTAACTAACCAAAATATAAAATACAAACTACATACATAAAATCAGCTGTTAGAAAAGCTGATTAGAAAATCAGCTGATAGAAAAGGAAAGTATTTTTTTTAATAAGAAAGTATCAACTTCATTACAAAACTAGGAGGAACACCTTATCTTTATACTTGAGAGCTTTTATATTGCAAAAACTGAAACTTTTATGCCCGACTTTAGAATTCTTTTTCAGTTAAATCAGATTACTCAAAGACCCATTCAGAAAGACAACTCGTATTTTAAATTTCGCTTCTCACTGTTTCCACTGTGTTTATTATATTCTTAAAACACAGAATTTGGACCTAACAGAAAATGGCTTCAGGAATAAAAATACTTAGCAAAAATAACATCCTTTACAAGCAGTATTTATATT
Organism: Peucedramus taeniatus; assembly: GCA_013400575.1. NCBI lineage: Eukaryota > Metazoa > Chordata > Aves > Passeriformes > Fringillidae > Peucedramus > Peucedramus taeniatus. The sequence goes on from WBNO01013708.1 coordinate 7,574, forward strand.
ACTACAAATAAACCCAGTGTTTTCTTTCTAAAGCAAAGTTTATCATAGTAGCATCATTCAAACTGTTAGAATGAGAAGTTCAGTCAGCACTTTCACTATAAAATGTTTTCTGTTTGCCACAGCACAATACAGATTTCATGTGGACTAAACTAGAACACAAAAATCTTCATCCACATGATTACTTCATTTCATCAGGAAGACACTGTCAATTTGCAATTAGTTTATAAGAAACAATCAATACTTTCAGATACTCCACATCCTCAGGAGCAAAGGCTGTTCCTCCTCCATCTACAAAATGTTTTGTTAAATCGATACATTTTTAAGCAAGTAAGTACAAAGAGTAAGGTGAAAGGGGACACTGACAAAGGGAGAACAAACACATCAGTCTTTTATTAAAGTTCTGACACGAAAGATTTTAACCATAGTAGAAGCTGAATCACTAAAGATATTTAAAACCAGCATGGGTTTGGTTTTGTTTTGTTTTTTTTTTAATACAGTTCCTACTTTGCACTGATTGTACAGTCACAGAACGAAATCTATGTTAATTAAGTAATAAAACTGGTAAAAATCTGACATTATAATGGCTTCACATTTAATATGCAATCATCATTAAATTGTTCTCCAAATGGAAGATTTTCCATTTCACTATACCACTAATGTAAATTTACTTTATCGTTTTGTACTATTTTAAAGCACGCACACTGGAAATTCATTGTAAATTAGGTCCATTATCTTCATTCAGTCTGCCTAATTCAATTATAACAAATTGTAAACACTACAATTCATCTAACCCTCCCCCCTAACTTTGTTACAGATTCAAAGGAGGGGTTGTTTGCTTTCCCCAACTAATTTCAACCTTAGGATTGAAAATAATACAAAGGGTCTGACATCACTGCTGGAAGCATCTCTGACCATCTACAGATGCACTGTAGGACCTTTTCTCCACAGACTTTTATAGTTCCAAGTGTAATTATAAAGAAAATAAGGTAGCAGCTTGTACTTATTTACCCACCTTTAAACACATTATAAAGGCCTAAAGCCCAAACTTACCCTTAGGAAAAAGAGGTGCAGAGCAAGATGACTATCCTGCTGCGATCTTCCTGCAGTAATGTCACACATTTAAACAGTGCCCTTCAGTAAGTCCTTCCCTGAGGGATCTGAAAACAAAAAATAAGAACCATTAAAAGTTTCAAGTCTACGAAGGAAGAAGCAGCAATCAGAGAAGGTACAACACTTCACCTATGCATAAGGATTTTTTTCCTTATTTTATTTTTATTTATTTATTTATCCTTATTATATTTTATATCCCATAAACAAAACTCAGTTTGGAGGGTTTAAATCCTGTAAGCACACCTATTAATATTTGAGAGAGGGCAGAGTTCATACGTGAGTGTGATCTGAATTTCAACAATACCTAAGTTGCAGAAGCCTGTTCTGAAAAAAATTAAGAGCTATAAAAATCACTAATCACTTGTAGAATAATTTGGAATTCAGAAGTATTTAGAACATAGGTTTGCAAGATAAAGTTGGTATAGTCGTAAGTACAAAATATACAAAACAAATGTACGTCCATGTACATGTATTCTACTAATAGGAAAAAGGTGCAGTATACCTCAAAACCCTTTTAAGTGTAGTACACCACTTCTAAATTAAAAGGACTCACAAACTGAGACAAATTAGCAATTGAAAGTATAATTTTATTTGAAGATTTTGAATTCTTAACTAGGGTACAAATTATTAACATAACCCTTTTAAGAGCTGATCTCACTGCAGGGATGCTACTATAAAGTAATCAAAAACAGAACTCTCTTCCATTGTTCTTCCCTTTGCATCCACACAAAACCCGGACTTTGCCAGGCTGGTGAGCCACACACTATGATGCAGAACAGGAAAGGAACTTGAGGCACTTGCACTGGAATATTATGTAAGCCATTTTCAACTAAGGACAGGTATCACTGTTAAGCAAGATGAAGCACCATGCTGTATATGTGCTAAATACTAGATCAAAACAACAGAGCTTTTTCTTGTTTTGCCATTTACAATTATATTCTTAATAATTTCACTTTGCTTTGGGAATAATAATCATTTTGATCTAGTAAATTTTCTTTTGGACAAAAAAGGTTTGGTAATACTGATAAACAATATACCAATACAACAGTAACTAATCTTGTGGTACCAAACAACACCAAAATCAATAGGCAGCAGTCTATCAGTGCTGCATTAAGCCTGGCTGAGCTTCAGTGCTAAATTCTATCACTTGACCGAGAAGATAGGCAGTAAGTCCTGTTCCCTGCCCTTACCTCCAAGCTGTGGCACTCCTCTACATCCACAGCTAGCTGAGCAGAGCAGATACTTGCTCATGAGGAAAAACACAATGGGACTCTGAAGAACCCAGAGTATGTGGAAGAGCAGAAAGAGAGAAAAGTGTCTCCACTTGTAAGAATGCATCTGAGGCTTGAGGAACACTGCCACAAGAGAAAGCTCAAACACAGGCCCCCACAACATCAGTCAGAAACATTAGGATGCCAGAGAAAGCCCTATTTACAAATACATGTTTCCCAAAGTCTTCCAAGTTGAATTCTAAACACTAGAATAGAATGCCATATTATTAGCAATAAATACTTGAAGAATTAATCATCTATCAGTATTAAGCAATTGTGGCTGCACAGGAACTTGTAGATGAGTCCACAGTCAAGAAAAATCACTTACAGATAAATATACTTGAATATTTCTCAATACCCTCCAAAATTGCTTTCTGAACCTAAAATTTTTTTTAGAACTAACATGGCTGAAGCAAAAATGTTAGCTGGAAGAGTCCACAGAATTGCTTATGACCATCAACTATTTAAGCAGCTGCCAGCAGGGAAAATAAAGAGTGTTTTCCCCAAGTCCTTTACTCACTCTGCAGTGTTGCCTAGACACAACAGTTTATGGATTAGTATTTTCTGGGCTTAGTTTCAATCGGCATAGTTTTGCAACTGTGTTTGTAAATTACCTGGCCAAGCAAAGAGAAGCACATGTGAATGAAAGGCTCATCACAGCCTAGTATGCTTTACAAAGCATATGAATACACCAAAAGAAACTTACTCTAGCCTCTACAGCACATCACCAAGTAAATTCAAACCCTTTAGGTGTCACTGAAATGGTTTGGAGGATGAGTTTGAAAGTGTTGTGCACTCAAAATACACGGATCATAACTTCCAAGAAAGTTACAGCTCCAGATTCAAGTTACTACTGACACCAAGTTTTTATACCAAGTCATTCCTCACTTCATATCTTTTGAGAACCAAAACTTGGCACTGGAAAATATTTACTACAGTACCTAATGTCCAAGATCTTTCAGCCCAACAGTAACTACAGCCCTATCCAAAACAGAATTAGAATTCAACTGTTTTTCCTTCTAACAGCCAGATAGAAAAAAAAAAATGTTGATGTACCTTAACGTAATGTTGTCATTTCTCATTCAGTATTTACCAAGAGCTATGTTTTTCACTCAAGCAAGCATAAGAAATCTTCCCTTCAGGTGAAAATCTTTTTTAGAAATGAAAGCAGAGTATACCAATGTCACCTTATCAACAATTTCAAATCACTTACATCTGTTGAGATCCTAACACAATGTGTCCTGTCCACTTTACAAACACACCAATATTCTTGCCTTCACAAGTGCTGGTAACCTTAACTAACCATACTTAAAAACTTATTTATAAATAATGGTAAATACAACAATTACCCAGTATCAGCCAACATGAGAAAAAACATTATTCAGATTGCTTATCAGAAATTAAGCTCAACCAAGCAACAGCAAGACAGTAAGGGACAACAGTGATCCTCTGGCTGAAAAGAAATTCAGTTGAAGTGGTATGCTGATTAATCGTGCTAGGGAACTGAAGGATGAGAATGGATGACTCCAACTGCTGTTCATTTCAGATTTGGTTAGTATGACAGCCAACTATAATCCCTAAAGGAGTTCTGTAGCCTAGATAATTCTCTCCATACAAAAGCAAAGTAATCAATGTATTAAAAATAAAAAAAGAGAGAAACCTCAATTGGCCAACTTCATATTAAAAAGCAATGAAAAACTGCATTTAAAAACAGAAGTTCAAAGCTCTTAGTTCCTACTAAGCTCAATAAATGTCTTCTATTAATAATAATACACTGAAGACTGTGTATTACTCAAAATTAAATCAGAGCCTAAATATTATTTCTGAATTCAAAGCATCATTCTTTAGGTGGAATCTAGCAGTCCCAAGGCATCTATTATCATTACTGCTCTCCACAAAAAAAACCCCAAACAAACAAGAGAAAAACCAAACCAACCTACATAAATTAAATCAAGGTACAATAAAAAGGTAAACTGCAAAGGTTCAAATTACCAGCACAGCAGTATTTTGAACTCAGGCCTCTCAAGTTACTTATTTTCAGATTTTTGAATATCTGAAAGCATTCAATATAGTTTCAAAGCCTGTATTTCAACAGGGAAGGAAAGTGCAAGATTACAGAAGTTATAAATTCTTAATTCTTTTTGCATAGGACAAGCTCCAAGGAAAAAACATGCAGAGTGGTCAGAGAAGTTTCTAAGGCAAGTCTCCTGATCAGGCTTATTTTGTGTAAAAACACAAAAGAGCTAATTGAGAAATTTTACAAAGGGGATCCATAAAAAAAAAAAAAAAACATTAAAAATAGAAGAAAGAAAAGGAATCAGACAAAGAAGGAGGGATCAAAAAGAGGACAGAAAAAGGGCTAAAATGCATTTCCTGGGAGAAAAAAAAAGCAAGAAAAATTTACATCCTGGTATGGGCAACTACAATTAATTTTATTGATCCACAGATCTGGATAATTTCATATTATTTCGCTTCACGAGCAGCTGCAGTATAGAATCCAGGACTCAACACCATAAAGCTTAGTTTGTTGTTTGACCTTGTACAAGCCATACGTGTCATTTCTACCTATGTAAAACAACACTGGTTAACCCCTTTATAAAACTAGTAAATGAGAAAGGGAAATGGCAGCAAATAATACTATGCATAAAAATTAGCCAACTTAAATAAATGCCAAAATGCAACTATATATACTCTTCCAAAAATTGTGCATGCAGGTACTGGTTTCGCTTTCTTAAAATGCAAACATTCTTCTGTCATGTTTGAATGTCAACTGATGCAGAACTGCAAAAATGTGTGGGAATTTTAACTCAAAGCCAAAGAAACAACTCTTATTTATCACAAAATGTAATGTGCAGAACTAGCCACAGATTAATTATTTTGTTTTCCAATAGATGTACCAGAAAAACACAGTTAACATGCAAATTCAAAATAACTTCACATTTGTTTCAGATTTTCTTGCGAGGAACTATAAACTCGCTTTCCTTTAAATATTTCACCAAATGTGTAAATATAATGAAGGGATGAGACGGTTCCAACAATAATCTATAAAATGCAATACTCTTCCAGCTCACTTACACTGACCTTTAGGCTAAAAATTCTCAGAGTAAAAAAGAAAAAAAAAAAACAACCAAACAAAGAGTGATTAAAGAGTGATTAAGTATTTTGTGCGCCCATTAGGAGAGACGTAACACAGATCCAGGGGAGGAAAAGCCCCGGGAGCGCTAATCCGGAACTCCCAGGGTGAGCGGGACCCCCTCAACCGCGCTGCGCTCCCCGCGGGCCGTGAGGGCGGGGGGCGCGGGCCCCGCGCGGACGAAGCCCCCTGGCGGCAGAGCCTCCCCGGCCGCGGGACGCAGGCCCCTCTGGAAAGCATTCCTGCCTTATCACCGAGCAGGAATGCACCACGGGCTCGCTCGCACGGCTACGTCATGGCCACAAACGGGGCTGTTTTCAGTTCGCCCGACGGAACCGTGCCAGCAGTACTCCGCGATGGGTGTTTGGCTTCCCAAGTGCCACTCTCTCGAGAAGGTCGCGGCGCGTCACCCCCCAAGAACGCCTGTGCACAGAGTCCTAAGGACACACTGCGGAGCAGCCTACTGAACGGAGTGATGAGGAGTGCTTCGTGAAGTTTTATGCGAAATATTCCTGAAAGATGCCAGTACATGGGATTTATCTTGTGTCAAGAAAGTACTTTTGGAAGCCTTAAGATAGCGTCAGCATCCTTTTAATATCTTTATTAAATATAATGGAATTATTTTTGCACTATCTACTCAAATAACAAGTCCCAACAGGGAAACTTACACAGAACAATCTATTATTGTGATCAGTGCTTTTCTTTTTTTCAAAGTCTGCACACGGAAAAAAACACCTACAGCTTTAGGAAAGCACATAGCTTGAAAAACATGTGGAGCATTTGGTTCTGTGAGTGCTAAATATAGCATTTTAAAACAATTTAGTCTGAGCCTAAAGTATTTAATTGGATTACGTTACACATGCAACACCTTAAGCTAAAGTAAAGTCCAATACCAGGGAGCGGTAGGCATTTGGTTGCAATTATTTACAATTTTACAACAACAGCAGCTGCTTTCGATAGGGATACTTCAGGGGAAAAAATGCTATTTCAGCTCAGTATGTTCCACGCTTATAAGCAACTTTTACTAAAACAAGTTAGTGATAACGTAACAAATGCTCAAACAATTCTCCATACTTTAAATACTACAGACTTTTAATAAAGTCCTTACATTTCCATCATACTTTTTGAGCTCTACTAACACTGAGTTTTAGTAGAGTTCTATAAATAGAATTTTAAGAATTTTAGCACTTCTTAAAAATAATTTTCAAAGCAGAACAAAAAATGAAAGTAAACCCTTACAAAAATGCACCTGGATGGACATTATTAATGCCCTTACTTTAGACATGTACTATAAATAAGTATCAGTTAGCTCTGGTCACTGATGTCACTGCTGAAAACAACTGTCATGCGGAAGACTCTTCAGAAGGTAAGACAGCACAACAGACAAAAATGCCACCTATTAACTCCTCATTCTTTATGAAACAAGTATACAAGCATCAGTGCTGCAACTGGCTTCAATGCACAGGTTTAAAATGGACGTTCAATTGACCAGCTAATGCTGTTCTCTCTCTACTGCTTTTACTCTGCAGTGTAGAGTTTTCAAATTCTGTCAAGGATCTTTATTAAGAAAAAAAAACCCACCAGTATATCTGCATGACACTAAACTAAAGAATACACACATACCCCCACAGGCCTATTTTGGTCTAGATTAAAATCGCTCCCCTCCTACTTATTAAGGAAATATTCCACGCTGATATCAAAAGCAATACTGGAGAGAGCAAAAGAGGGGGGCACAGAGGGGTGGGGTGTATTGTGGGGAGAAGGTGACAAGTATGTCTTCCTTTTATAACTATATAGTCCTGCTCCTTTTTTTAATTAAGGCAGTGTTTCATACTCCTTATGTCTTATAGCTACAACACCACGGCATTACATCTGTATGTCTCTGGTGATTCCCTTGGGTGGAGAGAGTCTAAAGGTTATGCTGGTTGAAGGGATTCAAAACGCTTGAAAGCTGCAACACTGCAACTGGCTACCCTATTCCAAAGCCTTAAAATCCACCTGGTGGAAAAACAGAAATGCACACACATTATTAGGAGAGTGAAGTTTTCTGAAATTTAATATCGAGCAATATTTGAAGGTGAAAGGAAGGAGGAGGGGAATGGACAACTGTTCAAATTTAGTAGAGGAAGAAAAGAACAGAGAAGGTGTGAATGAGTATTAGGGGGTAACGAAGAGGAAAATAAGTACAGAGCAAGGAGAAACGGGGGGAAAGGCAGTGGGAATGAAGAAGGGAGGAAGCTAAAGGACTAGGCAGAAGAAGGGAATGAGGAAGGAAGAAGAGAGGAGTAGGGAAGCTCCCCTTCCTGCCTTCCTCCCTCCCTAGAGAGCCGTGACCAGCTGGCAGCCTCGTACAGCAGGCTCAGACCCTCCCATTGCTCAGGCCTTCATCACCTGTCTGGGACCAGGCACCCGCTCCCTGCCCTTCCCGCCTGCCCTCCGTGGCGCGGCGGGGCCGAGGGGGCCG
>WBNO01013708.1:15894-130746 GCA_013400575.1 Peucedramus taeniatus
GGGGCGCGCGCGGCGCGCTCCCGCTCGTGCCCTGGTGACCGCGCGGGTATCGCGGGGAGCCGGCAGTCTCGGGGACCGCGGTTCGAGTCCCGCCTCTGACAGCGGCGCAGGCCGGGACGCGGCGGCGCCCAGCATGAGAGTGGCTCTGAGGTGTGCGGGCGGCCACGGGCTTGATCCCGGGCCACCGGCTCTGTCGGGTGGCGGCCAGCCCGAGCTGGGGCCTACCCTAAGCCTACAGCCAGCAGCGATGCCTCCAAGGAGGGAAATTGGCGGTTGACTGGGATGGAATTGAGAGATGCCAAAATGCTGGTTTGGTCAGCCCTGTGCCCCCAGCTCCTCTCCTGTCCGGCCGCCTGTAACTTTTCACAACATTTCCCAGGTTTAGCTGGTGTAACAACACGTTTTTCGTTTGTTAATAATGAAAAAAAGAAAGAGCACTGTGGTGCGGCTGCTCACAGCAGGCAGGTGGGACACCCACCTTTGTGGGACAATGAGTAGGACATTCCATCGCAGGGCACACCAGGCCCTGGACACCTTGGGAATCCTGGAGGACATTCCATCGCAGGGCACACCAGGCCCTGGACACCTTGGGAATCCTGGAGGACATTCCATCGCAGGGCACAGCAGGCCCTGGACACCTTGGGAATCCTGGAGGACATTCCATCGCAGGGCACACCAGGCCCTGGACACGCTGGCTGTCAGGTTAAGCAACCCAAGGCAGCACAGGCACTCGGAGGGTTCCCACATGGCTTGCAGGAGGTGAAATCCCCCTCCCGCTCTCAGAGCCCTCCAGGGATGTACATAAACCCCAAGCCCACAGGGATGGGGGTGAGGAGCTCCCTGCTCCTGCCTCTGGAGCTGGGTTTCCTCAGGCAGTGCCAGGTGAGGCATGGCAGGTATAAAAGAGCTGGTAAGTAGGTGATAATCTGTTCTATCCACCGCAGGGAACAGGACATCTGTGGTCATCATGCACATACACCTTATCTCTGTGCACACAGAAATGCATATTCTGTTCGTCATTTATTACTAAAGATCGTTTGTATGTATGCATACAAAGTAACAAATTAATATTTTACTAGCAACCTCATTCTTGGCACAGTCCAAGTTTTGACTGATATATTTGTAATCATAATATTTAATAACAATATGGTTCATTCTGTGCAATTTTACATACTATATGCACATCTTAAAGTTTTACATCTGAAAATTAGGAAATTAAAAGATTTACCACATCAGATCCTTTCTAAAGACACATTGCCTGTAAACTTGAATTTTTGAGAAAATTCTAACTCGCTAAATCTCTTTGTGTTAAATTTGACTGAGCAGCCTAGCATGGACAGTGCATTACATGAGAATATTTGTAGAAATACCTTAGATAGACCCACATTAAAAAAATGTAAAATTATTTGACATTGTAATCATAGCATTTGCTCAAGAGCTTTTGAAGTCACATGCTAGTTTAAAAAAAAAGAAAGAAAAAAGGACAAAAAAAGCAAGCGAAACAAGCATAAAACCAGAACTTAATTTTGATTTTGAATTGTTGGGGGGCAGAGGGGGGTTGTTGAAAATAGATGCCTTGGAGTATTAAAGTCCCATTTCACTTTACCAGAATCAAAAGCTTAGATTCATATGACAAACTTTTGAGGTTTCTAAGCTTAACACAGATTTAAAGGAAATCTCTACCCTTTGAAACTCTGCTTAGGTATTAATTACCATAAACAGCTAATATTAGAGAATTTTGGTAAAGCTCCATCATGTAGGGTATCTCTCATGTAGGAATTGATTGTAGAAATTACTTTGAATCTTGGTTTTAGTTTAAAAATTCAGCAGGGTGAATAGGCTTGGGAATAGCAGGAAGTTTTTCCCAGCAAGCTCAACCCTGAAGCATGCAAGGCCAGCGAGGAGTGCTCAGTTGGAAAGGGCTGGCAGGGTCATTGGCAGCAGGGAGTGTGGAGAGACCCTCTTCACAAGGATGCACAGCAGCCAGACAAAAGGCAACAGGCACCAGTGGTTTCCTGTGATGTTACCCTGGTAAGACACACCACCAGCTCCAAAAACACTCCTTGTTGAAAGAAAAAACAGGTTTTCAGGCAGAATTTGATCAGCTAATTCTTCCTCCTCTGATCCTAAATAGTCCTCCAAAAATTAATATAACACAGGAAGACTGTAAAGCCAGAAATTGATTTTCATATAGATTTCCTCACATCAGATCACCATAATCAGAGGAGACTGCTGTGCAGAAACTCACTTTGCTTGTGGCCTTCCAGGAAGCATGCAAAAGTTCTTCAGGCTGAAGTAGGCATCTTGCTATGGTATTGCAAAGCTTATTAAACCCCTTGATTTTGCATAAAGCTACAAAAAGTCAGTAATTATGTCCAGTGAACCAACAAGCAGGGTTCTAAGCAGATAAGTGACACAGTGTTTTTCCTAGACTCTATGAAATTTATAACTTTGCAGTTTGATGTAAAGATGTATTGGGTAAAGATACACCCATAGATCATGTCAGATGCATATTAAAAAGACATGCAATTATAATGTTTCAAAGGGAAAGTGGTGAGAAAATTGCAAATCCATGAGAAAACAGGTAGTTTTATGCCCTTATGAGAGCATAATATTTAGATTTCTAGGGCTACTTAAAGATTTTATGTCACTAATGAACTAGTAAAATAAATGAAAGCAACTCCATCAAGGTATTTTAATATAAAATGTCATTAATATTGTTCAGAAATATTTGTGAATATTCAGCAGCAGAAGTCTTTCAAAAAGCCCTTTCAATGACTGAGTAGAATACAAGGAGCACAGTAACTGAGAGAAGGCATAAAAATAAACTATAATAATGAAAAACTATTGATAATTTAGGTAGGTTAGCGTTTTGTAAATTATACAGAAAGGCAGTTCAAAGAAACATTTTAGTAAACCTTCAGAAACTCAGAAGAAAGTCATTAATGATTTGCAACATTTGTTATTTATAATGACTATTGTAACTTGAGCCTTTTCCTGTAGCAGATTTCCCATTAGAAATATCCTGATTCAAGGGCTGATTATAAACACAAATAAAGTAAGCACTTGGTATATCTGTAGTAGCCTGCACATCCATTTCCTCTGATTCTGGTGATCTGAAGCCAGATGAGAGTCAAGTGCATATCTCCTCATTCTTCTGAAATTGGTGGATTTCAAACCACAAATCAGATGAGCAATGCACATTCATCTCATGGGTACAGCATTTTCTAAATTGCCCTCACTCCTCCATCACTGCTTGCATTGCAGCACTTGGAAGTGCAAAACAAGCAATCTTACCAGTGTACTGAACCAAAAATCAATGTGCTGTTGGTGGTTGCAGAACATGAAATCTGCACGTATTATTTTACTACAAGCTGCTTTTCAGACCTCTTCCCCAACACCCCTCATTAAACAGGAGAACTGCCAGGTCTGTCTCACTTCAAGGGAAAGGCACTGTTTTGCATAAAGTTTAAGAATCAGTGTTACAGCACCTTCTTTGTGAGAAAACCTTCACACACTTTGAAATTGTTCTACTATCTATGCTCATATTAATTCATTGTGCTCCATGTAAAAACATTTGTATAAAAGAAGAGAGGGCAAAATAGAAGCATAAATACTCACACCATCATATCAAATTATTAAGGGGAGCCTGTTTGGTGTCTAATATAAATCACTTAGATAAATGCATTTACTTACTAAGAGACCCACAACACTGCATTACTGGCCTGCTTTTTTCTAAGCCTTGCTTTCTAAGCCTTCCACTCTGCTGGTATGAACCTCATGACTTCCAGGGACTGGAAAATCCCAAATGAGTGTAGAAAGATCTAACAGAGCATGAGAGGGAGGCTGAGAAAAAATATATCCATAATTCTTCTTTTAAAAATTAACTGGAAAATAAGATTAGCCAGACCCCTTACATGCATTCGTTAGCTCAGGAAAATAAAGGGGGGGCGGGGGGGTGGGGGGAAACACAAAAAAAAAAAAAAAANCCAAAAAAAAAACAAGCACTTCCAGAGTAAGGCTTAGCACTTACAGATATATATATACACACACTAATGAAACCTAAACACTGAGGAGTGATTGCCTAGCTCAACACAGAGAAGGAAATAGAGGATTGTTTCATTTTGTTATTTTACTTATAATGAGCCACTTTTAACTCCTGTCCCAAGCCCCTGGCTGCTCTAGCCCAGCCTTACGGAAGCCTTGGCCACAGCAGAGCACCAAGCACCTCCAGCACCCTGCACCCTTTGCTGGAGCCTCGCAGCCAGCCTGCCCCAGCATCCTGCCCAGACCACAGAGGGTACTGCCGTGGGGCTGGGTGCCAATTCCTGTGCACTTACTGAAGATACCTCATTTCAGTACAGGCATCAGTCTGATGAAGGGAAAGGATAGATTTGTATGAACAACACCTCTTCTGCTGCTTGCTTGCTTGTTGAAATCAGTGAGTTGAAGCACTGGGAGCTGCTGAGAAGAGATTACACTTATCACAGGTGAACCAGGAGAGGGCTGTGAGAAGAAGATACCAGAAAGGACTCGTGGGGTCAAGGTCATAAAGAAGGCTTGCTTTTGCTATCACCATGTCTCTCTGTGTGCTTTCAGACAGCTCAGGCTTTCCCGTTTAGAGGCACATTGGTTATAGGAGTACAGGGAGAAGAGAGATTTGAGAGTGAGAAGGTTTTCTTGATTGCTTTCTGCTAAGTAATTAGTATTGATATGTTTTTGTTTCAGATGCCTCAGGGATAATAGAGCTTTAGGAAATGGGTGGATTTCAGTTGCCTGTTTGCTTTACAGCTATAATTGAGAATTTCTTTTTCTGAAAAGGGGGGAAAAAAAGGTGCTAAATGTGCCTCGGGAGAGGTGATGGAAAATATTATGACACTAGTCAAGATGATTGCAAACACGGTGAGGCTGAAATGTGTTCAGCTGACCTAACTAAGCATGAATAATACATTGCTTCTTTTGACTACAATATTTCTGGTCAAATTCTAAACATAACAAGGTGATTTCAATAACCAAGTTATTGTACCATCAGATAGTAACAGTTTAGATGTTATGAGAAAAATATGCTAAAACATTTCTAAAGAAACAGTATCAAGCATTGTGTTTTAAAGCAGTCTTTCTTAAAGGGCAAGCACCTTTCCTTCTCTAATGTTGTCAGAGACTGTAGTTTTTTTAATATCACAGGAAGAGAAGATACCTCCAAATTGCAAACATCAGAGGAGATTTAAAGGCAACAAATGCCAAGGGAAGGAGCAGGGAAGACGTTCATTTTAGCAACAGATTACAATTACAAAGTGATCACACCACTGATTATACTGATTTCTACTACTGCAACTGTAAAAGTATTTTACTTATGTAGAAATTATCTTAAATAGCTAATCTAATGCACAGAAAGAATATTCATCAACTACCAAGCTGCAGTAGTTTCAAGACAAATTACTATTATAGGACTCCATGTGCTCATGTCGTCCCTCCCCACATGTAAAGGGATAGCAAGGAAAAAAGTATGCTGGAGAGAGCAGCTGAATCTTGCCTTGAAGGCTGGAGAGACAGAATCCTGGGCAAAGGCAAACAAATACCTCCTTTGGAAATTACTGTTTGTGTATATGTGTTTGGGTTTTTTCACCAAAATTTTATGTGGCTCTTCTATTTTTTTTTTTTTTTTTTAGTGTGAAGAACACAGAACAGCCATTATTTTTCCTAATAGGTGTTAATTGTCTTCAATATATTCTTTTGCCCAGTGTTATGAATCCGGTGTTCAGTCAGGTGAGACACATTAGGAGAGTTCAGACTGAGCTCATAGTAAGTTAATAAAACAGTAAACATTTACTTCTGAAACTTGGATTCTAACCTATGACTTTGAAATGGGTTTATATGCCTATGACAAATACTTAACATGCTACATTAAAACACATATAAATGAAAATAGTCAGTCAAGCAAACATGTCTTAAAAGGTGTTGCCAAATAAAAGCCTGAGTTATTATCCACCTACAACAAACAGGAAAAAGATCTTTTGTTGTCATTGTAAGATGAGTTAATGGATTCATATGAGCACATTTAAATGCAAATCAAAATTTATTCATGTAATAGAATTTTTGACATTATGGTGCACACAAATCTTTTATTAAGGTAATTTCTGCCCAAATTTTTAAGAAAAAAAATGCAAAACCTTTGGATTTAAATCCTTGGTGTGAAGAATGTGCTTTGGAGCTGGACAACAGTGAAGAAATACAACTATGGAATATATCCTCTAGAAACCTATTGTTCCTGCACATGTGTTCTATTTTTTCACCAAAAGTGTATGTGGCTCTTTAGCCTGTGTGAAGAATGCAGAACAGCCATGTCTTCACAATAGATGATAATTGCCTTGAATAGATATGCAGTTCTCTCCTTTTGCCCTTTTTTGGTATCAGTTCAGGATAACAGGCCCATTCTTCCCATTCTCCATCAGATTTTACACACTGCAGTCAAGACTACGGACTAGAAACAACTTAAGTGCATATACATTTATGGGAACCAATAAACAACAACGTAGACATTTTTCTCATCTGGTGTCTGGAAAGCATGAAAGGAGTTCTTTCATATGTAAAATCCTAATATACTTATCACTTACAAAAGTTACATATTTACCTAGCTAACATGACATTTAGTGCCTCCACTGTAAGCTTTTTTCCCTGTGTTCCTGCCGTTCCAGTTAGATGTGCATGCACCCACTCTCACAAGCACCACATCAAATGTCCAGCATCGAGCTGAAAGGCCCTGCTAGGAAGGTTTTGTTGCTGAACAGCTGCTCTCCTCCTTTAGCGTATTCATGAACCTGCCAACTCCTTCCTTGTCTGACAGTGAATGTGTTGTGCACATGAAAGAGGTGTGGCACTCCTCTCTATCTCTGAACACATGAGTAAGAGAAAACACGGCGTTTACTAAACACTAGGTATCATTATTGCCATTTTGTTTTCTTGTATTCTAATCCTTCTTGACCAAGTTTCATCTTAATAAGACTGAAAGGAAAACAGTCATGTCAAGTGATAGATGTATTTGTGAACTATGCACCTTATTACATCAAACAACTAATATGGCACCACATTACTTTTGCAATTAGGGGAATTTTTCCTTTTAGCAAAACAGAAAATGAAACACATTTCAATCATTCTGGGTGCTGTGAGATACATCAAGCATTTAAACTGTATTCATAACTTTAATATAGATTTTCCTATGTAAATAATTTAAATTAGAAAAGCTGCTATGATTATATCCTTAAAAAGCAAAATGTTTTTAAAAAATCAGTTACTCTTCAGCAGTCACATGTCTGAATTTTTGTGTACTATAGCTATAAGGAAAAGTAAGTACATTCCTTGAATTCCTGATCACAAAAGTGATCTCTTCTCTTAGGATGCTCCTTAAACTTCTATTTTGCCTGGCAAACAAATCAGATTTTTAACAAAAAGAGTAAAATTATGCAGGAAGTGGTTTACAGGATGAAAAATTTTAATGAATATTATTTGCTCATAAAGTATATGGAAGGAATTTCAGAATTGCTAAATGTAATTTAATACAGTCCAGAAGTGAAGTGATTAATATTTTATAGAAATGTCTGTATTTCGAGACACATTAATCACACAGATTGCATTCAGAAAACTGACTGGTTGGTTTTGCTCTTTGCTTTAAAAAAGAACATTTATTCTCACTTTTCTAGAAGTATCATTTTAGCTTTGTCTGAAAAATAAAAGTAACAGTTTATTTCTATTTCAAGGGAAATGGATTACCTGAAGGACTTAAAGAGTTCATGGGACAGCTAATGGTTGCTTTGTTTCAAAAGCTTGCCAGCAGCAGGGCAGGCCATTTTTGCTGAGAAATACCCTACAGGAATCCATTAGTGTCCTCAGTCTCAACTGGGTTCAACTATGTCTGCTGTTTAGTCAGTGGGATGTTTGCCAATATCTCCACAAGGATCCAAATTTCTCCCATGATGCACAT
Source organism: Peucedramus taeniatus (assembly GCA_013400575.1). Lineage (NCBI taxonomy): Eukaryota > Metazoa > Chordata > Aves > Passeriformes > Fringillidae > Peucedramus > Peucedramus taeniatus. The sequence continues at coordinate 23,873 of WBNO01013708.1, forward strand.
ATATGATTCATTAATATAATAAGATGTAAGCAGTGTGTGGCAAATAATCCCCAGCAGAGCTGAGCCAAACTTACATGTAGAATACAGACAGAAGAAAAGCTCTTTCCCAGGTACTTAAAAGGTTTCCCCACCTTACATTAGGGGTGTGCAATCCATCGTGGCCAACAACAGAAAAAAACAACTCTTTTTCCACTATCAAAAACCCTTTCTCCACTAGGAGAGATAACTAGATTCTCTGGCATCTGCACCTTTATACATCCCACAAATTGCTGAATCTGCCTCAGGCTTTTCAAATTCCTTCCAAGAGTGCAGAAGTTACCGTTTCTGTTCATGGAATAGAAGCATGTATTAGTTTTGCCGTTAAATTGCTCTGTGGAATCAACAAATTGCTTAGGGCCAGATTAAAAAAATATGAATACATATACAAAGCAGGACACAAACACATGCACAAAACCCCTCCCAACCCACTGTTGTCAGATCACTCTGTGTTGTATTGGCCAGGGAATTTCCTTAGGAGTAAGGACTCCTGGCCCTCTGTTCCAGTGCTGTAAACGATTCCAGTCCTTTTATTTTTGTCTAGCAACTGTCTATCATGGATGACATAGGATGGATAGGAAGACCAGTGTTTCAGCATCCTCCAGTCCAGTTAGTGTTCCAACTACAGCATCAGGCTCGTCTTTATTCTCTTAGTAATCACATAAATCTTCCATTCTGCTCAGTGGCACAGCTTCATCATAAACATTCTCCTCCTTTCAATGGTTTGGTCTTTCCATGATAATAAAAGAAGTTTGAATTTTCACCATCTGAAGAAAAAAGGTGAAGACCACATTGAACATATCCACTTTTCTGTTCCCCTAGGTGACTTTCCACAGTTCTTTGAGCTAAGGGGCATAGCCACCTCCTAGACGGCTTCCCAAACTTCCTTTGGGCATCATTTTCCATTCACCAGATGGTGCTTTGAATAGCAAAGCTCCCTGAATTGCTTAAGAGAGCCTGAGCACCTCGCCTGGTTTTGAATCCCATTCTTAGTACCAGGTGCCTTAAACTTACAAGCTATACACCTAATTTTTAGGTACTTCTGCCTTTTACTATAAATACTTCTTCATTTTAACAGCTTAGATTTTCAGCTCAGATCCACAAACAAATTGTAATGCAATCTCTCAGGTTATTGTTAGGCTTCATAACTCCACCTTTGTAAAAGGCCTAGAAACCATCAGAAAAATGCATAGTACTCTTGCTATCATTGTTTTTCTTTAAGATAATAGGTCTAAACAATCCTAAGTATTATCTTTCCACATGTTGCTTAGTCTTTTGAGCCAAGTTCAACATGTGAAGTTTGAATATGTAGAGCTTATATTTCAGTGACTACAGGGCCACAGCTTCTCCCCATGTGATGGGTAAGAGAAAGTGACATTAAAAGAAATAACATCCATCATTATTTTTCTGAGCTTTTCTTTTTCTGACATGCACTTCAATTCCAGGTAGACACTTAATGATTTAGTAGGCAGATAAAGTTACTTTATTAGGATATGCCATATGTAAAAAATGTTTTCAGTTTCTATTTGTACATGAAGTCTTTGGTAAATAATACATAGAGACCCCTGAAATACAAAAAGTTGTGCGTTTTGGTTCCATTTTTCAACCAAGGAAGATGCCTACCTTGTAATGTGATCTAATCTCAATTTGTTAGCTATGAACTACAGATTGCATTGTGAATTTACTTAACAATTTTACATGGACTATCTGAATAAAGAAAAGCTAGTAATTAATTTGCTCTAAAATAGTTTGCAGTAGTTTGGATTTTAGCAGTAATTTTCAAGAAGTTGAGGACATATTTTTTTAGCAGGGTCTGTTCTGATAGGACAAGAGGTAATGATTTTAAACCAAAAGAGGATAGATTCAGAGTAGATACAAGGAAGAAATATTTACAATGAGAGTGGTAAAACACAGGAACGGGGTGCCCAGAGTGGTGTTGGATGTCTCATCCCTGGAAACCTTCAAGGTTAGGTTGAATTGGATCCAAGCAACCTGGTCTAGTTAAAAATGTCCCTGCTTATTGCGTGGTTTTGGACTAGATAACCTTCAAAGGTCCTTTCCAACCCAAATTATTATATGATTCTATGAAATTTAAAAAAGCTTGTCTTTGGGGAATTGTGGGAAAATTTATTTCCTGGCATTTAGATTTACCATTGGTTAATATTGGTTTTGGTTTTTTTGTGGGCTTTTTTGTTGTTTTGTTTGAGTGGTTTCTATATTTCCTTTTATTTGCTCTTATAGTTGACGTGAGAATGTTCCTCTATTGCATTTTTCAGAAATCTAGAAAAATTGTGTGTCTAATATAACAATCATGCTTCTGAGGAAATGAATAAGAAAATCACCACAAATTATTTTGACTTCCAAAGTTACAACATTCAACAGTAACTTGAGAAGTAAAGTCACTAATATTCTAGTTTATCCATAATTTAAACAGGTAGTCTGTCAAGCCAATCAAAGGAGGTGGCTGTTCCACTCTGCACTGGTGCAGCCTCACCTTGAATATTGTGTGCAGTTTTGGTCACTGCAATATGAAAAAGACATTAAGCTGTTGGACAGTGTCCAAAGGAGGGCAGTGAAGACGGTGAAAGGCCTGGAGGGGAAGCCATGTGAGGAGTGGCTGAGGTCACTTGGTCTGTTCAGCCTGGAGAAGAGAAGACTGAGGAGAGACCTCAGTGCAGTTACAACTTCCTCAGAGGGGAAGAGGAGGGGCAGGCACTGATCTCTTCTCTGTGGTGACAGTGACAGGACCTGAGGGAATGGCCTGAAACTGTGCCAGGGGAGGCTTAGGTTGGATATTAGCAAGAGATTCTTCATCCAAAGGGTGGTTGGGCACTGGAACAGGCTCCCCAGGGAAATGGTCACAGTGCCAGCCTGACAGGGTTCAAGAAGTGTTTGGACAATGCTCTGAGGCACAGGGTGTGACTCTTGGGTTGTCTTGTGCAGGGCTAAGAGTTGGACTTGATAATCATTGTGTATCCCTTCTAACTCAGCATATTCTGTGATTCTGTGAAGTGTTTGCTATATGCTCTCCTGTATCAGGCAAGGTTTCTCCTTGGTTCTTGTTAGTTTTCAAAAATACCATAGTCATCTTCTTAATTCTTCTTTTAAAAATACATTTTTAATAAATCTTCCAGAAGCATGTAAATCTGTGGTGTGTTTTGAAGCACGGTGATCTTAGGGCATTGCACTAATGTAAATGCTGTTCTTACAGTCTTTTACATTTTAATCTAAATATCTGTAGTTTAATTCAGTACAGACTACTTGTTTATTTCTATGCTATGATCTAACTGAGCATTCTCCATTTCTTCTCATTCAGATTCCTTGACTCTTCATACTACAAATAGAGCAGTACCTTAATATGGATATCCAGTCATTTTATTTCTTTGAAATGCCAGCTTTTTAACTTTCTTCCCTATTTTCTAATTAAAATTCTCCAATACATACTCCCTGAGGTTGAAGAATTAGGTCCAGGCTTGGCATTAAAAAGTGTAAGCCCAGATCTAGACACAACCAGCCTGGGAATTGCTGCAAAAACTCACTAGCACTTCCTCAGGACTCAAAATGGTGCATAATTCTAATCAGTAAGCCATTCTGATAGTGGCACAAGTAACATTGTAAATTATTTAGAGATAAGACAAAGCATTAATTTATAAGAATATTTCCTACTGCTGGGATTTTAAAGTGAGGTAGTTCAGCTGTTTAAAATCTCTTGCTTCTCCCCACAATCAAGATTTTAAGTGAGTTGATATCACTTTTGATATACCCTGAAAATAGTAAGGGGTTTTTTTTATATGGTGCATTTTGGAAATAAATTAATGGATAGGTAATAGAAATACAATTGTGAAGAACTTCTTGACTGTGAAGGTTTCCTCAGTTCATCCCCATATACTGAGGGTCCTCTGACTGCTTGCTGCTCTTGCACTTGAATATGTTGGCAGAATCAGAAATTGCAGTAGCGGTACTAGGAAAAGCCAGCACAAAGTAATGTAAAGAAACCTGATTTTGCTGTAAATTAAACTTCCATTTTCCAGTAGTTGCACTGATCACAACATAGACCAAAACCCTCTGATTGTCAAATCCAGGTCTTAGGACCAGAACTATTAAATTCATGGATCAATCCATATATTACAAATGAGCAATGACTTGAAGCTACGTGTTAAGTATCTTAACAGTACCATCAGACATCAGCTTGCAAATGACCACAAGACCATCCTTGTCATTACATTTAGTCAATTTGGGCTAAATTATCATTTCATTTTAAAAGATCAGACATTACTGTGGATGTGTAAAGTAAAGCTATGTTCCAAAGTTCTCCGAACAAATTTTAAAGATGTTTCAACAAGTATTTCTTCTAAAATGCTAGTAAAAATCAGATTTCTTGTGGGATTGCTGAAGTCCTTCAAGGATCTATGCTGAACAAAGAAAACTTACCATTATAAAGAATAAACATATTACAAAAGGAATTTTTATTCTTGTTTTTTATCACCTCCAAAAATTATACAAGCCTGTGAAACCACATTCTAATACTGTCACTTCTAGCAGGTTTTACCCAGTATTTGACATTGACATAGTTTTCACAACTTTATTTTCAAAAATAGAAATAGTGAATGTCTCAAAAAAGAAAAAAAAAAAAAACTGGCTCAAGCATAACCTGCCAAAGACGGCAGCACAGAAATACACAGAAAAGAGCAAAACACTTAACTGAAACTTTATTTGAACTCTAAGTAGGACAATGTCCTTTTATTTGTCAAAAAAGTGATTAGCACAGGAACTTACTATCTCCTCCTCATAATCTGTCAGGTAAATACTAAGAAACGTTTTCTACTGTCTCCAAATTCCTAGAAGAATGTGCGTATTCCTTTTGTATGAGGACTTTTCAGCCATGATGTAGAAATGTGACCTTTTTTGCTCCTGCTTATGGCTTTTATCCAAGAATTGTTAAAGCCTCCTCTAATATCAGTACGAAAGCCTATAATATCAGTACAAAATGCTCAGTTGCTGCTTTAGAGAGCATTTCACCTGGGATTCAGACAAGTGGGTATTTTTAAGTTCAAAGAATTTTTTTGTGCAGCCCCATGGCCTGGCAGTAGGGCTCTGTCCATGACCTACTGTCACAGCAAAATTTGTCATGTTGAATTCTGCAGTCTACTGAGCCTGGATTGAAGGGGATCTCAAGGTGCACAATTGACAAGGCTAAGGAGACTTTCTGGCCTTGTTCCAGGCACTCCCTGGAAGGCAGCAACCAATGGCTTCCCCTTCTTCCAGAAGCTACCTGGGGTCAAACAAGCCCCTGCACAAGCTAGAACTCTTCCACAAAAGCAGAAAAACTACAGATCTCACAACTGATCATGGAGTGAATGACACTCCTGGTTTACTCTTCTGTCCCCAAAGTCATCTTGACAACTGCCTGTGGCAGGGATAGCAAAGAGAGGTACAAAGTTGCCTTTGGGGCACCTCAGGATTCCTTCATGCCAAAGGTACCCTTAATAGCACATTTAGAAATGCACTGGAGATACTTTATGTCATTTTAACATGCACTGGGAATCTGTCAGAAAGATGTGGGGATTGTATCTGAAAGGTCAACAGACCTAAACCATTCTTCTTTTTTGATCAGGACTTCCTTACCTGGCAAGAAGTGACTTAGAAAAGGATCAAGGTTCATGGCAAACAAGGTCTGAATACAAGTTTCAGTGCATTGGTATAAGGTAATCTTTCTACAGGCAGGGAACTACCCTCAATTATCCACTCTAGCTGACCCTGCTTTAAGCAGGACATTGTTCCAGACAAGGTCTAGACATTCCTTCCAAACTGCATGATTCTCCAATTTTACAAATACGCATCAGTATAATAACATTGCTGCACACCTGAACTCATGATGGTAATGAAAGTACTAGAAAATCTATATACTTGTTCAGAATTGTATTCTAAATTAGAAAGGCTTTGGAAATGCATTGCAAGCTTGGACAACAGTTTGAAAAGCCTGTCTTGCCCTGTATGTTTTACTTCTCCATCAGAATAAGAGCTGTCTTGTTTATGCTCTCTATTTGTTTGCACTGAAGAAGACTTGTATAGTAGTTTAGTATTAGTCTAGTAATTAGGAGAATTCTCAAGTAATCAAGATAATAATGATTAAAGGTTGCTGATGTTTTTATTTTAGTAATCAATTCATTTGATGTGGTGTCTGTGCTATGAAAGGAGCTGAAACCAAATAATACTGTTCTCTGGTCCTAAAAAGTCAATGAATCTGGCCAATACAATTCAATGTCAAAAGATTCTCAGCAATCAGCCACAAGTGCTGAATCAGTTGTTGCAGGAGACTAGAGCAAGTGTTTCTCTGTTAATTTTTACATCCAAAGTTCACACTGTCAGAATCATATCTTTCATTTCCAGAAAAGAACAAAAATGGAACGCAGTGCAGATAGGAAACCACCCAGAATAATAAAAGTTTATTTTGTGACTAAGCATTTAAATAGCAGCAATAAATATTTGCAACAGACTAGTCCTGCAGACTTGACAGTTCATGCCAGCTGGAGACTTTGCTTCACAGCAGAGTTATGGAATTTCACACTCTACTTCTATTTATTCATGCAAAAATGACTAACATTACCATTGCACCACAGGACTTCATTGTGTTTTACTGCAGATATTTATATTCATTTAGCTTTGTTCATTATTGTGACAGTGTAATGTATACTTTTGAATATATTAATCACAGCTGTAATGGGACATAAAGGAAAGAGAATATTTTCCTGTAATAATGTATTGGAAGTTTAATTTCAATTTAATATGCTCTAAAATCAGACAAATTACAGATATAAAGCATTTAATTAAATGGATTACTCTGGCTATACCCATTCTATCTCTTTTAACAGCACACAGATGCACATATAATTTGTCAGACTCAGTCCAGTGCCCTGGCCTTGGCAAAGCCCATAATGATGTCCATCTCATGCTTTGGAAGGAGCACCATGAACTATCCCACAGATCTTTGCAGTCTACAAACACAAGCTTTTATACTATGCAAGGCTCAGTAAACTCTGCTGCCACAGACATTGTTGTGTTAAGAGTAAGGATAACTTTTGTGTTAAGAGGAAGAAAATTTGATAGAAAATAAACCCCCTTGCATTCCAGCTGAGCCTCAGATGTCAAAGTGGCTGGGCATCACTGGGCTTATATTCTGAGTGATAGCCAGTTCAGCACTAAGCAACAGAAATGGAGATCCAGTGTGGCACTGTAAGTGTGGTCATGTTCAATAAGAACTACCAGGATTATGGATTCACAAATAATTTAATGCACTCTAAGCCTGGTCGTGCCCAAAGGAATCTCAGAGCTGGACTAGAAGTCCAGTCACATTCAATATCTCTCACATCCAGGTGCAAAATAGTGTAGTTTATTGAGCAACAGAAATGCAGGTTCTTACTGTATTGCTGGTGATATACTCTCTGCAGAAGCTCACATGAAAACATGAAATATAAATGATAGAGCCAATGACAAATACATTAAATTGCAAAATGACTGTACAGTACTGCAAGTTTGAGCATAAACATGAGTTTGCCTTCCGAATTTCCTACAGAAGCACTCAGTATAGCCAAATACTCACGTCCCAGCCAATGAGTACAGGCATTGCTATGGGAAAGGAGATAGGTACAGCCCATCAACTGTCCCAGGACACAAAGGTGGAGTCCCCTCTGTTCCTCTTCCCCACTGAAGCTATATTTATATTGTTTTCTTTGAGGGACGAGAAAATGTAAAGTTACAATCGATGTCATTTCATGTTTAGGTGGAATTTTAGTGACTTTAGTCACACATAAAAAGCATGTACAAGTTTTTACTTCATTAGCATATGCAGCACAGGAAAAGTAACATGTATTTTTGAGTTATTGAAGCAAAATTCAGCACTTGGTCATTCCTTTGATGCCATAACCTGCATTTTTTTAAACAGAGTATGACTGCAACACCTCCATGTTGATCCACCCTTTATTTCTTGCCTCTTTCAGAGTGGTACACCGAGCTCCTTTAGTGTTCCTGCCCTTAAAGTGTGCAGACAGTTTGTCCCTGGCAAACTATAGCCAACACATGCACTCCTTCTTGCCTAACTTTGTTACTTGGTATTTTCCCAACAGATACCTCCTGTGATTGCCCCAGTGTGCTTTGTATATTTTAGATCTTTTTTTGCTGTCCTTCAGGCTCCATCCTGAAACCAAGGGGCAGCCAACCCACATTAGGGCCATCCTCCATCTCCATCAGATGTCCAGGCAAAGGGAAGGGATCCAGCATGTCCTACCTGATCCATACTCACACAGAGGAGAAGAGCAGACCTGCCTCTCTCTGTATACCAGGCTTTAGATATAGTCCAAAGTAGCCTCACCTTTGCAGAGGGCCAGACATGAACAAAAAAGATAGCATGAACCATAGAGCACTCCAGCCTTGCCACAGCCAGGAGTCTTTGTTAGCTAGTGCTGTGCCTGGACAAGGGTTAAACTTCCTCTCTGCATTAAAACTGAGGAACATACTTTCACATTTTACCACTTTAGAAGGTATACCTACAGCCAAGTTAGCAAGCCAGTATGGGATGTCTGCACAGGATGCTTCAGTGTCTTCTCACTTTCAAGTGGCTCAATTGCCATAAGCAGCTATATTAATCAAGTTTGCCTTCTCCTGTGCAGGTATTCTGCTCCTTTTCACCACACATTAGGTGACACTCCTTTCATGACAGCAGAGAGACATTCCTGATTTCAAGTTACCCTGCTGCCCCGCAGATAGTACAATTCTTGAACTATGGACCATATATGACCATAGTCAGTCAGTCAGTCATGGTCCACACACCAAGTTACCAACAACACTGCCTTCCCAAACTTCCTTATTCTCAGAGGATACATATTTGTATACTAATGGAGTGCTTTACCAAGGACCTGGCAGCATGAGGAGACAAGTGGATGGGACACAGCCCTTATCTAAGCCTGGCACATAACCCTGCTCTTGTCCCTTTGCCTGAGATTCCTTCCACAGAAAGAATACAGCAGTTGCCAATTTGTCCTGCTGTCCCAGTGAGTGGCAGGAAAATGCTTTTTCCTTCCTAGAGTTATTAGATATTGCACAGAGCCATATCTTGTTTACTATAAAGCTGTCAATGCAGAGAAGTGACCAGAATGTGACAAAAATCATGAATAGATTATCCTCAGGGGGAATGATACTGACTTGTGCCTCAACAAGTCCACGAGTCAAGCCAAAATCAGAAGGGGGAGGTGCCTGAGAGATTGTCTGCTTAGGGTGGGGAGGGCCTGATCAGAACTAGATCACGCCATGTAATCATAAGAGTTCTGCCAGGTAATTGTTTACCAATCTGAATGGTGTGTTTGCTTTCAGCAGTTGCATAGAACAACTTGAACGTGCTGCCATGGCAGCTAATCCAGGCTGGTATAGAAAGGGGAAGGAAGGTTGTGTGTATGGGTCACTTGCAGATGCCTGGGAAGGTCTATATTCCTTGAGAACTAAATGCCTTCTGATACTGTCTTCATAAACTTACTGGACACAGGACTCAAAGGTATGCTAAGTTTGCTGATGAAACAAGGTTAGGAGGAGCTGTTGACTCCCTCGAAGGCAGGGGGTCTCTGCAGTGAGATATAAACAAGTGAGAGGGCTGGGCAATCACCAACCATATGAAATTTAACAAGGGCAAGTGCTGGATTCTCCACCATGGATGGGGCAATCCTGGAAGTACAAACAGACTGGGAAATGAGAGGCTGGAGAGCAGCTCCACAGAAATGGATCTGGAGAATCCTGGCCAACGGCAAGTTGAATCTGAGCCAGCAGTGCTCTGGCAGCCAGGAGGGACAACCCTGTCCTGGGGTGTATCAGGCACAGCATCACCAGCCAGGCAAGGGAGGGGATTGTCCCCCTCTGCTCTGCACTGGGATGTCCTCATCTTGAATATTGTGTCCAGTTTTGGGTGCCGCAGTATAAGAAGGACATTAGATAGGATAGGATAAAAAGGATATTAGAGAGGATCTAAATGAGAGCTACAAAGATGGTGAAGATTCTAAAGAGGGATCATACAAGGAGCATCTTGGAGGTCATTTGGAAAAATGAAAAAGCATTGTTGCTAAAAATGTAGTGTGATTTTTGCATTTTGCAAAAAAAAGTCTGACCACAAACTTCAGGTCAGACTTGCCTATCTCTTGCCTGATGATACCTGTTCAAACTGGGCTTTAGGTTATGGATGTCAGCTGGATAGTAGGAAGAGAGCACATTTGATGCTGAGAAAGGACAGATTATTTTGCTTTTCTGCTCTCATTCCTCATCATGGGAATGATTTGTGTTTGCCAGAAAGGACTGTCAAAGGTAATGAAATGTTAGGTTGTAGTGATATAACACAGGAACCTATAGCAGAATGCTGTTCAATCACAATTGGAACCAGAAAGATTTGCAGAATAAATGTATTTTGTTTGAAGAAAGCCATGTTAGTTTCTTGTCTACATGATAGGCAGAGCAGTAGCAGAGCTCCTCTGCTGATGTTATATACATAAGGTATCAAAAATACAACACCAAGAAAATTATGGTATTATGTGAAACCAATCCATATAAATTTTTTATATTGTATATATCCTCCCTGGGATGAGTAAAAAGGATATGTGGTATGTCTAATGCACTGCTGAATTGAATATTCTTTTATATTTATTCACTAGCAGACAGGTAGAGCATACTGAATTTATAAACTGAATTTTGCTTTTCAGGCTTGTGAGCTCATCATATGTGTGTAAGATGTGTCCAGTGCAAAGATACCAGAAACAAACTTGTAACGTGTCTTACAAATATGCGTTTGAACTTAAGAAAAGTATGGAACAAAACTGTACCTTTTTCAAGTTCATCATTATTAATTTTCACCAAAGTTTTTTTTTTTTTTTAAAGCATATGAATAATTTTCTGGACATTCCAAAAACTGATATAGCTCAGCTGTATGAGATTCCAGTTAGTAACAGTTATGGTTGGGGGATGGTGGGGTTGGTTCTTCAGGTACTGTTATAATCGGGTAACATATTTATAACAGCATAAGTAGTACTTTTTGTAGGCTAGCTCTAAATAGCTGGCAATTGACACAGTAAACTCTTGAAGATGATCTTGAAATTTCCTTGAAGTTGGCTCTATCAGAGAGAAAAAAATTTGACAGAAGGAGAGGGTTCAGAGAGGGGCTAGAGATCAGAAACTAAATGAAAGATGAGCGATGGTTGGTGCAGGAATCCTCTAGAAAAGTTAAATGCTGGATTCACTGACCTTCTTGATTCCTACCTTTTCCCTGAAAAGCCCCTGAGTTTTCCCATGGTTTCTATTGCAAACACAGAACCCCCCCTTAGCTTCTGCTTGCAGACTCTTCCTTAGTAACATTGTTCTGATTGCATTTGCAGTACTTTTGTTGTGATAAGAAGGTGGCATGAAAATGAAATGCAGAGGAGAGACCAACCCTTTGGACGGGGCATTGTAGATTCAGGATATTAATTTTTGAAAGCATTTTGTTTTTCAGATGCAGCATTTGATTTTTTTCTACTGAAATAAACTCTCACAAATTTAAGTATTAAAGTAACATTGAACTTAGAGCCACACTATCTGTACAGGCTATTTTTTTCTCTACCACATGCTTAACTTTATCATTATTTTCACTGTTGGGTTTTAATCCTTGGTCAGATTAGAAAGTTTGATACAAAATATTTTTTATTTAAATGGATTTCTGTGACATTATAAAAAAAATTTGCTCCAAGTGTTGATTGTGGAAGTCATAGATATTTCCCTTGGGAAATTTTTAGTACCCTTCCAAATAATCCATCCATAGGATGTTCTTAATAAACATGATCGTTTATTCTCTTCTAGGGATTTCTTCCTAAGCTCTTCATTCAAGATGTTTCCAGAAGAGGAAGAAAGCTTTTAAAGCATCTATTCCCCCAGCACAACATTTATTATGACTAATATGCATCTCATGCTCTGAATGATAAAGAAGCAACTGCACAGTGATTTGTTCTTTTCTTCTAAAAATATTTACTGTATTTTATTCCTAGTCACCTGTCTCTTTTGGTAATACACAAACTAAGGACAAAGGTAACCAACTACCCCCACTGACTTCCACCAGATATTTTTCTAGTGATGAAAAAAATTATGCATATTTCCAGTTAACAAATTTAATAGAAATTTTTACTCACTTTACTATATAACCACAACACTTTTTTTATTCATATGAACACTTTTTTATTGTCATTTTTATTGGATTCCGGATGCCCCCCCTCATAAAGTAGAGAGTCACTGTATTTACATTCCAAAATATATGGAAATTTACCTGCAGAGCATACATAGAATACATATCCCAGGGACTTCAGAGGATTGTATTCAAATACACTTTTCTTCATTCCAGGGGAAAAAAAAACCCAATAAAATCATTAAAAGGTCCTTCAAGCGGGTAAGTGTATTCTAATTACATTAATATATATATATTTGCATTGTTTTACTCAAATGCAATCTATTTATATAGGATTAAGTTCCTCAGTTAAATAAAAGGTCTGTGAAAGATCGCATGTATCTCTTCAGTCCTATTTTACACATTTTCTTTCACAGAAGGAAAACACAAACTAGTACAGCTTGTTTCTGTCACCACGCTGTAGACAGGACAGGTGCCCAGAGCTGGGATCTCCGGTGAGAAGGACATTTCCCCCCTTGCTGCCAAGGGTACCCACCACGGGCCGTGTGACAGCGCTGTGCTCTGCCCCCTGTGCTGGCCAGCCCCTGGCAGTGGGGTGCTACAGCTGGGTGATCTGGCCTCTCAAAAATGGCTGCAGATTCTGGCATTCAGACCATGACAATATCACCACACAGGCTGAGGCCAAAGCTCTTACTGCTCCCATCCTGGCTTGCCAAGAGGGACGACTCGGGCACGGGTGGGGAAGATTCCAAACTCAAAACCAGTGCAACACACGCCTGCTGCTACAGGCACAAGCACCAAGGAGCAGTGGACTTGGCTCAGATATAGCTAATACTAAAAGTAAAGAACAGTTACTGAGACTAGTGACCACTGTCACACCTTGTCTGTGTGGTCTGTCCCTCATGACTTATGTTCAGCCTACTAGCTCAGCAGCTGTAGGGTGAGTTGGGCCAGCTCACTGCTTTAGCAGCTGTCTGACTCAACTAAAGCAAGACCTAGGCACAAAACAACTAAAATACTGGCAAACCAGTGAATTGTATTGTCATTTTTCAGCCTACATTTCATGTGAAGGATGGAGTGGAAACACATGGGGCAGGGAGATAAAACAGGACTCTTGTTTCTAGCATCTGCCTGTAGGTGAATCGCCTGGTGCCTAACAGGCAGCAGCGCCGCGCTGAAGGGGGATGTGAGCAAACTGCACACGGCAGGTTTTCAAAGCACAGTTCTACTAAACCTCATTCCCCCAAAACGAAATCCTCCAAGTTCAAAATGACCAAAAGTGAAATAGCAGAAATTTAGAAAAGCTATCAGGTTGAAAAATAACAGAAATGTATTTACACAGCAACGAAAGCAGAATCAGAATAATTCAACAGAGGTTTTTATTAAATAAATTAAGTGTATTTAAAGCCAAATTCTCACCCTTGGACAAAGCTGAAGTAGACCTAATAAATAATCTGGTAAACAGCATCTTCCAACAATGGTGAAATTTTCACAATCTGTTGCAATCTAGAGAGTGAACCAGTAAACTTGTATAATGACATATATTTATTTACACAAACCACATTTTTGCCTCATTCTAATGTCTGTGAATCAATTTTAAAAGAAATGACCAAAAATAGCAATAAATTGCATGTATGAGTACAGCTTCTTTCAACATGGCATCACCTACACATAGCACTCACAGTGCTCCTGTCTTGGGGTCCTTGATTATATAGGTAAGCTTTCAATCCCCAATATACTCTTGGGTCACATGCATCCCACCATATTACTCAGAATTTTGATGAAACACCTCAGTTTAACAATAAAAGTCTGGTCACAGTCCTGGAGAAGAAAGCAAAGTTCAATTTTATTAACAGACCTGGTAGAAGGTTGTTCTCTAGCTACTTTTTTTTTTTTTTTTTTTTTTTTTTGTACTTTTTGGTTATTCAGAATATTTCTTATAAAAGCAAAGAGTTGTTACCAAAAGGAGCTCATAATAATTTGGAAGCTTTCAAAAAAGGAGGAAGTGCCTTTCTTCTAAAACTGACAAATTTGGATCATGCAACCTTTTAGCGTTTGATATTATCCTTCAGAGCAGTCTTTGTTCTGGAGAAAATATTCCATGAACACTGAATATTTTAGGATACTTTTAAAACAAAATAAAAATAAGTAACTGTAGGAATTTGATACAAGCTCTAGAGCCACAAAAAAAAACACAAACAAAAACATTACTTCAATTCATGTTTACATCCCTTCAGTGGCAGGATAAAAAAAACTCTCCTAAACATTTGTGGTTTGTCTTTTAGTTCCTAAACAAAGAAATCTTCTGATCCCAAAAATTACTCCCCTTCAAAGAAGTCTGTGTAATTTTTCACTACAGTGGCTGCCCACTATGATTGTCAACAACATCAGAGTCCCTAGACCCAGGAGAGCACTCCTGGCAGAAGGTCCTTGACTCATCTCCCACGGAAAGTCAGAGGAGACCTTCACCCATGAGTTCCCCTGTAGATGACTGCTGTTTGGGACCATTCCATCAACTTTTACCTGGGCAAATCTCCCACAGATTTCCAGTGGACAGTATTTTATCTGCGTAAGCACTTCAGGCCCAGGATCTGGATGCCAATATAAAGCTGCAGAGTGAAGAGTGACCAGTCATCCATTCACAAGTTCCCAGTGTCTCTTTCATTATGATGTCTAGTCAGCAAGTCCCAGATCAATAAAGATCAATTTGCTTCCCATTCAGTTTTACCACTCTCATCCTATGAAATATTTACTCTAGTTCCACTAACCAAACACATCTTGAAGCAAAATTGTGTATAGTAAAAACTTTGCTGACATAAAGGATCAATTTATAGGCATAGATAAAGTTTTAGTTAGACACCAGTGCATGCAGCAAGGGTTTATGACTTTGGGGAAGATTTGATCCCAGGAGAAGTGCATGAGTGCATTACTGTGCTTTTGGGAATTACAATCCCAAACTCCTCAGCTTTATTCTGCAAGGCCAGGTGATGTGAGTGGAAATGATGCTGTGATTCAGAACTGCATAATGAGACTTGGGGTCTGTAAGAAAGCATTGCAGAGTCTTTCTGTGACAGCCTTGTGTTGTCCTGGTTTGGGGTTAGGCTGCCAAAGAGTTCACTGCAGGTGTCCATACAGCTATGTGCCACCATTGATACAGTGATGAATGTCAGTTCTTTGGTGTTTCCAGCCCTCATCTTACTGCCTCCCTTTTGTCCCCTACTCTGTTTGAGCCATGAGCTTCGCATTTTTGTCTTCATGAATACAGTAAACACATAAAAGATTGCAAATAGTCTGAAAGCTCTTTAAGGCTCATTGACGTAAGGAATACCCAGTTTATTGGTGCAGACTATATTGTTAAATGAGTTTCATTTCTAAAAAGAGTGACTATGCACACTCATATTTGCTATGTGCATAATAATTTAAAAATCTATACTATTTGTGAGAAATTCCTTGATGATTAGAACCACTGAAAAACAGAACGAGGGTGGGGGACTATCATAAGCCCAGACGGAACTTCCCTTGTGACTGTGAGTATAGGCTCTTAAGAACAAATTTTGGAGCCCCCTGAGAGGTGTGGCACCTCCTGTCTTGTTAAACCCCCACCACTGAGAAATTGCATATGTTTTGTAGTGTTGATGTGCAGTAGCATAGGAAAAAAAATCACTATGGTTTTACAAAATGCCTGTATGCATGCTTCCCAGTAAAATAACAGTACCAGACATGCAAATGCTTTAAAAACTATAATAGTACACTCCACAGTAAACTATTTAAAGCTTAACTACCTGTAAAATCTATGCCTTCCTGCCCGATAATTTTCAGAAAACCTTTTAGCTACAGAGATGGATTTGATTCTATGTTGTAGCTGTCAGACCAGAGCTCATATTCCAGCCATATTGCAGTAAATTTTCCCCAGTGTTAGTCTTCATAGTGACACTTTGATAAACTAGAACTCCAGCTCTGATGAGAAGTAGTGTGATAGTAATCTCTGGCAAACATTCACAAATGAAAAAGAGAAGTAGGAACACTGGTGTACTGTATTGCTTCCCAGCATTAGACAGAGCTCCTGCTAGAGACAGCTGGGCAGTTCATCATACTTCTCTCTCCTTTGCACTCTCTCTCCCCTACTCTGCTTCTCATTCACTTTTAATTTTGGGAATCAGAAATGTAATGAGGTGCAACCCATAATTTAGCATAGGGATAAAACAGGAAGTCTGAGATCAATGGTATACCTCATTTTTTGGCATAAATCAAGAGTATAAAGCTGGGAAATCAGACCCTTAGATTCACAATGAACCAGAAACACTGAGCATGATCAAATCAAACCGTATATGTTCGAGTTAATCTTATCAGTGATATACTTGATTTATTGTATTTTATTTATCTCTTACAATGGCTCTTCTTGTTGAATCACCTTCACTAATTACATAGGATCTTTATTGAACCTGAAGAACTGGGGACCAGATCTAAAGTTATTTCTTTGGTTGATCCTTGGTAATATTTTTATTTAAAAAAGGTGTATAGCTGTCCTTTCCTTAATATGTGATGCAATCAAGCTTCTCAGGTTACTTGTAGCCCTTAGTATGCTGTTAATTATGTCAGGTGACAGTGGTGACAGACACATTCCCAAGCATCTTCCTGTCATCCTCTCTAGTGATGCACACAGTTGAGGTACTGTGTCACTGGCTGCTCCAAAAATCAAAAAGAAAAAATGAAAAAAAGGGGGGAAAAGGCAAAAAAAAAAGCAGAGGATTGTCTGGGTGACTGTCTGAATAACTGTACATTTTGTGTGCTTGTTCCTTCTACTGCACCTTGTAAAAGATGAGAATAAAACCCATGTACAGATGATATAAGAACCAGTGTTTGTGGGGCATAAGGCTTTTATTCTGAGTTTAGACTAATTTATGTATTTATGTGTTCATTAAATTAATTTCTAACTGATAGAAGCAACACATCAAAACCATGAAAAATGGCTGCAGAGTAAAACTTTATGAAAAAATCTGAAAATTGACTCAGAGTTGAATTTCCAGCTCTCCAATGTTTAAAAAATGTTTAAACATAACTGAAGATGCATGAAGATGCACCTATTACTGAGCATTTAACTACCTACCAGCATTTTTAAGTATCCCACTAGGGTCCAGATTTCCAAAAGGATGCCAGTTGTACCATTTCTAACAGGAAAAGCCCTCTAAAGAAGATATGTTAGTCTGGACATGTGTGCGTTCTTAGATGAAGGAATTCTGGAATTACTGTAAGTCCTGCAGAGTGTGTAAAGATAATGCAGGCTAGTTACAACAAATCTTGATCTACAAGTGAAAGATTCACCATTCCTAACTTCACTTAGCCTGATACTTATATCTAAATAACTTTTAACCATTCATCACTAGAACAATAAATGCCATATGAAAAAATACTTGTAAGAAACATTTCATACTTAGCTCCAGTTTTTAAAAAAACTAGTATTAAAATAACTCAAATATCTTCTATAATTCTTACGTAATCTTGCTCCCTATCTTCCTTGATATGAAAAAATAGGGGCCTTTATTAATACAAATCAGAAGAAATAAGACATCAAGATCTAAGATGTGTGTCTCTCAAATTTGTTGCAAAGTAGTTACATTCCCCTGTTGAATCCTCAGTTTGGAGTAAGAGCAGGATTCCCACCTCCCATGTCTCCAGGTTTCAGAAGGAATTGTGAAGATGCCAATGGAGGAAAGTAGGAAGAAAAGGAGAGTCTTTCCTCTATGCCTACTCTTGTTCAGCTGTTCCATGTTCTGTCAGAGACGCAGAGCTGGATTCTGATTTTAGCAGCTGTCCAATTAGGTCAAGGTAAGTTCACAATCTCTTCACTGAAGGATGTGGGGAGTTCCTCTGGATGGAGAATCAGACACACAATGTGTCTCCTTGCCAGCTGAAGGGAAGGGGAATAAACATTTGCCTGGCACTAACAGGGAGAAATGGGAACACACCTGTGGAAGTGTCTTTTTGTTAGCGCAGCAACTCCTTGACTTTCTGCCTCCCTCTGAAATTGAGACAGAAAGACACAAGTTAGACAACAGAGTAGAAAGGAAAACCATGAAAGTGTCCCCTGTTTTATCTTTAATTGACTAGTGAAGTCCATTTTCTAATTTTCATTATCTATGTATTTCATTAATACAGGCTAGCGAAGAATTTGAAGAATAAATTGCAAAATTATTAAATTTAATTACTCAACAGCTTTCATTAACATTTTAAATGCATAATTTTTATTATTTCTGAATAAATGCAGACAGGACTACATTTTTTTCTTATTTTAATGTTCTCTGTGTAAAAAGTGAAGAGGAATGCTTTTATTATTTAAAAAATTATTTAAAATTTTACAATATAAAAAGTACCAAAATTTATGTCTATATCTGTGTTATGAGAGCATCTTTAATTGTTAAAGTAGAAACAAAATCTTCCCTGCCTCATTCAGAAGCACAAGAGTTTCTAGCACTGAGAAATATGTTATTTAAAAAATATCAACTCACAAGAATAAAGCATAACAAAAATATTTATATTCTTTTTATGGTTGGGAAAGTCCTCTTAGCAGTCTACCCATTTACATAAGTTTAATAACTTCTAATTTAAACTACTTCTTCATTTGTCTCTACATTCCAATAGGTAGATCTGAGGACAGCTAAATAAATTTTTCTTATTCTGAGCCTGCTACAAGGAAGAACTCCACCTGACACTGCACCAGCTCCATGAAGGCTGCATGCTTCAGCAGCATCTTGCTGCAGTGCACTGCAGCTCATCAGAAGTCCCTACCTCCCAGTCCTGCTAATATGTTAGCCTGGGAGAGACTGGAAAAATGCTGAGAAATGCAGCAACTTTTCAGCTGTGTGTGTTCCAAGCCTTCTCTGAGTGAGTCTAACGCCATGCAAAGAGCGGTTCAAAGGCTGTCAGACGTTCAGCCTTCAACGACCTTCAGGAGGGTCATTCCTCGGCACCAAAACCTGTCCCTACTAAGTGCATCCACACCTGCTGCAGGAACAGTGTGGAGTCAGTCCTGTCGTAGGAAGGAGCACCTTCCTGAATGGGCATCGGGCAGAGGTCATTCAGAGCTGTGTGTGGGAGCAGGGCTCTAACAGGAACCATCGGGTGAAGAGGTGGACATGCATATGTATGCCTTTGATCACTACACCCTCTTCCAAAATACCCATCCAGTACATGAGTTTTCTGTAGATGTTAGAAAGGCCAAGACTCAGAGATTTTTTTTATTTCCGAGCTCTTCCTTGACCTGCAGACTTTCCGCAGTGTTTTAAATGCAGAAGTGTGGGAGTAAGGAATGAGCTGGATTTTCCCTTCCTAAGTACCCGGGATCCATCAAAAGGCCTTGCTGCACCAGCCAAATTAAATAGGTATGCAGTTCTCACTAATATCTTATTAACAGCCACTGTATTTTTGAAATATAAAAGAATCAGACTAGTGAAACATACTTTCTATCCCTTTCAAAATTTCACTTAATCCTGCTTAAATTTAATTAATCTTGTTTAAATGCTGACGTAAAAGCCACAAAAGGAGCCCCCAAATGCATTTTTATATCATAGCAATTATTTGGAGCAAAATTATAATAATCCTTATTTCTTTTATCATCATGCTAGCAATTTATTGTTGCTTTGCTCAAAAGGATTTTAATACAACATACAGAAAGGCCCTTCACTTCTACTAAAATCATATTTACTAAATCCACCAGTTACTTTCTCGATTTTATTTAACAGGTTGCATTTTTTCTCTCTGCTTCAGAGTCCTATTTGCACATGTACTGTACATTGACATAAAACAGGAAAATAACAACAGACAGGCACTGTAGGATTGCAGTAATTATTTTAAAATAAGGCTGATTTGTTCTACTGCTTCTCCCTGAGGCCAATAACTGGAGGCTAGTTATACAGAAATTCAACAAGCCAGAGGAAAAACACCTGTTGCATATGATTATTCACTATTAAGATACAATGAATAATTCAACATGGATATTTTAAAAAGTAGCATCCTTATCATCCTACTCTGTTCTTAAGAAAGTGTCTGTAGAGGAAGAGAGAAGGGTCAGGTTAACCCAAAATACTGGCTGTGTCCTATCAGATATATTAGTCCATCAAACACACAATTGGGCTTTTCCTGATCATTGAGACAGCAGTGATACAGTTTCATTAGAATCATGGAATGGTTTGAGTTGGAAGAGACCTTTAAAGGTCATTGAGTCCCACCCCTCTCTAAAGAGCAGACAGGTCTTCAACTAGGTCAGGTTGCTCAAAACCTCATCCAAGCTGACCTTGAATGCTCCCCAGGATAGCATTCTGCTGATTTTCTA
The DNA here is from genome assembly GCA_013400575.1 of Peucedramus taeniatus. Classification (NCBI taxonomy): domain Eukaryota; kingdom Metazoa; phylum Chordata; class Aves; order Passeriformes; family Fringillidae; genus Peucedramus; species Peucedramus taeniatus. The sequence continues at coordinate 44,419 of WBNO01013708.1, forward strand.
CATTGTATTTTTACATAAATAGATGTAAGTGAGCTGAAAATACCCAGCTGAGCATGGTGATGGATTTGTGCAGTGGTCATTTCAAATAAGCAATTCCGAAGCTAAGGCAGAGTAATTAAGGTGAATTTAACAGTGATATGATTAGTGTTTAATCTAAAATAATTTCCCATTTCACGAACATCAACAGGTGAGTTCCTGTTGGGTGCAGTGGAATCTGGATAGATATTATTTAGCAGGTCAGTGATTCAGCATGTCTTACAATAATTCCTGTATTGCTAAAATTTCATGAAAGACAATATAGGACTCATGCATCAACACCCTTTTGGGATTGCCAAAGCTCAAAAGATTTTAAAGAACTCAAATGTGTCAACTGACTAATAAAAAGTGATGACCATACACCTTAAACATACATCAAGACTGCTTAGCAGGTTGCAGCACTGGCCTTGTATGAAATAAGAGAAAATTTTTTACCAGAACAAATATACATTTCTTACCTGCAAATATACGTATTTACTTCTTCTCAAACAGCATGTGAGGAAAGTTGCATGTTTTCAGCCTCAAGGATCTACAGAAAGAGAGAAACAGAAGCTCTATTTATTATTAGCAGCAACCATAATAATAATTGTTTTACATCCTGTGACTCCTTGAGCACAAGTTAAGCCATCCAGACTCTACCCTCATTCAGTTTTACCAAGCATCCTCCTGAAATTCAAATTCAGCTGCCATAAATATAAATCACCAGAACTTCCATTTCTAAAAGCTCATTCACTCAGAATATGACTTACAGGGACAAGTTATAATATTCTTTCTATAGCTCTACACATTTACTGGAAAGACAATCAATAGTACTCATGATTCACAAGGGGAAATAACACTTTTGTTTAGATTCTGCCTACTGGCAGATCAGGCAATGAACTCAGTAATATTTTCAATAATTTTTAATATACTTTCACAAACCAATCATTAAAGTCATAGCCTCAGAGGATGGTCTAATCCTGATTAGACCGGTACAAAAATGCTTGTATTTGGGGAAACAGACACATTGTAGCACTGGAAGTGGTATTTCCAATGGTTTCTATGTTTCCCAGTACTTAAAAAAAATACTATAAGGAACTAATTTATGTCTGCAAATCAACATTTCTTCTCAATACTGTACAAAAAACTTTCTGCCTTTCAGTTAGTTTTATCAAAATTCTCACTGTGGAACAGTAAGGAAGCTCCTCTCCCCACACCTTCTTTACTCTTTTTCTACAAAATGCTCACAACTACTTAGTTTGCAGGCTGTGTCACAGCACTCCTAAAGTATTGTAGCAGGCTTTGCAATCATAACTTTAAACCAGCTACAGATAGCATCTCTGGAAATGAAGAGTTCTGCTTTTTTTTATATTTAGGACTTAAAAAGTTTTCACACATTTCAACTGAGCTAGTGAGAAGGACTGTAGATGGTCTCTATTTTAATTTTTCACAGCTTTCTCTAAGACATTTTGAGCAATATTTTATGTTCATGAACATTGTTAACATGGTTCTTCTAGCAACTACAGTTTTCATGTTACCAGCCTTCTCTCCACCTGAGAAATCCATATCAGGTCAGAATAAAGTCAAGTTGAATGAACTTTACTTATGCCAGGAGTAAAAGGAGTTCCTAAGATAAATGTTGGATTCACATAATCATGTTAAGATTCCTTATTTTTCATAGATTATTCCAGTCTTTTTCTGGATTAGACACCACCTTCAGTTTTACAGCTGAACCTGCATAATTGCACAAGTCCCTCTGGCTTGTTTTAAAATTTTATTTTATCAGGATCCCCTTTATACTAACACATATATTCACTAAGTGTTTCCCATTTTCTTTTCCCCTATTATTTATGAAATTGTGGGCATCTATCATCTCTCAGAAGTTGTCCTACTCTAGCCTCACTCAGAAGGTATCCAAAATACATAGTTTTATAGTCCTGTTCAGTTCTTCTTTTCTAATTCTTCTGTATTCATTTAGAGATGAAATCACCAAACTTAAAGCAATAATCAAGATGTGGGAATATTACATGTCTAGAAAGTGCTATAATAACACTTTTGTGTTGCTCTCAACCCCTTTCCTAAGCTTAATTAAATTCTCATTGCACTGTTGTGTTGTTTTCCCACAGAACCCAACAAATGTTTCAAAGTATTTTCCTGTGGCACTGTGAGTCTGTCCCTTAGATGTCTCTTAGCAGTCTGCTTTGGCATCCAGCATCCAAGTCCTGATCATCACCACAGCATCTGCAGTTCTGGTGAAGAAAAGCCACATAACATAATTTTGCTTCCCAATTGTAGTCTCTTCCCCTGTAGTGACCTCCTCCATGTCCCATGAGTTGTTTCACTGTATGAGTTGATAAGAATATCACTATAATTGCATATGGCACTGTTACCAGCCCATCTTTTTCCAAAATGTCATGTGATGGCTGTCTCTGAGTGCCCACCCAGAGCTTCTAATGACACACACAGCCAGGCTGCCACTGATGTCTCTTAGGATGATTCCTCTTACATACAGGAAATTATTACTCACCGAAAATCCTAAATATTGATATTTTAAACAATAAGAAATCACACTCTATACCTAAAAAATGATATCCCTAAAAGTTCAATGTGTTCAAACTGCAAATTCATTGTAAGGATAGTGGGTTTCAGCTATCACCTAAATCACAAATTATTTCCATGTCATACAGATGAGATCATCATATTTCTAGCACCATTACTTTTCCTAAAGAGTTTGACTGGCAAAATACTGCTGAAAGCTGAAAGCTAAAAACATGTGAGAAATAAGAAATACCAATCACATTCTGTACTCATTTTACCCTCCTATATTGGTTTTTATTTTTATTGCACCTTTTTCTATTAAATTATTTTAAAAACAAACAAAGAAAAGAACAACATTTTGTCAGAAGACAGCACCATTATACAATAATACCAATTTAAAAATAATTTTGCTTTGAATCAGTTCATTTGGAAAAAGAATACTGAATAATATAAAATGTGCTTTACGCTGAACATTGAAAAATATACGTGGAAGCAGAATTTACTTCCCTAGCATCTGTGAGGTTTACCTTAACTTTCTAGTCACAAAGTTCTACCACCTTCAGTGTTCTTCCTCCTTAGCTCAGTGAAATATTTAATTTCTTTTCTGCTCCTCTTTGGTTCTCCCCATTCAGAATATGCCCTACATTGAGATCACGATCCAATTTCCTCACACAGGCAAACGGAAGGGACCAATCCAGGTTCTCTTAGGGCATCTCAGTTCCCCAGGCTAAAAGAAATGGCATGTGCTTCTCCTTATGCCTTACAAGACATTGGCTACCACAAATTTACTTTTAGAGGGGTCAGTTGTATTAAATGCATTCCAGAAATACCTGCAGCCTCAAGCCCTTGAGAAGGAAAGTGTCTACTGTCCAGTTTATGATTTTGATTACATCTGGCCACAGAACAGAGACACTTTGGAGCTTGTACCAAAAAAAAAAAAAACCAAAACAACCTGGAAAGCTTTAGCTCAAAAGGTAAGAATTCTGGTATCTTCAAGATCAGCTGGCAAATTAAGCAAAGGTTTTAAGCACTAAAACTTAAGCACTAAGATGTTGGATATAGGCATCTGAATTCCACCTAAAGTGCCTAGAAGTCCTTTATTGGGTCTGGTTCCAAATTTAATTATATGAACAGGAAGGAAGAAAATCAAAACTTCAGGTGCAAATGCGTCTGGAAATAGAGTTAATCCATCACATTCACATTATGTCATACTGAAACAATATAAGAAGCCTTCTCTTACTTTGAAGAAATCCCAGCTGCAATATTTTAGCTCTACTTTGCAGGCTTTTATCACAGTTTTAATGAAGTATAGCTGGTTTTGAAGTAAAAGTCTGTCGGTTTTCATTAAAAGAACTAGATTCTTGTCTTGCACTGCATGATCAGCTTTAAAATAGGACTTAGTTCTCATTATCCTCTGAACAATATATTTTACAGAAATTAATTGTAGTGATACATTTTAACCTGATGTCACGACAGGCTCATTATCAAGAGCAGCATGCTAGCAGGCAAAGATGGATTATCTAAAAAACAGGCTCATGGGAAGAAAGTTTAAAAGATTAGGCTGTCTCCTGGGTAAAGGGTCTTTTCACCGAAGTCAAGAGCCTTTGGAAATGCTCTGCATTCACTTTTTAATAGAAAAGACACCTTTCAGTTCTACAGAAGAGGCCGTAAATACCACAAGTGTAACTTCTTAGACCATTATTTATCAGTAGGAGTTAAGCAAACATCTAAATAGAAGGCAACCCAGAAGGTAACTGCCTGCCTTCTGTGGCCCCAGCAGTCCAGCAAGCACCATGCTCTCAGAGTGGGAAGAGGTCAGTATTTCCCTTGAAAAATTCACATTTTGAGGAGATACATGAAACACATTAGGAGAAGATAAAGAGAAAATAGAGTTTGCTGTCCCTGGTTACAGCTCTACAACCTCCAGATGTCAGCCTACTGAATTCCTAACCATTCAATTTGCACCAAATCCCATCCTGCTACTTATGGCAATTGTGTTGTTGGCTGCTGCATCCTGCTTCCTGCTCTTGGCACTTTGTGGCAGAGCTCTTACATGGGACTTCTCCTGCAATGGAGATGATCCCCTGGGGATTCTGACCCCATCCCTCAAGTGGGAGAATGCCTGCCCACCCTGTGCCCATCTGCCAAAGCAGTAGATGGTTTCTGCCAGGAAAAGACTTGAGAAGGTCGTTCCTTAGAAAGAAAGGCATCACTCCCCACTGTCATCGGTGTCTGTGCACCGATACCCAAGTTTTGTACAGGTCCACCACCCTCAGCCAACCTTCATCTGAAAACTCCTAATCAGATTGAAGGCTGTGAATGGGGTTATTCATGGCTGGTGAGGGAAAAATTGATACCTCACAATACTGTGCAGCCAGCCCTGCAATCTCTCTCTAGAGAGAAATAGGGGGATACTTTAATAGGAAAATATAGCATTTGAGTTAAACAATCTTAACTGAGGAAGAATTACTGATGCAGCCTTGTGGCTTCACTAAATTGGCAATGAAACAGGCTTGAGAAAAGTCCGTCTCAGGCAGTTTTTCAGGGAGAGAAAAGAGCATGTCAATATTTTTGCAATCTCTCCAGCACTGTGAACCACTAGGAAGCAGAAGACTGTTCTTATAAAGTGAAAGTGCAGGGAAATGTAAGAACTAAACCTTAATAACACAGAGATTGCAAAATTTAAAAAAAAAAAAAAAAAAAGCCTTAAAGGAGACAAAAGAAAACCAAGAGAGAATATTTAAAACTTTTTAAAGTATTGTTGAATATGTATAGTTGTAACAGGAAAAGAGGAAAAAGAAACAACAAACAAAGCAACAAATTTGAAAAGCAGGCCACAGGAGAAGAAAGAGACTTTTCAGGAAGAATCTGGAGAATCCAAAATGTCTTATGAGAGAGAGACATTAAATGTCTTCTCTACAGAAGATTTATGTAACAGGGGAAACTCCCAGCAGGAGACCACCTCTATGATTAAAACCAGAAAAAACAGTATCAACAAATTCCACAAGTTGCCAAATGTTTTTCATTACTTCCGCAGTGGAGGCTTCTGCCTTGAACTACAAAAAATGCTTTGACAAATAGCTTCCAAAAACTCAGCTTGAGGAAGCTACTAAGTTGTTTCATTTATAAGCAGAGACTACAAATTACTGGCAAAAAATGTGGCTTCCCAGCTGCAAGACAAAACACCCCAAAATAGAGCACTCAATTAGGTGGGATTTTTGAAGGAGTGGTTGCTGCCTAGCAAAAATGAGGGAGCTGATTAACATAATATATCAGGCAAAGCACACTGAAGAGCCAGCTGCAGATTTTGTAACAGAAAGAGGCAACAAATTTGAAAGGATCTCACCCTTTGAGATCATAAACCACTGAAATATTTTATTGATGGTGGTGGTTAAACCTCTCTACAAGCTCAATGAACACTAGTGACTTCTGTAGAAAATATTTTATCAGCAATCAAAGCAGAGATTACTCAACTTTCTGTCTCCCATTTCTCTTTCTTTTTTCTTTTGCCTTTCCCTGTATACACATGAAGTGGAAAAAGGAATAAAAAATCTGGATATGTAGGTAAGTGCCCAAGCACGCATGTAAGTAACCTCATATTAACTTTGAAGAACACTACTCAAAAATAAACAGTTTTATGGAGATTTAGATTTTCTGAATTGATAATTTTCCATTTGAATTTGTAATCAAACCGTGATTTAAAATGAAAATGCATTAGGGTGAATCCTGAACTGTAATTTTTATCTTCTTTCAGAAAGAGTAATAAAAATAACTAAAATTCTCACAGATATTGAAATAAAACTACAATGAACATAAATCCTTGTGTTGTACAGCTAATATACTCAATTACCTTTTAATATTATGAAGCTCATTTAAACAGAGTAACTGGAGATCCACTATCTTTTCTAAAACTTAACTACAAACTGTCTGTGAATTTAGGCAAAAAATATCCTGAATAGAGTGACAAAATGTGGAATATTTATTCTCTATGAATATGCAAGAAGAATTTCTATGTTCGTGCTTTGAATTTTCTCCAATTTTGCTTTCAGGCACCAATTTTGCACACTTTCAGAAGAAATTTTGAGAATACAAAATAAATAAGTAACAAACCAAATTCTATAAATAAAGCATGACTTGCTCAAGATACTAATTTTTAATCAGATTTTCATTGAAGGAATGTCTGTAGAGAGTGCATCAGAACAAGAATGTGGTTTATTCTGTGGCCCTGAGAGATTTCTCCCTGGCTTTCTTTGCTACACTTCAACTCTGAAATACTTAAGAGCACATCCCTGAAATGCCTCACTACTACAGCTCAATCACAATTGCTCCCCACTTGCCTGCAGATGCTGCTACAGCCAGTATCTCTGCCAGGTTCACAGAGAAGGGTTGCAAAGACTTGTTGCCAGTTAGGAGGATGCAAAGAAAATTTGCTCATTAGGGTCAGGGTTGATGCTACACAAAGATAATGGTAGGATACCAAACTGCAGCAGAAAGTCCATCCAAGAAATTGCCATCTATTGTTTTCTTTTGGATCTGGAACAAGTGATGTAACTTCCACCATGGGAGAAATGAAGATATTTGAGAGCAAACATATCCAATTATTCGGACAGTAGAAAAAACAGCAGCCAAAAAAGAGAGTACTGCTAAGGAACAAGTGACAAAATGAGACCTAGGCAAAACCACTTTTCCTCTGACCAAGAACTATCTAGCAGAAATTCTGTGTACATAAAGTGAAATCTGTGGCTTTGGAAGGAGACAAATTGTAAGTGACACTGGCTTTCCAAGTAAAAAGATTGAGGGAAATGCCACTAATAATTCAGAGACTTGCTATTCCCCAATACAATAACCAATTGATATTTTTATCAAACAACTGCTAAAACAACTGGATAGAGCTCTATTTTAAGCTTGGTTTTATTATTAGTGAAGATATCCATAAAAGAATTTGGTCACAGGAACCTGTGAATTGAATGGTCTGAAGCTGTTGCCATTTAAATGGAATGGAAGAACAAACAAGAAGCATGGGCTGTAACTCAGTAAACTGTAATAAACTGGGGCATTAGCAGAGGTTCAAATAAAGCACCCTGGAGCTCAGGGCAGGGTACAAAACCTACCTAAGAAATTGAGTAAGTTAGTCTAAGCAAAACTAACTGCTGCAGTTAGAGCAGTGCAAGAGTAACTTAAATCAAAGCTGCCACGGATGTTTACACTGCACTGTTATTACTGCAAGAGTTGCAATACTCATAATAGTGAAAGCTCCAGGCTTAGAAGGACAAACTTTAGGGAAGTGAGGGGACTAGTGAAGTCAGCCAGGCAAAACAGCTCACCTCTATCTTCAGGAAGGTGGGAGTGTCATTAAGTCAAAGGTGCCAATCTTATCTGGAATTTATACACTAAGGCAGAGGTTTGTAAAGAAAGTCTCGAAAACATTACTGAAGATAAGGAAATGACCAAAAAAACCCCCAACAGTCAGCCAAGAAACAAATATTTTGCTGGTCAGGAGGTGTAAGAATAAAGTCAATATATTCAATATTCAAAGGAAATTAAAACAATGCCCTTTAGTCATAAAACTGAAAAACAGGGAAAGAGAAAATTAACCTGATTATACATGAAGGGAGAGTTATTAAAGGGCACATACATACTAAGGACACTAAAATTAAGCAAGGACAGCTCAGAAAAAGGGTATGGAACTTGTCTTGGAAGTTAATGTCCACATCTGAAGGGTTCAGTCATCTCTTTAACTGAATTTCAAAAGGAGAGACACAGAAAATTCCAGATCTGATACCAAATATTATGAATAAATTTATTCAGTTGGATGCTGCTAATTAACCAGAAAATCATGTATATGAAGTAGCAGGGAAGGAGGAAAAGGAGTGGTTGGAACCATGACAGGCCCTTTAGATTGATCCAAACAAAATGCAAAGCTGTAGAAAGAGTTTCAAAGGGGAAAGCAGTAAGATCTGAAGGTGCAATGAAAATGGAATGGAATACAACATGAGCTTACTCCATAGTTAAATACTAACAAAATCTTATCTTCCTTTCCCAAGACAGCCAACTCTAGCCAAAGGTAGTGTAATACACCTATGCTGATTAGAGGTCAGTAAAGCATTTGATTCAAAAAAATCAAATGAGAAATGGCTAGTGGTGATAGAGAAAATGCTTCTTTTAATGAAATTAGTGCTTTTGATAATGATGTATAGAAATGTCATGTATGCCACTGCTATTACCCTGACAAGAACCAAGGAAATACTGAGAGTTTATTTTCTCTGCCCAATAATAAGAAGAATTTCATTGATATTGTTTAATGTTTTCAATATGCTTACCAATCCTGGAGCAATGTTTTGTCCATTAGATGAGAAAGACACTGAGAAAATGGAAGATCAGCTCATCATTCATGGTAAAGTAGAAAATTATTTTGAAAGCAATGCTCAGCCTGAATTTTCACCATCTTGCTACCTGAATTCCCAGACAGAGAACAGTTGTCTTTAGTGAGGCAGTATTTGTTGCTGTTTGCATTCTTGTATATGACCACATAAGACACAAGAGGAGAAATCAGACTATTGTGCCAATTATAACAGAGGTACTGTTTATTTGGCTTCTCCTTCCTCTTCCCATTGTTACCAGAATGCTATTGAGGAAGCTAGAAATTACTGCCAGTTGCTCCAGCTGTTTATTTTCTGTCAAACACTTCAGGGGGAATACTTAGCCTTTGTTAACACACTCGTTTGATGCTCTACCCATATGTACATGATGGCACAGCCTGGCAAAGGTGGTTAACACTGCCCAGGATTTCTCCAGCTGAGGAAGCTGGCTCTTTGCCCTGCCTTTTAGCTCACCTGGGGCTACCAGTCAATGAGAGGAGCTAAGGGTAACTCGAGCTGCCATCCATACTTGGCAGAACACAGACCTGTCTCTCACTGAGCTCCCTTTCCAAATGTCATTTATTTATTTACCATTTTGGAGGACTAATGAAGTGAACTGTGAGAAAACCCTTCTAGGGACTGGCAAAATGTCTCACTCACCCTTGTATATCTCTCTGACTTAATTTCTATGTAAGAGCCACACAAAATGACCAATGCACCAGTCTGGGCACCTTAACAGATTACCAGGCAGAGGACTCAATCTGCATCCAGCTACCATGGAGCAGCATATCCATATTCCATGGAGCTTTATGACATCATGACTCACTGGAATTTTTTATACGAAAAATCAGCTGGGATTTTTTTCCTAGGAGAGAAGAAAATACCCATTCTGCAAAGAAAATAATGTATAAATGCTTTGCTAGGTTTTACTTACAGAGTTTAGGCTTTGTTGTACTATGGGTCTTACCAAACACATACTTGTGCAATTACACATAAGTTACAAGAGCATTCACAAGGGGGCCATACATACTGACATTGAGGTAATGCAGCCACTGCTGGCATGAAAAAAACAGGTAAGTAAAAGAAATTGCAAATACTAACAAAAATCTCTTCTTTCCCCCTCCCCCTCAAAGAAAACGAGAACATAAAATAATACTGGGATAACCTGGAAGCAGAACATTTCCAATATAGGATCCTGAAAGCCAGCTTCCCATGCAAGCTAACCCTAAATTCAGAAATAAACTCCCAAAAGCAGGGGAATTTAAATTAAAGCCAGTGTAAGATAGAAAGCCTCTGGGATATATTGTCAAAGTGACTCATGAGGTTTAAAGTCAATAGAAGTTGATGAGTGAGACTGAAATTCTGTGTAGTACTTTAAAAATATACCCTAAGGTACTAAGCAAAGAAATCAAGAGCTAATCCCTGCATACAAATACCATGCTGCAAACATTACTTCTGCTTTTTTTAAGAAAAGGTCACAAGGATTAGATTTTTCTGCCTGTCCTGGAGGGCAGAAAATATTTGGAAAGAAGCCTGCCCTGCAGAGAGAGGCAGCCAAATCTAATGGTTTAAGTGAAGCTTTGGTGGTGTCCAGCTCTCCTTTTATTCCTCTTCACTTCAGAATATGACAATCATTACCACTGATATGGTTATCTATAAAGCACATGCACACCTGCTGTGTATGCACTTTCAACCTCTCAATCCATGTACAAATCTAAGATGGCTTTTCTTATCACTTCTCCCTTCCCTTATTATCTTAAAGCAGGGACATGTAATAAAATGATCCGTGGCTGAAATCTTTCTGAAATCAGGACACTTGATTGTTAAACATATTCAAAAAGTTATTTTGTTTACAACTGATTTTTTAAGTATTTAGTTTTTGGATTGTGGTACAATCAGGGAACTGAATGAAATTTCAAGTAATAAAAACCCCAGAATGCATACAAGCATCTAACAAAACCTATTCAATTGTTTGTTCTTCTGAGTCATGCTGCAGTTGGGAATGAGGCAGAGACAGAAAGATGACCTTTCTATTTACTGAACTCAGTGCTGCTGGTGCTTAATGGAATCTGTATCCTTTTAGTAACCATTTTACTTTAGTATCATTTTCTATGCTTAATTTCTCACACTTTTTATTTAACATGAACAACAGTACGAAAATGGGACACTTCCTTGTGGACAGCTTCACCTGCCTCAGCTCAAGTTTCTCATCTGGACTCGGAGGACGCTGACTTTTGGCACAGGGATGGATTTCTGGGCTGTGCTCAGCCCAGGCCGAGATCGCCGCGCGATAGCTGAGCCCAGCCCCGAACAATGGCTGGCTGCCTCTGCTGGGTGGGACACACAAGTGGGCTCCCTCTTCCCTGCTGAGAGATCCTGACTTGTTTCTCTCCAAGAATGTACTGTGTGTTTATAGAGCAATTGTTGCAGTGGATAAATAAATAACCGCATGCTGTAGAGAGTTTTGGGCAGCAACAGCATAAATGGTCACTTCCTCAGTTACTTCCTATGAGCATGGCCATGTTATCCTCATCATAAGGACTACAGGCAATAATAAACTATACTGCTATTCCAAAAAGCAGGAAAACTTCATTCATCTTCCTAAAATTCAGGATCATGTCTTTAAACTTTGCCTGGCTATTTTAGCTGCAAATTATTGCTGAAGAAATTGTTCCAACACGAGGAATCTCTAGTAGGCTGCTGCAGTGATAGTCTGGTTTTGAAAAGCAACATTTGAAGGACAAAGCCAACCAAATTACAGCAGGACAGCACTCCACTAACGGCAGCATTTCCATCTTTCTACTGCAAAGGCACTTCTTGAACTGGACAGGCACTGAGTGGTTTTCCGAAGGAATATTTCTAGACAATGTTTCTAGCAGTGCTTTAGGATAATGTTTTCTCATAAAGGAAAAGTTTCAGTTATTGTCTTTATCCAAATTCCCCTCAGATGAGCTGCAGATGAAGCTATTAAGACAAAGTCTTTGATTTAGGCTTATAAGACTCTGGCATTAAAGTCACAAAGGAGCTTCTCTGACATGTAATATTGACATAAAAGCAATCAGGAGTGGCAAATTAGTGAAGAGTAACAGAGCATGCAGTTCTGCCCCAGCTCCTGTTGGATGTTCTGGCGTATGGACACCCAGCCTCTCTGCTCTGTCACACCCCAGGGGTCCCTGGCACAGGTGCTGCCTCCACTGAGGGAATGGCTCCTGCCTAGCACTTTGGACACAGTCCATCCCCTTGGTCCCTCTGGAGAGCCACTAAGAGCTGGAGTGGGCACTCGTGCAGCATCGAGCACTTTCACAGAGCCCTGAGGAGCAGCCATGGGAATTGGCACGTGCCAGCCGGGGCAGAGCCGTGCTCAGCTCCCAGGGGATGGGTTAATTGAGGACTAGCAGATGGCAAGCGACACCAAGCAGGAGTTGCTGCAGTTAATGGAGTCCAAGCAGGCTTTAACAAACGAGTACTCTTAAGACCATTTTTAGGCATGGCTCTCTTACGGGCATGAGTTTGTTTTATCCATGAGCAATGCTAAGTGTTACACAGGAAATTCTATGCAATGCCTCCACAAATAGGCAAGTTAAAACATTTTTCTACTACTAATCCAATTCACAAAATACCATTCCTCCCAGAAATAAAAGGTGTCTGTAAATTGATTTCACCATACACATTGCTCCTACTTCAACCTCGCTAAAGCTGATCTGCTCTCCCTGGCAAGTCCTGTGTCCAGTCTCACTGGAACCTGTGCAGCAAACACAGTAAGGGGAATCAGAGGTTGTTACCTGGACAGTGAAAGCTCTGCCCAGGCTGACAGACCAATGCCATGGAGTTCAGGCCTGGTTGTGAACCCTGCAAGGCTCTGGGGCAGCAGGTTCACAGAGCCAGGGTCCCAGACACACTGTTAGACTGGAGTGCAGAGGCTATGTAAAGCAAAGCCTAGCTTTAACATCTAGCAAGTCTTTTTGTTGCATCACTGATTAAATGGTGATTGCTGCAGACATGAACTTACAGGAAACCTGGAACTGACACGATGAATATTGTTGCCTGGAATTAATGGTGAGATTCCTGATAAAAAGAAATCTTTTTAAATCCATTTTCTAATCCATTATTTCATTCCAAGTACTTTATCTTTCTACTTCATTACCTATTATTAGTGACCCTTTTCTTTCTGCTCCATTCAAAATAAAAAAAAAAATGTTTACACTGATTAAATTCTGCCAGCAAAAAGTTTGCATACAGAGAGTACTTGAGGCCAACTTTCACTTATCATTTCAGCAGAGCTGAAATTCAGGTAGACGTTCAGGGAGATTCAGGTAGACATTCAGCCTTTCCATACTACCATTATGAACACTGTAATCATAAATATATATGTCTACATACACATACATAAGTTTTGTTTTACATGTAAAATGACTGAAGCAGCAACATAAGCTTTCATTTGCAGTGAGGCCTTCTACCACATCTGATACATCTGAAAGGGAAAGAAAAGGAGACTTATAGAACAATCTGCAATACCTGAAAAGCTACAATAGATGACTCTATGTTAATGGATGTGCTGTGTGTATAGAGCTATATATATTTATATGCTCACATAATGTATATATATTAGAATATATAAATATATTAGAATAAATAAGTTTATGAATGCTAAATAGTCCCCAAGTTTTTACTTAGATATGCATGATTATGATTAGAATCTTTAAATAACATTTATGACAATTAACTGCCTAATTATATGAATTAATGTCTCTCTTTTCTCATCTATAAGTGAATAGCAGCTTTGTTTTCAGCTATCTTACACTTAAATTACACATTTCAAAAGTAGTTTTGTATACCTTTGTATTTATTTACTTAATGTGTTTAAGAGTAGACTATAGTTCTTTCCCTACATTTGAAATGCAAATACTTTAGCGGCAGTCAAATATTATTGCGATTTTGTGATTAAAAATTGACATTAATTTCCCCACAGACCATTCACCTCTAGGAAAAAAGTTCATACAGTCGGTTTTTTCTTCCCTGCACAGTGATGCTCTTATTTTATCTGACATTCGCTAAAAATAAACGTGAGTGAAGGAAGGATTTAGGTCACCTAGTGACATTACCGGTGCTAGAAGAATATTCAAGAAAAAAAGTTCGTGCTGGTGCAGAGCGAGGGGTGCAGTCTCAGGCGGTGGAGCGGCAGGACGGGCAGGGTAAGTGCCCGCAGGGCTGGAGCAGGCCGGGGTGAAGGTTTCTGGCCCGGCCACTCGGGGAGGGCTCCTCGCTCCCCGCAGCTTTCTGCCCCAGCTGCCCAGCTCCCTGCTGGGGGATTCGCAGCCCCCCTTACGGCTTTGGGTCCTATCAGAGCTCGGAAACGCCTTTGTACTGCCCCAGCTGCTTTACCTGGTGAGAGGAACGAGCGGAACTGGGAGCAGGCACAGGCAGCAGCAGCGGTGCACTTGCTTCTGTCACATCACTTCACTCTCCAGGTTTTCTGCCAGCTCCTTTCTCAATTTTAGAGCTTCCTGCAGAGTCAGGAGCTGTGCAAACCTGCACATCTTTTTTTCAATAGGCAAACCTGATGTGGACAGTTTTATTTATTTGGGGAAGCAAAGACTGCATCATAAAAAACAACAAGCTGTTAGCTATGACACTGAGTCCAGATGGGGGAACACTGGTGAGCCTTGACCTTCATATCTCTGATGACTGAGCAGTGTGCAAAAAAGAGGAGGCCTGCTCCTTTAGTGCAATGTATTCTTTTTAATAATCCCTGCCTCCTTACCCAACTGGTCTTTTATCATGACAACATTTTCTGTGTTTGACAAGAACCATTATGCTTGGTGTTCCTTCTCTTGCACCTCTGACTTCAAAAGCACAGTGTTCTTGCTAAAAGACCAATATGCTGTCTGTGTAAAACTCACACAAGCTCTTCTGAGGTAGGGAAGAAGTTCAGGATCCAAATCTAGTTTCCTGTACATACACCCCTGCCAGGGCTTTGGGGGAAACCCTTCCCCAGTTGTAATGCTTGCAATGCTTTTATAGACATCTCAGATTTACACCATCACATTCATCAAATCTGCTGCACACTGAGTTTGTAGATGTGGTGGTAAAACAGCATACACTAATATCTCACATTGCTAGAGCTGTCACACCAGCCACAATGGGCCCAGCTCATATGAAGCATTATACTGCCACAAAACAATCAGAGTGACCCAGAAAAACTGCACGTACAGAAATCTTTATATAGCCATTACACCGGATCTGAATTCAGCCCCGCGCCTGCTTGATTAATGATGAGCTTTATATTACAGTGTTTGATTCACTGGGATGAGAGTCATGTGCTGAAAGCTCTGTGAGTCAAGAATCTTTCAGTACAGTGAGGAAATGCATCAATAATGAGAGAGCAAGGACAGGTCACTTGTGACAACAATGTGGGACTTCACAAACTGCAGTCAGGATGCAGCGCTTTTGCCATGGTATAGAAGGGTCAGGATCCTGTGTGTTCTCTTTCCTACTGGTTCAGCAGTGTGAGAGACCACATTTTCTTTAGGTATGGAACAAAAATGACTCATGAAAAACTGGGAAGGACAGACATTCCGCAAGGAGCTTTCTGTTTTCTACTTTTCATACTGTAGAAATCCTAAAAGTAGTTAAATCCACTCATGAAGGTGAAGAAGCCTTCTCATATCAGGGCTTTTCAGGACTCTTCCTCTTGAAAGCAGCAAATTTCACTGAATATACACCAACAGGTTTGGTCTTCCAACACCCTTCTCAGGAATTTTACTAATGGAATGCAAAGGCAGCCCCAGAGACTGCCTCAAGGACAACTTCAATCCACCTAAGTCTTTCCCCCTTGTTCCTGTTTGTGTGTTCCTAGCCTTGATCAGCTTGACCAGAAAGCTGACCTAACCATGTACTAATGACTTTTCCTGTAGGATGGGTTTTCATCACTTCTATGTAACAATTTGATCTGGAACCACAGGAGCACCAGGGCAACCACAGGGTGGGAAGTGAGGACAGGGTCTCAGCAAGTTCAGTCTATCGCCTGAGATGTTCTGGATGGGCTTATTCAGTATCTTCAGTTTCCTAACATTTGGTAAGTCATAACCCATCTCAAAGACATTTTTCTCAGTTGCTGCAATACACAGTTCACAAGATAACGAATGAGTGCTGATACCCATTCATTGTTCTGAGACTGTTCTCAAAAAGTGAGTGTATTTATGAGCTGGTCATCTAATGAAGCTCATATGAAATTATTAAAAACGCAAAACATGTACTCATCACAAAGTTGACTTACTTTTGCAGAAGAATCTAATCTCTTTGACCATAGCAAACTTAACATGTCTCCTGGCCAGCTTTATTTGTGTCTCAGCTCTATGCACAGTGATCTTTTCAGAGCACAGCAGCTGCCATGCTGACACGTGCAATACCCTGACCACCAAAATGACTGTCTGTCCTCCTAAAGCGCCCGTGAACGGTTCATTGAATTTTGATGACACAAGATTTTATTGTAATCCTGACGGACTGTGTTGATTGTTTTGTTCTTCACAGAGGTGAAATCTAAAACAGAAATTCAATTCTGAACCTCAGATAGATAATAACAAAAGATCTGTATTAAGATGTTTTATTTCACAAAACTGAAGGCCGTAAAAATGAGGCTTTAGAATCCTTCTCTCAGGCATATAAATTCCTGCCTGCAATTTTGGTTTCATTTTAGTGATCCAAACAGTTTCCAAAATAAGGACAAAGCTGAGAACAGAGTGCTTCTGTTTAATACTGTAGGACTTTTCTTAGGCAGCGGCTAAAACAATGGCAAATATCATCCCTGTACATGAACATAAAGTTTCTGGACCTAACATTGCTTTAACTATCAATACTTTAACCATGAAAATATTTGGTATGAGTGGAGAAAGGAGGAAAGACAGAGGGCATGAGGCCTTTCAGAGAAGAGGCATTATACATTTTAATGTAGCCTGGCTAAGGAGAGGGAAAGCTTCCCTGAGTGACAAAAAATTTTATGAAGTTCAACCTTTTGGAAATAAATTACTACTGTGCCTCACTTTAAATGACTGTATAAAGTTTACAGGGATGTTCTAAGGTACCTTGTTCTTTATTTCCTGTGGTTATAAATTCCACTCCAAGAACAAGAAAGTAAAAAAAAAAATCTTGGTAATTTTGCCTACGGAAACATTGTTTTTTATCCAGCACACCACTAGAGAAGAGTTTAGTCTTTTCTACTGTATTTTAATAGTGCATAGGCAGGGATACATCTGTGAGGGGTTTTTTAAACCAATTTATACTTTTAGAACTAGATTTGCTAAAAGTCTTCAAATGCAGATATGTAAATGAAAACACCCAATGTCACACGGACATGAAGATCCCTGACAGGTCCAGCTAAAAGGACTTCTCACTGTTCAGCAGTGCTCTGCAAAACAAAGCCAAAAACCCAGGGCCTAACAAAGCATCTACCTAAGAAACCACAGCACCACTTCCATATTCAGTGCATTTCTGAAACTCCCCTGCTAAAATAGCACCCATTTCTCTGGCCAGGGTAAGAATTTGTGTTGCATGTAACCCATTTTACTCTCTTCTTCTGTGTATGTGTCTGAAGCAAGGCCAGGCAAGTGGAAAGTAAATGTATGCTTTTCCTTACTGAACCCATTTACAGCACTGGAAGAAGCAGACAGCAGTTTAGCATCTAAGCTATTTTCCAGACCCTGAGAGAGGATTTCTGTGTTGGAGGACCTGTTTGCTTTCCTTCTGTTCTTAGACTGCCATAGCTACAACAGCAGCATTACTACAGCAGAGCAGATAGATCATGTACAACATAAACATAGCACACACATAGAACAACTAACTGCTCTGAAAGGAGGCAGTCTGAGAGGTACCCATTAGGTCTAGATACCTCCCAATAATATGAATTATATTCAATAACAATATTCATACAGTTCTTCAAGGCCTGCACGTAGGAAGGCATTTCTAGAAACTCAGAAACCTGGATGTCTAAAATCAGGTATGTGTGGTCATATTTATTTACAGGTTTCTTTGATTTCTTGCAAGTTTGGAGGGCCTGCAAGGACAAAGCTGCAGCTTTGCACAAGTGTCTAAGCAGCCTGCAGAGCAGAGGAGGGAAGAGGCCTTGCCATGCAGACCACAAAGCCACAAGACAGCTCCTACACCCTGCCCTGACCTGCCTTTCCTCCCTCTTTGGCAGGGGAGGAGCTCTGCTGCTGTGCACAGGGAAGGAGCTGCTTCCCAGAAGCAGAGTCTTGGCAGCATGGCCAGCCCTGCCATGAGGGACCAGAGGGCACAAGGGGAGTTTGTGTCACTGCTCAGGTGCAGAGGGCTGTGTCTGAGCTGCTGCCTGCAGTTCTCAGACACAACTGCATGGCTTCCACATCTTTCATCTGACTTGTCTTTTATGAGATGGGCTGAATACAGCTGAAAAATGTGTGGACTGGGGTTTGCATTGAGGCTAATATAGATTTCAGCTTCTGAGAAGTCAAGATGAGGAGATTTAATCTGTACCCACACAATTCATACACAAGCACATACAGATATGATATAGCATGCTGACACCAAATGTAGACATTTAGCTATACCACTCATAAAGAAAACCTCTTTCAAACACACAAAAGATCTTTTTTACGAGCTTTTTTTTTTTTTTTTTTTAATTTTTATGATTCAGTTAAAGAAGTGATCAAATATATTTTCTTTCCTTACTCCCTTCCTTCTCAAGTACTGCTCTTATTACCAGTGTTTTTCATTATCAGAGCAGATATGAAGGAAGCACTGTGAATAAACAGAAGGGAATTTGGACTTCAGGACACACTTTACTGCAGGCTTTTATCATCCAATATAGTTTGCTAGAACGCATCTTTTATGCGACTGTTCCTTCCCCAAAGACATTCCTCATTACTGAATGCTACATGTTGCCCTGTTGGTCTGGAAGAAACATTTCATTAGCTACAATATCACTATAGATTGCATCTAGTTGCCATAGAAACTTTAGAGACGAAGCTTGGGTTTAACCCTTGGAATAGACTGGATTTTTCATCCTTATAGCATTATAACTTTAAAAGATACCATGTCTTTTATTGACCTATATTTTTCAGTATAAAAGCTGACAGTTGCTGATAATTCATATAGGGTTGATGACTGTGAAATATATTTGTTACAATATCTACTATTTAACTGGGACAATACATTGAGGGACAAAATTGCTGTTGACTTTTCTGCAACTGTGATTTCAACCTCAACCACTCAAGGTCGAAGGCAGCTGTAAAAGTCACATAGAAAACTCCTTTTACTGATATGTTTTGGGGTCAGAGAGAGCCAGCACATGTGGGTGCTAGGCAAGCTAGGTGCTTTACCACAACTTCTGTTGGTCACAATTTGTTTTTCAAATGGGTGTAAGAACACTGCCTATTTCTGAGGTGTTTAGAGGTCCTCAGGTAAAAGGTGGTTGTTTATGGACACTAATTTGTTTTCTTCAAGTAATACAGGATGTTTAAGGAGATTTTTTTCTTCTGCAAGTAAAAACAGCCCTTCAGCCCAAAGTTACAGATTAATCCATACATCAGGCTTTGCAGCTCCCTAAGCAGCAGCACTGCTACTAAAATGGGGCTTTTTTAAACCAAGACTCCTTCCCAGTGTGCATAGAGACACTAAACTTCATAGTATTCTCACACTGGAGCAATGCACTGCTGTGCTCCAGATCACACCACTTGATCTGATAGCTAAATAGCTTGCTCAGTGGAGAAACATCAGCTCTCTCTGAAACTGGAGCCACAATCCCATATCTGTCTGCACTTCAGACGTGAGCAACAAAGCATTTTTTCTTTACTTGTTTCACTCCTGTAAAAGGAAAAGCCCGAAGATTATGGCACTATCCATCTCACATAAGCGTACGGGTAAATTGTGCAGTGGATGCTATTATCACTCAATAAAGGGTTTCTTCTGCCTTACCATGCTACATAAAAATGTGAAAAGCCTAGTCTCCAAAAGGTCTCAAGTCCTCCATCTCCCTTTTTCTTGTGTTCTCGTTTCCTCTCTTATTAGAAATACCCCAACATCAACAAATGATAGTTTAAGGTTACAGCAGTGGAAGGGCCTGGCTTCCTCTCCTGCCAGCATTCTTTGCAGGGTGGCTTCTGCACACTAGCACTTTTGTTCTTTTTGCTACAAGCTCCTTTCAATTTGCAAAACTCAGACTCTAGTTACAGCTGGTTTTGTTCCGAAAGAAAAACTGGAGGGGGATGTGTGTGGATGTGTGGGGATGGGGGAGCTTGTGCCCAGGCAGTTTTGTGACTATTCTATGGCAGGGTTGTGGTGGGGGTTATATTTAGCTAGATAACAGAGGTTTTGTTATTAAGATCCTTTTAACTACATTGCACAGCCCTTACTCATGTTGGTGGACCAAGCAGTATCACTGAAGTCAATGGGCCTGTGGTGCTTTATTATTTCAAATCACATAAAGATCACTGAAATAGGAATGATCATAATGAAACACTTTCATCATTAAGTCAATGGGTCTATTTGTACAAATGTTCACAAGCATGAATGAGAATTGCACAATTTAGGCCAATAGATACTATTTTCTGACAAGTTCAGTATCTTTTCTTGATAAAAACTCTATGAATAGCACTGTCTCACATGTGCAAACTACACAATGAACCTGGTTCTGCTTGGAATATCTAATTTGTCTCAGTAGCATTGCTCTAGAGGAATGCATTTAACTCTTTGGAGACACTATTGGATTAGGACAAATCTGATGCTTTTAGCTGATTGACTAGGGATGGCTCAAAAGAAAGGATTTTCTGTCTTTGAGAAACACTGGCTTTAAATAGCACTATGTCATTTGCAATGTCTTGCATCTGAAATAGTGCCTTAAAATGGTGCACCTATGGAAATTCACGTGAAGGAAACAAGATCCAGTATGAGAACTCCTATTAGAGGACAATTATATACCTTGAAATAATGAGGTACCACAGTGAAAACCGGCCAATGAATACAGAACCCATTTGCAAGTAGCTTCATATGTAATTAGCATTCAGTGCTTTGAGGTGGGAAGACAGCTTTCTACCCAGTTGTACATTCAAATTTAGAATATCAAACACCAGCAAACCTAGTAAGCACAAGAGTTTGGTAGGAGCTATCCCGTTGAAGGCAGTCCCAGCATCATGAATAGGTAATTTGGCTGTGGCAGCAAAACTGTAAACAGAGAGCTGCTTATCAAACATCCTACTCCAGATGAGGCAGATTCTTAGGTTGTGACTGACATGCACCTTATTTTTCCAACAGCATTTTCCATTACATATTGGATAATTCAATACACTTCCTTTGTCCTTTTCTACTGGCAGCTAGATTTCTTCCATCTCTTCTACTTTTTCCTAAAATGACACAACTTGAACAGAAACTCATAGTTACAAAATGAAAGGACAAATGATTGCAACAGGCTTCATGTTTTGAGCAAATAACCATCTGAAAGAGACTGAGGCAGCCTCACACCTGGCCTAGCTGGAATGGGAGTGCATGACCCAAAGGACTGAGACTACAGAGGAGCAAGCCCTTCCACACTAGTTAGGGAGATTCCTTCTTCTGCTGGAATGTGGGATACAGTGGCCTTGTTTGCTTTGGAAGGGTAGCAGCATCAGTCCATGCAGAAAATCATGGCATTATTTCTCATCTCTGACTGCAGGAAGTCCATCTAAAGAGGTTCAAAAAGCATGAGGAAACCACATTGTTTCTTTCACAAGAAAGCCACAGTCTAACTCTGCTTGGCTGCAGTATGTCTGAGTCACTCTGGACATGTTTGGATGTAAGAGGACAACTTTGGCTGTTTTTCTGGATATCTGGTATCCTGGATGAAGCAGATAAGAACTAAACATGCTCAGGTTGACTCTAAATAACTGTAATGTCTAAATGTATGCACAGTGAATTTAACATATCCAGAAGTTCGATATATGGCACATGAATGACATAGTATACACACATAAATGTTTTCCTTGTTAAAATCCTGGACAGAAATACGAAAGTCCCACATTTTGGAAAGAGGCATATTCTGTAGGGTGAAACTTGTAATATCTCTAAAAGTGAAAATACTCCAATGGTCTGCAGATGCCAAAGATAACCAGATCAGTATTTTTGATATTCTCTTATTCAAACACAAAATCATTCTCTGAACCAATAGGAGTTCATCCCATTATCTCACTGTGTCATGCTAGTAGGACAGAGCAGTGAGGATAAGCACTGCTGTGACCTTTCCCATGCTCATCCATCCCTGCAAAATCACCAACAACCCTGGAGTGAGTAGTCTCACAGCCAGGCAATTTTAACTACCTCTAATACTGCTGCCTCTGGCTCAGGAACTCTCCTTTTTGTCTTTGACTTGAGTCTCCTAGAAAACTGTTTAGATTCTCAAGAACTAAATGTTATATTAATGATTAGATTAGTCTGTCCTTGCACTTTCAAGATGCAGCAGAAACATCTAAGAGAAAAATCTGATCTGAAAAGTCCCTAAATTCTCACACTCAATAGGATGTACATTTGATACCAGACAGGATTTGTGAGTTTATAAATCTGTTGTCTGCCACAACTCCAAAACTTAGTGTACCTAAATTATCTAGCAGATGCATTTCTACAGCCATTCTACCTGCAGACATCCTGCCATAGAGAGACCAGATGTCAGTTCAACATCAGAAGGAACATCTCTGAGCCCCAGAAGTGCAAATAGCTCTTATATAAAAAAGGAAGAACATCTGTCTAAACAAGCTTATAAAAACACTACAGCATTCTAGAAAAAATAGCCCAAAAGCATGTAGCAATTACAGAATTCTACTTCATGATATTATAGGCTATTATTTTCAAGTTACTACTTTTTGAGTTTTCTAAAACCTGCACCTTTTGAATTATAAACTGAAGCATCTTTTCACAGTCCATGCTCATATCCATTAAAGCCTGGTACCCCAAACTGGCATCAGCCAAAATCAAGTGGTTTGTGAAAATCAATTGCTTCTAGAATTTCTTTTTCTTCAGGGTGAAATTATTTTTACATACATGTGTATTTAACCTAATTTTAATAACAAATTGGAAGTTACCTCTACGATACGACAAAAGAGTTTGTACATGGATGATGTTTGAATTGAATTTCATTTAAGAACAATATATTCACCAGTAACACTGAGCAGTGTAGTCAGTATCAGCTAGATGGTGGGGTCCTGATTTTGTATAGATCTGCAGGTGTGCCTGCTGTACAGCAGAAGGCACTCAGACCTGTGCTCCCATTTCCCATGCCATAACTAGGCATGCTCACTAAGGTGCATGAATGAGAATGTACAGCTGAAAACCTTCCATAGAAATGAAGTGCTTTAGAACTAGAATTGTATTACTGGTGCTGAATTGAATTAATGAAGTTTTTTCACTCAAGATATCCCCAGGTATGGAACAGGTATTTTCGTCTCTCCCCACCTTTACACTTGGACTCTCAGAGCTACACAGAGCAAATATCTCAAAAAAAGGAAAATTAAGAACTTGGTAATAAATTCTAAGGTGTGTAAATTCCACAAAAATGGGTATCTATGTGTATTTTCTTAAAACCTGAAAAACAAGTAATTAAAATTGAATCCTCTTTCATTTGCCTTTTGTTAAATTCTCCTATTATTGACTAATTCGCACAGCATAGACACCCAACTGTTGTTTGTAAATAAATGGTTAAGGGATTAGAAACATACAGCAGTCACCCTGCCAGATTTATTGATGAGTCCTCAAACACACAAGCCCTTGTAGAAGGATTTAAGTAAACAAAAAGCATTATGTATCTATAGAGACTGAGACAAGAGCTAATTGCACTTGCCAGATTGCGAGCAGTACTGTACAGAGGAAATAAAGACGCGTTTAATTTCTAAAGGTGAATTGGGTTCAACATCTCAACCATCCTGTTGCCTAGTGACTCCTGGTCCTAAGCCCACTGCTGCATGTTTCATAGAGAGAAATAGGTGCTAAAGAAAAGGGTTCACAGATACCAGCGGACAGTCCAAGCAACACCTCAGCTTTCCAGCAAGAAACACTGCAAAGGCTGGAGCTTGAGAGCTCCTGAGCTTTCTAAGCTGCCATAAAGACTCACATTTAGATCCTCTTCTAGACATCAGCATCCATGTCACATCACTCTGTCTTGCATATCATAAAAACACATCATAAAACTGGTCAGGCCTTCTGATATTCCACAGCATGGCTGAGCTCAGATGAGCAGTCAGCAATGAGAAGAAGCAACCAGGGCAAGGGCAAAGGCCCTTGCTTTTCACTCTTCTCTCCACCACACACTATTCATATCAAGCTCTACCCAAACAGTACACTGAGAAGGGAACAAAGAGCAGATGGAAAAAAATAATAGAAAAAAAAATAGAAAGTAGGAGTAGCTTCCACCTACTTTTTGCTACCACCTACACTAACTACGTTCTTCCTTCTCAAGGCCTTCTCTGGCTGTTTAGCAAAACTGTTTCCTGCTGCTAGAGGAGATTGAATGAAATAGTCTGAATAAAGCACTTAAATGTTCAGTGGGACAAAGGGCTTAAAAAAACAGTCTAATAGCCTTAGTAAAGACACATCCTGGGAAAAAAATACGCTTCAGTTTCTGTTCCACTAGGGATATTTGTATGTAGAAAAGCAATGTTCAAAGGAAAGTTCAACAGGTCTGTCTTGGACTACAGATGTACAGACAAGCTACATTCACTCCATGCCTCTTCACAAGCCAAAAGAAACCACAAAAATTAATGAACAGATTAAGCAACATCTTCAAGTTTTCCACATGGTGCAGGATTGCACTGAAACACTGTCAGAGATGTACAATATCCATGAGCAATCCCTTTGGAGCTTTTCCCTGCAGTAAGAGCAGCTCATCCCGACCTCTCCCACAGGCTGTCATGTTGTGACAGAGGTTGTTTTCTAAGCACATCCTTGCTGTCCCACAGTCCTTGCTCTAAGCAGCACAGAGCCTTGCTCAAACAGCTAGCAGGGGACTGTCACACCCTGAGTGCTGATGAGCAGCATCCTGCAGGAGAGCTCAGTGAGAGCCCACAGTGCTCATTGGATGAGCAGCCATTTCTTGGGGGGGACAAAAAAGGCTTCTTTGTTCCTCTTTCTTTATGACTGGGTTGAAATTATCCAGTAAAATATCTACAAAGGTGAATCTTGATTCACCAGAGAGGCAAAGATTTATTCACGGTGTTAGATTTTGTTCCATGCTTCTCCCTTCGTTGTAGGGCAAAGAACCATTACCACTCTTGCTAAATGATGGAATTTCCTGTTCTGGTTAGTACTACAGTTAAGGCTTTAAATTAACCCTCAACTGAATGTTTTCCTGGTTTAATTGCCAGGCTTTGGAAAGAGGCCTAGCACCCAGGCCCTGACAGGAGTGCAGCTATGCAATATCCAGCTGGCTGCAGTCCCAAAGCAGTCAGAGCAGCCTCTGAGGAGAGAGATTTACACCCCTGTGGGGTGAAATCCTTGTAACTTCTCTTGCAGAGCTCTACCATCCCCTGCTACTGTAACCCGCACTTTCCAAGTGACCGGGTTTTTTGTAAGCCTTGCCAAGCCTTGGGAGAGCTGGACGGGCAGCTGGCTGCTGTGTCAGTCTGCAAATGCTGCTGGAGGGCTGGATAATGCTGGGATCTGCCCTACATGCAGCCTTGCCTCATGCTGGCTGAAAAATCTTTGCAGCTGAGTTTCTTCATGAGGAAGGGTGCTATCCCTTCCTCAACAGAAACAACAGTTTCTGATTTTCTGTGGTTTAGACAAAGTATTTCCACTACTACTAATGCATAGGGTTCACTTGTTAATCTACATCCAGAAAAAAAGAATTCACTTCTTATTAAAATCAATGTGATGGCTAATGTGCATTCATTCAACTTGATTATGATGATGGTATAAAGCCCCTGTTACTCTTTTCAGAATGTTGCTTTTTAGGCACAGTGCTTAATTCTGTCCCCAGCTCATTTGATTACTGTTATTTTACTCCTAAGCTGAGACTGAGGCAATTATTAGCCACCATCTTTTATTTTTGAAAAAATACTCAGTAATATTAGTCTCTTTTGGCTTTTTTTGCTTCTCCTGGGTTAGAAGGGGTGACAGAGAGACTCAATTATTCACATGGAAAGGCTGTAGCAGACTCAGTTATTCCTCTGTAGTGCATCCAGGGCTGTTGTGCCAACGTTACCCATGTCCTCCTGGCCATCATTGTACTGCCCCATTTCCTGAGCACTCTTCTGAGGAGTTTTCAGGGAGCTACTGGCAAAAACCTACCGTGCAAACTGTGCTGAGTACAGACCCCAAGTATAAAACTCAGTTCCTAGTGATGTACACCCACTCCCAACCACCCCACTGGTTTATGAGCAGACCTCTACAAGGTTATGGCAGCAATCCATCAGGTACAGCGACAGCCACAACTGTTCTGGGGGCCAGTTCCATAATTTTCCTGGTGCTTGCACAGACTGTGACTATTTCCCAAAGTTGGTTTTACCAAAGAAGCTGCTTGAATTTTATCTTAGTGATAGGGCAAGAAGAGTCGACATCAAGTGACTTAAGCCAGAAGCAACTGGTCTGCACAACAGGACCTGGGATTGAGAGCAGATCCTCAAAATGCTACACCTGTTGTTCAGCCATGCAGCTAAGCCAGGATGCCTTTTCTCCAATAGGCAAAAAGGAAATCTTTCAGCCCTCAGAGGGCTAGAGGCCCTTATTAAGAGAATCTGACCTTCTCTTCAAAGGCAATATGAATGGAAAAGTACAGGGGTGTCAGTGCCAAGCTCCTCAGTTTGCTTGGGAAGCAGCTGTAGCAGTTCAAGAAGAAAATATGTCACAGCTGCTCCAGACAGTAAATTCCTAGTGTTTTAAAGTGATGAGAAGCAGAAGATGAATGCAGGAAAACACTTTAATACATTTCACTATAAAAGTTTAACCAATACCAAAATGACTTAACTAATCTGTCTGACTTGGCATTGGAGGAGGCCAGGAGGACTAATCCACTCAATCCAGAATGCTCTTCAGCTGAAGGCCAGCAACCAGTAGCTGAGAGTTCAAAGACACAGCTATGAGGCAACTGCAGTCCATACAATATGCCCTGAAGATTTTGAAATAGAAGCATGGCCCTGCCTTGGGTTGTTCTTTTAACCATGCATTGCTCAGACAGTGTGTTTCAAAGGATGGTGGGAATGGATGCAGAGTGTTCAAAAGCTCACTATGCCTCAGCCCTAATCCCAGACCTATGGACATAATAATGTCTTTAGGTGTTGCAGATTTATGCCTTTTAAAGGCTCTTATCCAGATCCTACAAGGTTAAAATATATTACAACTCAAGGTTAGGCTTTAAAAAAAAACATTTTGGGTTTAGGCATTTAAATTGCATTGAAGTTAACATTTTGGGCTTTATTAAACCGATTATCTGACATCCAGGCAAAATATGGACATGACTGAAGTAGGCTTATGGCTATCTGCTGTTTGCTGCATATGTCTTTTCTAATGAAAAGAGACAATCAGAAATTTCTTTAAAGAACAAGAAGTGTGAATAAAATAGAGGAGATCTTCTTCACCTCAAGTTGCCTTAATTGCTGAAGACACTTCTGGTGAATGTTGCCAAAGAAAATGGCACAGAAGATTACATTGAGACACAAGATGTCCCAGAGAAAACACTGACAGATGGGAACTCAAAGTTTTAGATGCGGAGCAGAAGCAAGGCAGAGGAGAGTGACTTGCTATTTGTGCGTTTCTGATTTTGAAAAGCAACTTATTGACTTTTTTTTTGCAGGCCACATTGTTGCAGGCTGTTACCCTGACCCTTGGAAAGCTGGGTAACTCAATGAAATGCCACTGCAAATTATATTTTTGTCAGCTCTCAAGAACATTGCATTCTTAAAACAGGAACTGGCAGAGTTCAAGATGCAGTTAGTGTGGGGGAGGGCAGAAGCAGTGTCCAGAAGGGAAGTGTCTTGAGGCACTAGTTCCAGGGAAGAGTCTGAAAGCAAAACAAAGTGCATCAGAAGAGTAAAGCTTGAGGTAGTGCCTGCCAGGAGACAGACCTCTATTGCTGAAATACAAGATTTTTGCACCACTAGAGGAAGGTGCTCTTCATTTTATCCCCTGGCTGCTCTCTCAGAGAAACAGCAATAGATAGAACAACATACACGCATAGGAAGGAAAAACTTGGATTCCACCTTGGAATATTTCTCTTTCAGCTTTGATGCAAAGTCTTATATTTGGCAGCAACATAACTGTGGTGCAGTATTTAAATCCACTGAGAAAAGGAAAACCTCTGGACAAAGTAACAATTCCAGAGAAATTTTACTCCTGTTGGCTGAGTTTACTGTTCCTCATAAACTCATTAGAGGAACAAACAGTGTTCTACATTTTGCTTAGGTGGATTTAAAATGTGCATAGAGTGAATATACCCTGTATGTTCATTCCTGCTTCAGTGTTGAAGCTGTGGGTCAAATAACTGTTTGGTGAATTACTCAGGCAGCATCAGGAAAACAAGGGAAGGACAGAAGGTGAAGCTTAGAAAGAGAGAGGTCTGTGCCTGACAAAGCAGTGACCAAAACCCAACTGCACACACAAAACACACTGAGGAAAAATTTAAAGATCTAAAGCTTTGGGAAAGGATGAAATGGGACAGGAGAAATGGGATAGTATCATTGAAAATGAGGAGTGGGGATCCTTTTCTGATAGTGTTTGGTTTTCAAGGAGAACAGTGACCAAGGATGTATGGTCAGGGAATACTGTATTTCTCCCAGCTAAACAAGGTGATTAAGTATAATTAATACACCCATTACGAACAAATACAGCTGACTATACTGAGAAGTTATGGAAAGTAGGAGTGAATCAGGCAGCAGCTAGAAGGCCCTTAATCTCATCCTTGCACAAGCCAAAACACATGACAAATGAGCCTCCATGAAAGGGAAGCAGCTGAGCAATATGTAGTGCAATATACACTCTAATGTTCAGTGATAAGAAAGCACAAGCATGCAGGATATACACAACTCGTGGGGAATGTCTGTGATATGATAATAAGTCTGGCAGCTCTGCACATCACTGAAAAAAGAAGTTTCTCTTGTTTCTGTTACAGCTTGTGCAGTTAACACATTCCAGGACTGACAGTGGGCAATTCATTAGGGAAATGGATATTATTTGCACGCAGCCTTTGCGCCTCACCACTTTTGTTATTTATTTAACTCTGATCACTTGTGAAGTAGATGGCCAAAAATCCCCAGAAAGGCAGTTCCCAGTGACCCTACTGATTTGTGTGCTTACATACTCCTTCCCTTATACTGAAAAATGTTTCTTACTGTGACTTTTTGCTCTCCCTGTTACTTTTAATGCAAATGAGGTGCAGAAGCTTGTACTATTAATGCAGCTCATCAAATCAGATCAATCAAGTTAACATAACCTTGCTGTCATGTGTAGAGACAATGCTTTGGGACCAAGACTGCTGCATCTCTCTTATAATTGAAATATGACCGGACACGGACCATATGCACACATTTACCAGTCACAGGCTGTTATATTTCACATTGTTCTTCCCCTTGCCTGCTATAAGCAGTACAAGCATGTAAAAAGAAAAAGGGGCATGTAAAGCATTGTTCCAGAGGCAATCTGGATTAGAGGTTTGCCTTTAACTTCTGCCCTTAACTTGAAGACAAGGTTTCATCTAGGAGATGGTTCTAAAGAATATTAAGGAAAGTCTCTGTTAGCTCTGTGACTACTTCATTACTGTATACCATTCTTTCAGTACATTTTATTATAAAACATAAAGTTTAAACCAGAAAGTAAGTAGTTGTATAAACAGAATGATATCTACAAAGAAAAATCATTTGAGTCTTTTCTGCTTAGTGAAATCTACAATCACTGTCTGTAGCAAAACAATCTTATGTTTATTTCACAAATCATTTCACATTTATACAAGTTACAGCTGCTTCAAGTTAGAAAAACGATTATGAGAATATATATTGGCAAATGTATTGACCTTTAAAAAAGTATTTATGCTACATATTTCTAATCTTTAGTCAAAGTATATCTGTGTGTGTTTCTCCTGAAATAAAAGGTTTTAATATTTTTTTATTCAAAGTCTATGAAAAAATAATTTTTGTTTATTACTTTTTTGTTTATTATGTATAAGAATGGAGAACATTCTCTGCTCAGCTTTCTCAGATATCAAATGGTTGACAATTATGTTCTTGCAATGAACATAAAGTCTGCCAGTTTTGATGGTGCCGTCACTGTGGGCAGGATAACATGTCTGAGCCTGTTTCCATGAGACAGTAGAAAAAACTTCCCTGAATTTTCATGGCAAAGAATGAAGACTTTTGAGGATGATCTACATTGTGTGGGTGTTAGATCTTTATTCAGAAGTCTCTGAGAGTTTGAAATGGACTCATTTGGCTGGTTTGAATCAATTCATTAGCACGTTTTCCAGTCAGAAGTACATACCCATAGGTTTTTTAGGATAATGTGACATCTTGAAGGATGCCACCTTTTTCCAGCGACCAACTAATCATTAACACTGCAAATATAATTCTTTAAAAATCACATGATACAAACATCTCATTAAGAGCACAGTGGGTGTAGCAGCTTTCTCACCTAGAACTTCTAATGGCAGCACATTATGAGGTTGTTTCCTTTGGGTTTTGCTGATGCAGGTACCAAGTCCTACTATTGAGCCAGTGTCTGAAGAATTGGTATGTGCAAGGGGAGAGAAATTGCAGATGAGAGAATAATAGATGAAGGGCACTTGGATCTGTGCCGCATTATTTTAGTGAATTCCAGTCTTAAAACACAGGTGACATCTCCTAATGATTGAAGGTGGAAAGAAGATAGGGAGTTTAAGTGCAATTACTACAGGCAACATTTGTAAAAGTGCAAACATTAACATCACTTGAGGAATTTAACCCATGCTCTATTTATCTGTTATCAGCACTTATTCCTGTTGATATGAGAAAGGAAAATCTCTTATTAAAACAATGAAAGCAAAAGTGAAAGCTTGGCATTGCCCACATCCAGTAACACCATCTGTGGCTCAGAAAGGGATTTTTCTGCTTATCTGGCAAAGAAACAATCTAAAGGATTTTTATTGATAAAAGTAAAGATGGTAGTAAAGTGGAAGTAGCACAACTGTGCTAGAGAAACAACCCCTGTCACGTACTAGCTCCTGCATTATGCAAAAATCAAGAATAAGTGAAATCTACTTATAGGCACCTTAAAACATCTGCTCATAGACAGCTAACTAACAGCAGATAGTTTAAGTAATCACAGCAACCAACCTAAAGAAATACAAGATGCAAGGGAAGCTGTAAGAACATACAAGAGCGGTGGCAAATTTGGTAAAATCAGCTACTGACAGTAATTCATGATAAGGTAAAAAAAGCATCGATTCCTATGAGGAAGAAAATTTCTGTATTCCCTACTGGCTCTCAGCTTGTTAGTTATGGGTTGGCAGATCCTTACAGACAGGCCAGGAGAAGCAAGATCAGATGACAGCTTTCAACTGGAGCAGTTGTTTAGGTTATTCTCTAAATGCAATTGATGGTTTTTTTCCATCAAGTGAACTTCTCACTATCATCTCAAAGGGTTTGTAACTTGTCTAGTATATAAAAAGTGCTGCCATAAATATCTGGCTCCCACCAGAAGTCATGTTTGAAATAGTAATCATATCAGCATTGTACTTTTCTGTATTGCTCCTCATTGGCTTCCAAGGTTGTTCTTTTTCCCCCATTCCTGGCATTACCGAAATTTTGTAGTATTCAAATAAGGCTCACAAGGAGTTTGTTTGGTTTTTTTTAATCTCTGCACTCAATAATTTTCTGTTTGGGAATCTTGCTTACCTTTTCAGAAGTCCTAGAGGTTCATCTGAGTTTCCACACCTCTGATGTTGACTCTCAGCCCTGTGTCCCGGCCACTTCTGGCAGAACAAAATATGTTGATGGCTCCTTAGGAGACTCAGAACTGAGCATCAGTCACTGAGAACAGCCACTCCTGAGCAAAGAAGGGCTCCATGGAAGAGCAACATAGAGTTTTCAAGGTTGTTGCAAACCTCCCAGGTTGGTGATACTGCATAATATCATGCACTACATTTCCATTCACTGATGACCAGCTTTGGGTGAAGCAAGGGGGGTTGCACCATTCCTTCTGCACTGGGAATGGCTGGAAATAGTCCCTTGCTCTCATCCTGGATCCTTTATGTTTTCACCTTACAAGAACATGAGAATGAAGTCTCCAGACATGACAGTGGAAACAGAAACTGGGAAAAACAATAGTAGTGAAGACAAACCTATCCAAACAGGGGGGTTGCACATATTAGCTTTAATGCAGAAGCCAAGAGCCATGAGAACACATAGCATTGCCTCCTTCCTCTCTCTGTTTGTCCTTGGTTTGTTCTTTTTCCTGACTGTTGCTGCATCAAAGCACTCACAGAGAAAAGGGCCTGGCATGACATGTCAGGAACAAGATTATGCTTAGGCATGAGGCTTTGATCTTGAAGATTCTTCAGCTGTGTACAGTGCACAAAGGTGCAGGCTTGGTACACACTAGCAGAGGGAAAAAATTCCAGTAGGGAGTTTTGTCTGGTGAGTGAAGAGTTAGTGCAGGTCAGTAGTAAAGGCTGTGTGTGCAGGTTTTTTGTTGCTGATGCAGTTTTAAAACACTAAGCATATGCAGAGGAAGTCCTCACATGGTGGTAAGTTTCTGCGTGCAGCCTTTTTTTCTTATCTTTCTATGTATTTTTAGATATGTACAAGAAATTAAATCTTCAACCAGCAGGATGTGTGAAAAGAACTTTCATTGCAATATGTGTTTATAAACCAAATATGTAGATAAAAATAAATAGATAAGAGGTAAAGAAAAATGTTCATATATTTTGCAGACTCTTCCACATGTATTAATAGTCAACTCATACTCAGGAAATTTTCTCTACTCACTGTTTCAGTTTGCTGCGCTTTCAATACTTCTTTGATCTCTTGATTTACAGCCATGGGGATGAAAACCAAACTAATACTTTTCCTTTGTTTTCTACACCTCCTTGTTTTGTTCCATTACAAAAACTAACCTGACAGACTTTTATATCACAGAGATAAAAAAGGAGATACAGAACATACTGTGTGAACTGTGAACTTCTCTAAGGATAGGTGATACCCTTGTGAAGTAAACAAGCACACGCCCCCCAGGGAGGTGCAGTATACTAAGGAAAGGCTGGAACCTCACAGAGAATTTTTCAGTAGCATGAGTGTGATGCTATCTGTGAGCAAAATCTGGCATATATATTCCTTTTTTTCTTCTGCTTTTTATCTTGTGGTCAAGAATGGACAGAACCTCAACAGGTGTTTTTAGACCATCATCAAGAAACCAAACTAAAACAATAGCTACAAATGTCACTGTGCACATCACATCAGTATTTTTTCAAAAGCAGATGTGTACAGAGAACAATAAAAGTTAAGCTAATAGGATGAGAAATTTGGTCCTGAACACTTAACTCCATAAAGGCCACTACATGTATCTTAAGACTCAGAATAAGATTTTAAAAGGTAAGGCATCACTCTACTTTTGCATTGGACAACTTCCACCTTTACAGTTACAGTTATACTGTGACATTTTTTTCTAGATTAGAAAACATTTTACAAGTTTGGAAAAAAGAGAGTATAGCTGCTAGAAGTGACAGTGTGTTAATGTCGACATCTGATGAATACAAAATGCAGGGGGAATAGTTTGTTGCTGATATACATTAGATCACAGCAGCAGCAAAATGTAGCAGTGAGACGCCACCATCATCATTTCAATGTCTGTTCTGTATAATTGCAGAGTGACTGCGAGCTAGCAGGGAAAGCTATCTATCTTTGGGAGTCTTGTAAATGACATGCTATTTAAAACAAAGCATCAAGACTCTGAAAAAAACATTCAGAGGCTCTTCAGCATCTACTGAATTGTGTACAGTCTTCATGGAACATCATAAATGCAGTTCTCAGAGGAAGTTAATGGTTGTCTGAAGACACATCGCTACCAATGCCATTAGCACAACTCATCAGCTAACAAGAGCTACGCATCTGTCTAGACACAAATGATATTAGAAGGAGTAATCACTATAGATCATATCCATGTCCCAGTCCTGAAGGAGCTTTGTGTGGTTTCATTCTGTCCCTGCCCTGGCCCACAGTCCAAACGCAGCATCCTCACTCACAGGTAGTGTCAGCCACACAAGCTCCGCATGAGCAGCAGAGCTCCTGCTGTCCAGACCTGATGAAGTATCTGTCTGGTGCAGATAGAGAGCTCATTGCCAAACCAAAGCTTTAAAATGCTAAGGAAATAGCTCCTTGTCTCTCCTTCTCCCATGACACTACACACAATGTTTAAAAGATTAGCTTAGATTAAATACACAGCTTTCTGAGAGGTAAAGAAAAAGGACACGATTTTCATTCAAGCTGTTAAAGCTCTAGTCAAATACAGGAGCATAAATATTTGGTTTTATATATAATGTTCTGTTACCATAATGCTCTGTCAGTCAACATCATGAAGCAATGTATTCTGCTTGAAATTCATGTATATGTTTAATCCCCTTCTTAAATTTTTTTTGCCTAATTCTGCACTTTTTATTAAGAATCCCAAAATCACATGGCACCTTGGTGAAAAAGTATTTTGTTTCATCTGTTTTTTTGCCACTTTTTCCCCTTTCATCTGTGCTCTATTGTGAATGTGATCTCTATTTAGTGATCACGAATATAATTTTGGCCAGTTTTCTTAATTTTGTTATGCAAGAGAGTATATATCATCCATACAGAGTACATTTGTCCTGCCTTGCCATAATGTAGCAAATTCAGAAGAGGAAATAGTCCAAGTCTCCTCTTGAAATTGAACCTCTAATATGGGCAGTAGGACATTACCCTTTTTTCTATCAAATGCACATCATAGAAACAGCAAAGATTCAGAAACATTCAAATTTATTGAGGACCAGATTCATTGCCAATTTTTTTATGACTGTGAGCTTAACCTAAGGACAGGACCCTTGGAAGATTTAAAAGCAAAAAACTTAGAGTTAGAAATTATGGTACTAAAGCAACTTTATGTAACCACCAAGTTGAATGAAGACTTAAATTTCTTTGGTCAAAAAAGAGAAACAATTGTTTCAGTATCTCAGACACTGTAATGGTTTTGGGATATTCAGCCTGTGAAATCTCTGTGACGAAGGCTGGTAAGGCACGTGTTCATGCCATTACAGCTTAGAAAAATACATTATATCATGTCTGCACACCTTCAAACATTGTGCCAAATATGTTAAAATGTAATAATGGTTCTAGTGATTATTTGTTTGAGCATAGCTTTGTATGACAGCAGACTGAGGTAATGCCATGTGAATATGAAACATGAATCGTGCACAAGCAGTGCCTTTTCCATTGCCAAGTCTTACACAGCCCATGAATAGCTATGGTCAGAGTACATTTCATAACAGCCTCCTGTCAGTTTTGGTTTGAAAAGCACAAATACCATCTCATATATATATGGAGTTCATTTAGCCTTTCTTTTTTTTCAGAACTCACCTATTTTTTTCTTTTCCCCTCAGAAGTTTTTTCAGTAGTGTTTTGAAAGGTAAAATATTTACAGTTGAAAGACTTATTTTCACTTAAATCATGTAGCTTTGTAAATAAATATGACACAGCTTAGTAACATTTCCATAACGGGGCTGGAGCACAAGCAGATGATTTTGATACCTACCTTTTTAACATCTGTAGAGTGAATATTTCAAGTGAGTTACAATAGAGAACAGTAGAGGGTAATAGAAGTTTCTAAACAAATTATGCTTGTTTATTCCAACTGTGGAAAGATAACCATACAGTTCAAACACACCACATGTTTTTGTGTCTACCGAGTCACCGCAACAGAAAAAAAGCCCGAAAATGTTTGGAAAACAGACTGGTTCCTCAGAAAACTTCATGCACAGCTGCTGGTGGGTAACTGCATTTTGTTCTTGAGACTCACTAAGACGGATAGAAAAAATGTGTTCTTAAAATCTATATTTTATAAAAGAGAGGAGAAAAAGGTTACTATAGGTGACTAAACAAATCCAAATTAAATTAAAACATGTTAAATAACTTTTTCTTTGGGACAATTCAAGAACAATTTTCAAAACGCACCACTGCTGCATTATCCAGATCACAGCACCCCATTCAGAAGGAGATAAGCCAAGGTCCCATATGAAGTCTGAGATCCAGGAGCAGAACTCCTAAAAGCTGGAAGTACAGAGTCTGTTCTCAGTGTATCTGCCATCACAGGAACCAGTCTGTGAGTCCCACTCTGCCTTTAGGCAGGGAAGGAGAACCAAGAGCCAGCACAGCCCTTCAGCTCAGCACCAGTGCAGGGCCAATAGGACATTGCACAGCTCTAGTTGAGACCTCGGTAAAATACCAGGGCTATGACTCAGTCAGGATGCTCTCTTCAGCTCCATTCAGAACAGATAAAAGTTACAGAGCTCTTGTGAGGACAGGAAGTTTAAAGAAATCAAACTTTGACTGCCAATGATGTATTTCATACGCTTCCAAAAAGTGAACTCCACCTGTTCAAACTGTCAGCTACTAAACTTTTGTCATTTTAGGGTATTATTCTTTCAATATCCTCATTACTATCTCAGAAAGAGACTGCACCTGTTCCCAGATCTGAACTTAACATATCCCACAGATTTCTCCCTCTCCTGCATTTAAGAGTCTAGACAACTATATATATACTCACCATCCAGAACAGTATCCTCTTAAATCACTTGGATTTTTCCATAACAGGAGAGAAATTAACAATAAAAAATAAAAAAGGTTCCAGACAGCCAGACTTTGAGTACTGCAGTAATCTTTTATTGGCAGACAGCATAAAACATCATGCACTAAACTTGAGAGTGAGCACTGAGTCTGCCCCCAATGGCATTGATCTCATTATCAAACACACAAAGCTGCTTCTGGTTCAGAGCCAGCACAAGCTGCACAACATGTTCCCAAAGTTATTTAGTACATCACAGACCAGAGAGTAGACAAAGATGGACAATGCTGTACTCACCTTCACATCAAATACCAGATTTCAGGCACCCCAGGTGAAAACAGCTTCATTACAGATCATTTATTTCAAAGTAGCATAAGTATATCCACAGATAAAGAAACTGATTCCCTTTGCAGTGTTGGTAAAGAGCTCACGGGTTTGTCATCTTCAGAGATTTCAAGTAAACAGAAGCAACTGAGCTGCCAAAGCTCCTCTCCTCAATTGTGTCCCTAAAATTAGTATAGGCATACAAGATTCTGGTGCTACTTAATAGTCCTGCTGTGCTCCTGATATCACACAAAATGCCAAGGAGGACTTCACAGCAGACCTCATCACTAGTGCAGCTTCCAGCCCTCTGGTAATTAGAATCCCAGCTCCACCAATGACTCCAGTGCTACCACAATAACCTCAAAGGCAGTGGCTCACTCTCAGCCTACTAACAGACACCACTCCTGCTCTCAGTGACATCCTGACACTTTCTACCTTTGCCTGGACATGCTGGGCTTTCCACGTGGATTTTCACAGTTTTCTGACATCTCAAGATAGACAAGAAAAGTGAAATGTTAGAAGAATGACAAAGAAAAATGAAGACTGATGCAAACAATCTGGAAGATAGAGGATGCCTCCAAGTTTATCCTGCAGCTTTCCTGCACAGTGAGAGAGTCTTCTGTTCCATAGTGTTGCTGCCTGATCTCAGTTCCTAGAAATCTTCTTTGAAATGATAAATCACATCATCAGTCCCAAGTAACAACATACAGCAAAGCTGGACCTTAACCACTGCGCAAAAAACACCGCTCCACTGCCGAGATCACACACAGCTCAGGAGCTCTGAGCTCTGGTTCAGAACTGTAACTCTGGTTCTGCCAAACCTGTGTCCACTTGTGCATTTGAATTCCTGTGCAGTTGTACATTTACACATCTCACACACATGTAAGCTCATGTATCTATTCAGAACACTTTAGTAAAAAATGGTGCTTATCTCCTCATCTCTCAGTATCATAAGCTCTTCACTGTTCTCAAGACAAGAAGGAAACACTCAAAAGTGTAAAGTTAGGCCACAGAAGAATGGTTCTAAAATAAAGGTGGAGCAAAATCAGAAAAGGGCTGGATGAGATACAATTAGGACTAAACACCCCGGGCAAGAGTGTATTTCTAGAAATAGTTTATTAGCAAAAAGAAGACCAAGACAAGAGTTGGTTTGCTGGTCACAGGGGAGAAAGCTGTCAGTAGATTTGTAAGAGGCCAAAGAATTGAGTTCATGTAATCAGTTTGCTAACACTAGTAGTACCAATAACAGACGAGTTAATACAGCTGCCTGGAAGAGCAAAAAAGACAGCAGAGGGTAGCTGGATGTTTTCAGTTCAGCTGGTCAGGCTAATTTCATCATGGGATACTCAAAGGAAGAGGTGAAACAGTGTCACAAGCATTAGCAGTTCTCTCTCAGAGCTCATGAATATCAAATGATGAGATCTAGGCAAAGGGAAAAACAGCAATATCATGCTCTCATTGAAAAGAGGAGAATGGAGGGGCTAGGGAATTTCAGACTAATCTGTGTAAGTACTGTAGCAGGAGCAGGGTTTTGTATCTTAGACACTGTAGAGATACACATCAGAAAGGGTTGATAGGGAGACACAATGAATTTTATAAAGATAAAGGATTTTTTTTATATTAAAAAAAAATCTCAGAGATGGTTTCAGGAGGAAAACCTTTTTAAAGCAGTCAGGAAAAGCAACAAATAAACAAACTACTTCAAAGATCTTAGAAGAAGAGGGAGCAGGAGAAAGATGAGTAAAAGCCAATAATGGATTTGCCAAGAACAAGTCATGTCAAGGTATTGTAATTTCCTTCTTTGTCAAAGAAGCAGGCATGGCAATAAAAAAAAATAAGTGCACATCATCTTGACTTATTAAAGCTTTTGACACTGTCTCTCATGATATTCCCTAGCACAAACAGACTAGGGAAATACAGTCTAGGTGACACTATTGGAAGGTGGGTACAGAACTAATTGGGAAGAAACCTACACATTCAAACCCAGCAGAATGTCACTGTCAGAGTGAAGGACACAAAGATTGGCTAGTGAGATCTGCAACAATGTGGTTTCACCTCGGGTCTCCTCCTGCTGAATAATTTTCTGGGCATCCTGAACATGGGAATGTGAATTTATTGTACCCATGGGTGACAGAACTCTAACAGGGCACAAACTGTTTGGGCAACAGCATTAATCAGACCCAAACCATAACCAGCCCACCCTGCTAGTATCTTAGCCATCACTTCAAACACCACTGTCTTCCAGGTTCTCCTTGAAGGGCTTAGCAAGGCCCTCTGAGCAAAAAGTGAGGAGGAATGGGGGGGACAACAGAGTTGATTTATGTGTTTGAGGTTACTCTAGGTTCAAGGAAAACTGTAAAACATATGGAATGCATTTCAGAAAGGTGGATGTTCAGAAAAGAGATAGGAACAGAAAAAATGGAAAAATCAACCAAACTGTATTTATAGTGGTCATTTTTCCTGTTCTATCCCAGCTGAGAGGTATGATGGAGCTCTTCATTAGAAACTGACTAGCAAAGAATAGACTGCAGATAAACATAGTTTATTTGCTCTTATCTATGCAAAATCATAGAGCCATTATTTTAAAAATACTTTTATTTGTCTGGTAAAAGATAAAAGCTAGCCTCTGTTTATTAAGCAAATGAGCTTTGCTTACCAGTAGTTCAGCTAAATTTTAAAAGTGAAACAACACAGAAGGAATTTACTTCCACTTAAACTTGGGCAGGGATGCTTATTTTTAAAGTACACATTATTTTATTATGATTATTGAACTGGTGCTTTACCTGCAGCATTCACTACCCAGAAGCCACTGCCTCCCACAAATGAACAGTAAACATCAGTAACATGGACATGTGCGTTTTGCACTGGATTTGGTGAAGCAAATGAAGGAAGCTGATCAAGTCTCCTGCCTCAAGATTGCTTTTACTGTTCACACCCAGCTGAGTTTACAGCACAGCAGCAAGCAAAGTGTAACAAAAGACTTTCACATAGGCAATTTGAAAATGTAATTGGTTGAAGTCATTGTCAGTGCCAACAGGGGCACAAGTTTATGGGACAATTGGTAACAGAACACAAATACTCCTTGTGTGAAAACTACTGTGCATTTAACTACATGGAAATTACCGTGTAGTGGCAGGCTGACAACACAGTGAGCACCATATCATTACAAGATTACAGCCTTCTGAACCACAAGGCAAGAATACAGGTTATATGCTAATTAGTTTTGGATCCTCTAAAGGTAATTACATGGTAATCTCCACATAGTTACATGGTGTTTAATTGGAAACCCTATTAACTAATCATATAATTAAAGAGTAATTGCAAGATACTCCTTCCTTGTGACATCCATGGTGGCCAGATAAATTAAAAGTGATAGAACTTCACAGCCTAACCTGTTCATGTTACCAGACTTCAGGGAAGTATCATGCCTCTCAAGACACTGAAGTAGATGGGAAAATGTACCAGAAGTCAAGGTGTTTATCATTCACTCAATACACAGAAAATAGCACCTCACACCCAGAACCACTGTTTGTTTCCACAAAATTACTAGGAAAGGAACCCCAACATGTTCTTGTCTTTTTCCTCACATGATTTTCTTCTTTCCTTTTTCCTCCCATTTTTGTCCATAATTTCAGTTTCTGTAACTTCTCAGTCACACCCATCCTGTCTTTTCTCTCAGCATGTTTAGGACACATGGAGTCAACTCTTTGCTCCATTATCTTCACTTTTTCCCCCTTTTATTCTTATAAACTTTTCAGTGCCTTTGCTACTATTTTTTTTTTTAATGTGAAAACTCCATCAACTTTTTACTTCTTTTGTCTATCCCCTCTTCTGCTTTCTTTTCCTAGGACTGTCATTGTTTCCTCTCCTTTTTGCAGAGGATATGATAAATAAATACAATGATAAATAAAGTTATTGGAACTCTCCCCTCAGACTTTCCAAAGCAGGACTGCAGCCAGAGAGGTTCCTCCATCTTTGTTCCATTATCCAGGCATCTTTTCTGCCTGGCTTCAGCAGAAGGTGCTCACTGCTGCCACAGTCTTTTTTCCAGACTGATACTTAGACAACCTTTCTAGTGCTTCCTGTCAGGTCACAGCACTGACCACAGCAAAAGCTGCACAGCACAGCCAGCTGGAAAGAGGTGGGCAAGCAGTGCAGACCAGCACACAGCACTGGCCAATTTCAAAATGCCTCTCACGTGAGCTGCTTCAGTTGCAAAAATGGCTTCATTCCAGAGTGGACTGAAAAATTGGAATTTCCCGCAAAAGAGCATTAAAAATCCAGTAAATCAAAACATTTCATTCTTGTTTTCACCTTTTTTTTTTTAATTCTGCCTTTTATCTTGTACCAACTAAAATTAGAGTTACATAATAGCATAATCTACAGCAGTGGATGCTGTTCCATCCTCACAGCAGGGAACAAAATAAAGATGGGTATGAATTCCAAAGGGAAGGGAAGGAAAGCTCCTGAAAGCTTCACAATGGTAGAACCCCACACTCAGGTAAGAAAACTATGGGTGAGTACAATGTTACAGGAACACTGAGAGACAGGATTAAAATTCTGACCACAAAATCAGAATAGGCAAAAGAGAGCAAAAGTGATGATCAGTGGTGTGACTCAATACAACAAATGCTCTGTTCCCACCTTTCATTTTTTATGTCACATTTGTTCAATGCTTTTTATACAGGTCTAGAACTGGATTTATGCAACAATAACCAAGGATCCCAGGGAGTCTGCTGTTATCCTAGAACTGCAGAACTGCCTGCTGCAGCCATAAGAGTGAGCTGTGCTGAGAGGGCAGAGAGACCAGGTAAGTGCATAGAAAATACATCCATCTGGTCTTTTTACTAAGCTGAGCTTCTCTGACACCTTGGAGGGAAGGTACATCTGCTTCTGTCCTCCCACCTGAGGGGGTCTAAAGAAACATGACAGACTGGATCAATTCCATTGTGCCAGTGAACCAGTGATGCTAGGAAGTGCCTTTCCTTTCAGTAAACTTGGCCCACAACCTCTAACTGTGTAGCTCCTAGCAGGGAAAATGCAATGCCTGAAAAGTTTGAAGGTAGAGGTAACATCTCTAGTTAGACCAGCTGGTAGAGCTGGAAAGGCTGGGCAAGCTTTGGGTTTCCTCAGTTCTGCAGCAATATCAGAATAGTGAGCTTCTGTTCCTTGAATGGCTGTTCCTTGATCAGTTTTTCCCAGCTCTCCCAGCTGACACCCTGAGGTACTCCCTCCACCTGCAAACCTCACATTGCTTATATTGTTGGTCTACCACAACTGCAGGGGTCTCAAGCAGAGGCAGCCTGACACTGCAGTGCCATCACCTACAGTCTGACACAGCTGCATGTGCAGGCTGGTGCCCAGTCAGGACCAGGGAAAGCCCTTGGGCACACCCCACTGTGAATCACAGTCACAGGGCAAGGGGCTGGACTTTGTGTGAGGGTATCACACTCAGGGCATTGCACTGTTAGCATGCCTAATTATACCATCTGCCCTAACTAAAGAATCTGGGGGGCTTGCATTTCTTTTTCAGCTAAATTTATCTGTATTTCAGTCCTACATCTCTAGCATAATCCTTCAAAATATAGGTTCAGAGAGCATTGTGAAGCTAAAGAGAAGGGGAGGAAAGTGGGAAAATAACTGCTTTCATGGCCACTGCTACCTTGGCATTGGAAGGGAAGGCAGGCAGTGGGCAAACCACACAAAGCCCTCCCAAGCCTCATGGCAGGTTTTTCTTCCCAATCCCTGAGCACCTCGTGGTTGTTCAGAGAGAAGAAAACAAAAGCCTGTGTCAGGAGAGTTCCCTGAAAGAGAATGTGACACTGAAAAATTATGTCTGATTGTGAGGCATTTTGGCAGTGAAACAAGTCTGCTGGGCCAGCATATTCACAGCACAGCCGTTCCCACGTGCTCAGCATTGCATGGGCAGCTTGCTAAGGAAGGGTCCCCCAGAGCAGGGGAACCTATTAGCATATGGACTTGGCTTCCAGGTTACTCAGTGCTGACTCAAATGTCTGCACAATTAAGTAAAGCTAAGCAGGAAACACAAGCAGCTCACAGTATTACTTCAATTTGGAGATAACAAAGACTTATTAATTAAGAACAGCAATTACTCGAGTAAAAGAGGTTATGAACTCCTTTTTTCACCATAAAAGTCTGTGTACAAGTCTGCGTGCTGTGCTGACATTGACACTTTCCAGAAAGGCAATTCCATTTTATTAGCATACAGAAATGAGCTTCTGAAGCAGATTTTGGCTTAGTAAAAGACACTTGAGTGCAGAGATTATTGTCTCCATCACTTCTTCTCTTTCCATGAGCATTGGGAGCATTATGACCCAGTCTCACAACACCCACTTCAGCCCCAAAGTTGTGATATTGGTGCCTTCTTTCTCCTCCTCCTGTGTAGCTCTGGGTCACTGCTTTAGCAGCTGTGGAGCTGTAGGAAAGCACCTCAGGTTGTTATTCCAGATGCAACTTGGGAGGGAGCAGAAGAGAGGAGCAGCACTGCTCCTCACAGGCACAGAGCATGCCATTCTCTGAGCTCCCAAAACAACTTTTACTCACTGATCTGATTAATTTCAAATATCCCTTATCTCATAACTTATTAAATAAATAAAATCTCCAGAAACCCTGGGGATACTGTGACTAAGAAGCAGCCAGCAGCTGGTGAAATGTAACAAGTAAGGTCAAATAGAAACCTGCTGGAGATTTGGAGAACTGGTGCTTTTCTAGTCTGTGTGAACAGCCAGCCACCTTGGGATCTCATGCTGGAAGGGACATACATATGAAGGGTACAAGAACCTTTTGATGAACTTTAAGAACTGTACTGAACTAAAAATCAATCTGAGTCAATATAAGCTCTTGATTTTTTGCTTTCACCTTTGTTTTCATTTGCCTAGAGAGGTAGCCACATTAAGAAATACATGTTTTAAAATATTCACCTTTTTGAGAAACATATCGGCTGCATTTTAGCACTCTGACCTCTTTTTC
Source organism: Peucedramus taeniatus (assembly GCA_013400575.1). Taxonomy (NCBI): domain Eukaryota; kingdom Metazoa; phylum Chordata; class Aves; order Passeriformes; family Fringillidae; genus Peucedramus; species Peucedramus taeniatus. The sequence continues at coordinate 88,392 of WBNO01013708.1, forward strand.
CCCCCTAGAAAAAAAGCCAGAAAAGGCCAGTGATGACTGAATTCTCTCTTTATAGCATCAGCTGGTGCCAGCTGAAGTCTGTGAGAGCTGTTTGAAAGGTGTCACAGGAGAGGAACCTTATGGTGTCTGAAGTCATCCGTTTTCAAGCTGTATAAAAGTGTTTTGCTCTTCACAGTCATTTCTCAATTCTTGCTTAGCTTTCATTATCCCAAATTGTGCAAATACACCAAGAACCCACAGGGTCAGTTCTGTCGTCACCCACTCAGACCCCTATTTTGGTAATGCTCCCTCTGCAATGCTGTGTAAATCAGCAGGTTAGACAAGAGACTTCAGGATGCAAAACTTTCCATTAGTTCACACTGTGCAGAAGAATCAATACTCAGCAAATGTCCAGGTGCCCTGACAGGCCATAAGCAGACTGTGCCAACTTGATAATTATAATTTCTTTAGTAGATATGCCATGCATATAAGGAGGTATATCATGCATGAAAGCATATTGGAAACAAAGAGGCTGTAACTTCCCCATCAAAGCTCCAAGTCACAAGGAAGTAACCTTGAAACACAAATCCAGGAAGTGAAAATGTAAACTCTATGAAATGTAAAAAACCACATCTCAGCATAGAAAAGAAAAAAGTATTGGTAACAGACATCAGAAAAATCTGGATGACAGGACTGCAAGCTAAGGCCATCATTCTAATGCAAAACCATAAAGCAAATCTAGGAACAGGTTTTGACTCTTTAAATTATTCACAGTCAGTGGTGACCTTCTAGGACTGGGTTCCCTATTCAGCATTTCACTGTCTCATTGTACTGAACAGATGCTTTCCCTGACCTTTGCAAAGTTTTGTCCACTACCTGGTATCTTGACAGAAAATAGGGGTATCTACAGCAGATACAAAGGGGGAATAAAATCAAACTCAAAGGCGTTGTCTCACTTCTCTGAAAAGAAAAAAGTATGTGCTTATTAATAAGTTACAAGGCAAACAGATGTAGAAGTCACTTTCAATGTGTTGTTGAAGGTGTTTATGTCAGTGAGACAAGCAGAAGAATTTTAGATGATTTTTTGCATGAGATAAATAGTAAAATAAGGGCATACTAAGCAACTTTGGAATAGAAGTGATGGATTATTCCCTATTGTTCTGAAAGAACATCTGGCAGTATTTGTTCATGCACACTTAAGGTGACCTTTCCTCACTAGGAGTGATTTCCACTCCCAGTCTCCAAACCAATTGCTTGACAGCTCCCTATTCTACAAAAATTACATGAGTCACACCTAGATAGCTGAATTGATTTAAACAACATCATTTTAATGGAAGAAGTATACTAATTGTTCTATGAAAACAATATTAAATCACAAACTTATTTCTTCTTTTACTATCTCTTGCATATAAGAAAGACTAAGTGAGCATTCAACCCACAGGAGTTTACTGTCATAATGGTGGGGAGAAGAAAAGAACCCAAAGGAACAGAAAAATAGAACTCTTCAAAAGTGGTGAGTTTTGGCCTTGATTTACTTATTTCAGCTGAAGAAGGTATCTCTGATCTTACAGCTCTTTTGGAAGTACATTTTGTTGCCCAAGACAAACTCAGGGTTGCCAAGGGGGAGTGTGGTGGACAGCAGAAACTTGTGCCACACGCGGGGCCGCAGGCAGCGACACCAGGGATGCCCAAGGGCTGGCAGTTAGCAGGGATGCACAGTCAGGCCTGTATGCAAAGTAAATGTGACAGCACAGAGGCTCCAGGTGGAGCACTCCTAGGCACACACATAAATAAATGTACTGAGTACTATGGCCTTATACAAAAGTAACTCCACAAACACCTTACTGCTGTGCATATGCTGAAATTACAGGCACGGAGCGATCTGGGCTGAAAAATCTTCCCGTTTTGGTAGCATGGTTTGCATTCCTTCTTACAGACAGCTTTATATCCCTTCCCAGGCATTCAGTTAGTTCAGACCTGTTCATTCCCTGGAGCAGAGATTCTTTTGTATGCCAAATTTGAGTACGTGGGTATTTTCGGTAGAAACATTATACCTTCAAGATATGCAGGCACCAAGTATTCAGGATGCAAATGAAGATTACATCTTTGTACAACCTGTATTCAAGGCAATCATACTGGAGAGCAAGATAATTCCAGCCCTTTTGTGTATTTTTTTAACATTATAAAATTGGGCTAAAGCCCAATTCTCCTCCTCTGAATGCCAATTACCTGAGCCAAGCCGTGATCTGTGCCATCTCCTTGTATTTCATTTCAGCAGCACAAGAGAGAGGATTTCTCAGCAGAAGTTTCCTTGCCTCTGCTGCTAATGTTTGTGACAAACCTCTTTGTTTTGTAGATCTCGGAGGAAGACCCCAGGGGCACCTGATCAAGCCACCTCCAAACCGGACAGAGAACAGAGGTTGCAAGGCAGATCTCTCATTCAGTGCCTTACCAGCCACACCAGGTGTGCTTTACAAAGGGGAGGAGGATTACTCTCCTCTCTTTTGCTTTTCAAAATCCCACTATTAATATAAGCTGGGTCAAAATGATGTTATAAATGTACATTGTAGGGTTTCATGAAATGTAAATTGCAAGCTTGTAGAAGAGAATGTTACATAAATATAGTCACAATCAATTAGTTCGATTTAGAAGCAACAATACATGGCATATATCCTATTACTATACATTTAGAAAAAGATCTGAGGTAATTGCACATCTACTTATTTTTGTGATAGGATTTTAAATTCATGCACATAATTTTAACAATGGTCTGGTATACAATATACCAAAATTTAGAATAAAAATCCTTAAGAAATAAGATACAATTCATTCCAGTGTGAAAATCAAAGCCTTCATATTACCAATCCTGTTTCGAAAATGGAAAGAAAATGTATATATATTTTAAAAGAACACATAAATGTATTGAAAAAAGCTTATTTTAACATATTGTATGGGTAGGCATATAAATATGAAATTACCAAGGAACATAAGTTTCTTGGCATCTGTCATGCAGATAAAGCCAAGAAAAATAAGGGTATTTTCTGGTAAAAAACTAAATTAATGGAATCTACCTCAAATGACTATACTTCTTGGGTTGGTACATTCTGAAAGTCTTCACCCAAATGCTGCCAGTTCCAAAACCTCCTGCTATTTAGAACTTAAGACCTAGCTCAATGTTCTCTGTTGAATAACTGAGGCATTTAAAGAAAACAGAAAAAGTAAGAACCAGGGAGGTTTGGTTGGTTGTTTTTGATTTGGTTTTTGTTGTTTTTTTTTTTGTTTTGTTTTGTTTTGTTTTTGTTTTTTTTTTTTAATAATGAAAGGCGAAAGATAAGTCAAGGAAAAGGAAGTAATTGACCTTTCATGGGGAAATTTTTTTATTAACAAAAGCGTTCATGTCTCATGTACCTGCCTCTCTGTGAATTCAGTTTACATGTTTTGTGTGGTTAGCTACAAAAAAGCACTCCAGCAAATTTCTAAGAAATATAATCTCATTTTTTAAATCCCACTCCTATCAAAGATTATCACATAAACTGCTGTGTGTCAGTTACAGCCACTTAAAGAAACAATCTCCTTGATGGAGCAGAAGAACCAGGCAATGGTAGTCACCCCTCCACAAAACTGCTTCTGCTGAAGAGTTCAGCTCTGTGACTTTACTCTGATGTAAAAAAGGTGACTCTACATGATAGCTCAACAGCATAACTCTGATTTCTAAGGTGCTTGCAATGCAGAATGAACCTTACAGGTAAAATCCCTGCCCCCAAGTCACTTACTTCCTTTTATATTAATAAAGGCTGTTCTTTCATCCCCTAATGGAGTAGTGAGATTAAAGTTATGAAAGGGAACATCTCATTTTGGAAGTTATGCCAAGAAGGGTGATTCTCACAGTCATTGTGAGAAAAAAAGACACATTTCTCTTTGAAAGGGAATAACTAGGTCAGATTGCTAACTCAGAGAATTACTGCATTAGTTACATGTGTGAGAGCTTCCCTGTACAACCACGACTTTGCACTTTTGCTCTCCCTCTTCCTTGGCTCCTAATGAAAAACATGCAGCTATTGGGACATTTTTCTTAAGAAAACATTGCAGTTAGTTTGCAAACACACACAGACTTCTGTGTATCTCTGTATTTCTGCATACTTCCAGTACTCAGCTTTGCATGCAGAACTTCATTCCCTGTTGAACCTGTCCCCTTGGATCCAGTGTGGCACCCAAACAGACCCTACCTGACACATACCCCTTGCACCAGTTCCAAGGAAGGGGCAGGAAGTACTGGGCAGGACACAAAAGGGATCTGGATTTGATTTATAACCTCCAGAGCATTAAATAGTGAAACCCATATGGAAGCAGCAGGGCTGGGCCATGCCCTCACCATGGGCTCTGGGAGAAGAGCCTTGCACAGCCTGTCACTGAGCCCCAGTGTTGGGGCCCATTCCCACAATCTGATGTCTCCCAGGGGGTCACTTGGTTAGGAAAATTTCTCATACCAAGAAACGCTAGGAAAAGCACCTCAATTTTATAGCTCTTCCTCACTGAATTAAGGAGGCATATTTTTCCCTTTCAAGAGGAGGTTTTGTGTTTTGAGCCCCTGTGACACAAGGAAAGGGGTTGGTCAAGGTGTACACAACGAACACCAAGATGCACACAACATCTTGCAGTCCAAATGGGCGACCCTTTAACAGGACCACCCCAATCCCTGCCCCCAGCTGTGAGGAGCCAGCAGGGCCCACAGCAGAGCAGTGCTGCCCACATGTGCTTTGTGTGGAGCTAGAAATACATTTCAACTGCATCTGACCCTCTGAAGGCAGTGTGATCTTCTGTTGTCAGATCACTTGGCATTGCTTACACCAAAACAACAGCAGAAGAAAACAAAATGACAAACACTGGTAATGAGCAGTTAATACAAGCTCCTGGATGAAGGCTTTGACAGTATTTCTGCTCTCGTGGAACCTCTGCCTCACAAGACTATCTTCCAATGTAGCTCATTAAAAGAGCAAAAATGCTCAAAACTCCCTTCTGGGAAACAAGGCTTAAAGTAGCCAGGCAGAGGTTTCCTGGGTGAGAGGATGAATCAGTACAACTTCTGCAGTGCATGCCTCCCCCACGCACACACAGAGCTCTGCACCTCAGGCTGCAGGTCAGTCAGTGATCTCTGGACCATGTGCCAAAATAAACTCCCAGATGTCTTGTGGGAAAAAATCCCTGGAGGTTAAAATTCAGGAGTTTCAAGGGCTGAATCAAATAGTTTGTGTACAGTCACAACAAAAAATTTATCTTAATCAAAATGAAACAATCTTCTTGAAGAGTTTGGCATTTATTGCTAGGAAACTTCACTGCTGCTGTCTTCTCAGGCTGTTAACTGGCCCTCTACAGAAATAGAGGGATCCAGTTCTCCCCAGCACATCACAGGGGTGAAATGAATTATTTTTTACAACTAGGGATTAGTAACAATTGCATTTCTAATTTGCAGAGACACCATTACTAAGAGTTTGGCTCTGAGATACAGGCAACTTACCTTCTCTATGCTACTATGCAAACAACAAATCTACCTCTCTGCAATTCATTCGACCCCTTCTGCTCCATGGATGCCAGGCTCTATTATTTTATATTTTACTGGCACTAAGATAGCAGAGGTTATAGAAAATATGCATTTCATATGGCCCATCAGAAACCATAAAACTGTATCATAAACAATTTTCTGAGTTTTCCTTCTTATTTGAACATATTAAACACTGCTACTTTTTAAAAGCAAACAGTTCTTTTAAAGATTATGAATTCACTTTCAAAATAATTTGAAAACCCTTAAGAGGAAAGAGCAACAGAGACAGCATGATGAACGACTGGAGCTCCCATTCCCAGTCATCCTGCTAGGGAGAAGGTAGAGATTTCAGGAGTGAAGTTGAAGAGGGGAAGGATGAAAAGTGCTTTAAGATTTGGGTGTAATTCTCATCATCTTATGCTGATTTGATTGGTAATAAATTAAACTAATTTTGACAAGTTGAGTCTGTTCTGCCCATGACTGTAACTACTGAGTGACCTCTCCCTGTCCTTTTCTTGAGTCACAAGCCTTCCATTTTATTTTCTCTCCCATTTCATGTTCAAATATAGCATGGCAGACTATTTCCTCATAGCATTTTGTTGATCCTTAGCTGTCTCTGTGTCCCAAGAGGCCCAAATAAGTCCTTAATGAGAGTGGACAGCTCTGCCACACTCTCCCAGCACCCATGCAGAGCTCTTTCCAAAGCAGTAGAGTCACAAGAGTAAGGTGTCATTTCCAGAGGTCATTTTCAGGGCAGGATTTTATCTTGGGAATGGGATCACTTGAGAATTAGAGGGTCAGGTGCCGCCTACAAATAACGCAGCATTACTCAAATGCAAAGCAAACCAAATCAGAGAGCAGAGCCTGTAACAACTGCAAGGTCTGCTCCAGGTGCAGAACATGAACATAGTTCCTGAGTATGACACACAGCAACTGTCCTACAAACAGAACAGCAGCAACTAACACTGACCAGCACCAGCCCAGGCAGGGACATCGCACAGTCTGATAAGGAGCACCAACACACATTTATGGAGTAAATAGATCCTTGTTTTCCCAGGGAGAGTAGATAACCAGAAGAACAAACATTTCAGTGAGTCACTTCCTGTGTTAGCAAACCTACAGTCTAAAGGTTCAATGCTGACACAGTTCAGGGTGTGACTTTTCTGCGCTGCAAATCACAGAATGAGTTTGGTGTTCACTTAAGAGGTAAAAACTGCTGTTTGAACGTTGCTGGCTCCTCCAAGGCCAAGAACAGCAGGAACATGCTGCATCTAGAACCTGAGTTCAGCAGGTATATTTTCATGATCCTTAACCATGACCATTAACCCATGTGGTTTTCAGTTCTAAGGACTGCATTTTATCTGCCACAGTTCTTTATTTTTTCCATGCCAATGACAGTAAGGTGAAATAAAGAAATTCATAGCCTCAAAGAAAAACAGCTTCATGTTGCTTCTGGGTTTGTATTCTCAAGCTATGATTAGTAAGTGGTTACAAGAGTTCCAATCTGACTATCCAAAATTATGCCCAATTGGTATCTTTCCTTTAGGTGACTATAGTTTGTGGCAGTGGGGTTAGAAGGTTTTAACTGTTTTGAAATGTATTCAAAATGTTACAGTGGTTTGTTCCCTTGTTCACCCCTCTTCAGTCCCTCATAATGGTCGCTCTCACAAGCTTTCTCGGTTTTTCCATGTCTGTAACCAAAACCCAGCCCCAGCTTCTGTCTATCTATGCCAGGTCACACCCATATTCGAGAACATTCGCTGCCAGTTATGATATTTCTTCTTAATTATTGGTTTCACCCCCCCAAAATCCTCCTCCCATCTAGCCCAAATTCCCTGCTGAGCCGCCCTGGGGGCAGGGGGGAGCCCCCACGGGGCAGGCAGCCTGGGTTTTAAAAGGGGTTCACTCCTCTTTGTCCCTGCCTTCCCTGCATGTCTGTTCAGGCTGCAGACCCCCCCCCAGCTCCGGACAGCGGCGCTGCGCTGCTGACCCGGCGTTACAGCACCTCCCGGCCCGGGCCAGCCCTGCTCTGAGCCAGCGCCGGCGCCGCTGTCTCCCCTGCCATGTTGGCAAACCGCGCCACGCTGCCAGAGCTGGCATGAGCCCACGCCTGCCACATCTGCCCGCTCTGTCACCGCAGCGACGCCGGAGCCAATCCACCCCGCTCCATGGCAGTCCCGGCGGGCTGCGCTGAGCCCTGCATGGCACCCACCGCTCCTGCCTGGCTCCTGCCGCTCTTCAGATGGCACACGCGTCCGCTCTACCCTGACGCCATCTCAGACAGCCGGAGCCCACTCCTCCGTGATCCTGGCGAGGCAGCAGCAAGCCGAGCAAGCAGTGGCAATTTCCCATTGCTGCCCTGACACGAGACCACAGCGCAGCTTTCCCCGCAACCACCCCGGACTGTCCTGCCCCGCCCGGACTGCTCCCGCCGCTTCCCCAAATCACGCACGGGGGGGGCTTCCCCTGTGGCAGGGTTGCCTGGCAATGCTCACGGGTCAGTGCGGCCCCGCTCCCGGTGCAGGGAATAAAGCAGCTTGGAAAACCACGTAAGAGAGCCCTCCCTCCTTTCCTTTATCCCTGTCTCTGTGGTGCGAGTCCACGGGCTGGCCATACCGGCTGGTCTGGACCCCGTCGAGCCTGGCCGAACCGCTACCCTTGCCCGCCGGTGGCACAGACAGGGAGCGCCAATACTTGAGGTTCGCCGAGGGGAGGCGGGGGTTGAAGCTAGCCGGCATCTAGACTCGCTCCCCCATTTCGAGACCAAGGCGAGGTGTCAGTAGTTCTTAAAAACCTAAGAGAAGATAAAGAACAACCCTATTGTTGACCATTTTGTTTTAAAGAAGATTATATAATCTCACGTCAAAGCACAAAATTCCCTCTAGAAGCCCCTGTAAATCTTTTCATCTTTATCTGAGGAACCAACAATAGTGAAGTGCTGGCAATGGAAATGTGAAACCTTTTTTTACAGGGGAAAAAAAAAAAAAAACTGGAATAGAAGGAAACTTCAAGTTACTGCATATTAAGCTCAGGTTCAATAATTCAGCAAGGTACACAAAATTTTCCTGACACCTGCTATCATCTAAGTGTAAGGCTAAGTGCTTTGCAGAGATTATAGATCTTGTTATTGCATTCAGATTCAGCTCTTGTGGTAAAGACAGCTAAAACACTAACCTTAATAAACCATCACCCTGGGATGGCACATTATCTGATGAGAAACAGACTGACCAAGAACTGAGACATCACATTCCTCAAGGAACATTCTGTATCAACTGTTTTCAACTATTCACTTTAAAATAAATTTTTCAGTTGCTTCCCTAAATTGCAGAAATAGTGTCATAAATGAGGGCTCCTGATGCTCTGCTGAGTCCTGTCACCTCTCTGAAGCAGCAGGACCAAGACAACCCCAGGGTGCCAGGCATCCCAGGTGATATGGCTGTACATTTCTGGCAGAAGTGGGAAAGATACATTTCCCATTTTATTTCTGATTGTATAATGTTTTATTTCCTTTCATATGCCAGTCACATTTACCAACTAATAAAACAACCCCTGCTTTGCCCTGACCCATCTGCCTTTCCTAAAAATGCAACCCTGCTTATATTTTTTGCTGTGCCAAACAAATTCCTATTGCTTTCTGCCATGAGGTCATTCCAGGCAAAAACTGGTACGTCATCTCTCTTCCCTCCTGTCACCTGCTACTGCAGATTTATACTTAGGATTCTTTAGACAGGTACTGATCGGAAATAATACATAACTTCTCTGAGTCATATTCTTTGTGAAAATGGCAGACTTTTTCAGGCAGTTGAAAGCAATCCATTTCAACAGCAAAGACCTTGCCCAAACATCTTAAATACCATTACTTTCTTAGAAAAATGTATTTTTAAAACTATAAATGGAAGTATTTTAAATAAATTCCTCTAGAGTGTGATGTTTTCAATGTTCACAAGCTTCAAGCTCTAAATAATTAACAGGCATTTTATCAGCAGGTTTTTTTTGTTTTAATGAAGATGTATATCCCATCAGGGTAACAAAATCAACAATTCACTGAGACAGTGACTATAATTTCCTGTATTAACCCTAAAGGGAAGAAAGTATTCAGCATCAAACAGCTCTGTTGTTTCTTTCTCTAGAGGAGTAACTTTTTGGATGCATTACCAATAGGCAAGGAAAACTCCCTTTACAAAATGAGGTTTATTTACACTGTCAAGAAATTAAGACAGAAGTGAAGTAGCACTGTCTGTGCTAATAAGAAATGCATTTTTAAAAAAGTGCTAACAAGCTACAACTCACAGGTTTTCTAAAAGCTTAGGATATTAATGCATTACAAAAGAGATGCCAGTAGTGCTGGCACTCATGAACAAATGTGGGGTTGGTTTTCAAAGCCGAGGTATATTTTCCCAGCCTTTTAACACTTGTTTTAGAAACTAACTCTCCAAAATAGCCACTGGGCCCCATTATCCTGCAGAGGGAAGTGCAGAGTGCAAACCCAAAACCCCCTGACTTCATCTGAAATGTAATTAATTAGAGGCCTCAAGGTACCACAGACAAAAGCCCATTTATATGGAAATTCCTCCTCTAAAAACAGACATGTAGAAACTTCCCAATTCAGCAAGTAAGTCAATGTGGAAACTCATCCTTGCCTGTCTGACCAGCTACAGACTCATCTCACATCACCCTTGAAATGCCTGCTGCTGGGCAGGAGAGTGTTCAGGCTCCTGAAATTCACTTAGCACTTTACTAAATGAGATAAAAAATATTTGCAACATTTACACAGTGGACAAATGTCTCAAAATTACATCTACCAAATGTGAGTTTGGCTAAAAAAGATGGTTTCTCATCCTGTTTATTCTTCTTAAATATGCAGCAAAACTGACCTTTGAAAATATATTATAGCATTTCTTCCATAATTATTTGGGGGGGGGAAAAGCTGCCCCTAAAAGTAAAAAGTTATAAGAATCATTAGAAAGTCATAAGCTTATTTTTCAGAAAAAGTAAAAAGAAGTTTGTATTTTGAAAACAGACCTTGTTTAGTAACAGGAAGCATACATGGGGTAGGCAAGTGTGGGGAGTCTCCTGCCTTTTTCTCAAAGAAAAGAGAAAACCTCTGGATCACAGGAAATAACACAAATTTTAGAAAATCCCAGTGGTATGAGGGAAAACACTTCAAATAAATCTGTAAGCCCTCAGAACAATGCTAAAGGACAGCAGATGTTCTTCTCCCCCCGCCTAGACTGTTCAGAGACTCACCCACTCCCGAGGAGAAGTCCTTTATTTGCATTGATTAAAGTGGGTATTCAGATCCAGACTCATACAAATGGAGAAACTGAGACAAATAGGTGCATAAGGAAGGACAGGCTGTGCCCATCCTCTTCTTGCTGAAAAACACCCACCCTCTCTGAATAGACAAAGATAATGGAAAAATACAGACCTTTTAATATACTTTTTCTTCAGTCTTTAATATCTTTATAATGTAAAACAGAGCCTCCAAAAAAATAAAAAAAGACAAGTCTTAAATTTTGGCTGAAAACTACTTTGGGAATTAATTTTTTCTTTTGCTCCTTTGTGATATGTGGCTGACAAACCAATGCCTTGGTTGAAATGCTGCCAAAATAAAATGTAATCATCACTGTAACTCCTGCCATTATAAGTCAATTCTGAAATTAAATCAGCAATTCAGATTTATCTTATGGTCAACTGTTCTTAAGTAGGAGGCTTTCCCCCAGCCATCTCCACCAGGAAGCATTTCTGTTAAATAAAAATGACAACAACAATATATGCCCAGATGTGGCCATGAGAAAATAAAATGACATGTGAGTATCAAAATCCAAATGCAAAACGCCAGAGCGTTATCTCAAATTTGCAAACATCTAAAATGCCAGGCATTAAATTAAGAACCAATAACTTTATTCATAGCCTCATTAGGTAAAAGCAATCAATAAGGCTGGGAACAAGGATCAAAGAAAGCCCAGCCCAAGCCATTACAAAAAAAAAAAAAAAACAACAAAACCACTACCTGTGATTAGCACTATGTTCTTTACTTCCTCCACGAGCAATAGAGCTTTGTCAAGAGTGATGAAGACTCCATGATGGTCCTGAGCAAAGACTAAGCCAGATGACTGAAGACCTCTTCTAAGTTCAGGAGCTATGAATTTGAATCTTAACCAAAGCCGGGTGTAGAGCAAGTTTCTTGTGTCTTGGACAACTACTGCAAACCATGTAGGAAAATAAGCATGGAGATCCTCTCCCCCCCAGTACCTGCAAGGACAAGAGCAGCTCCTGTGACTTGGGCATTTGGGTAATGAGCTCATGTGTCAGTGTCAGGACTGGGGACACTCTGAAAGAAGCTCTGCACGTAAGTACCAAAATCTCAAAGTGTAAATTGTCACAAAGCAGTCGGTCAAAGTGAAACCCACACTTATTATGGGAAAGACGTTAAGGGGGTTTCACTCGGTGAACTGGATCTAAGTGTGACCAACTGTTTGAAATAAATTCAGAATTACAGGAGGTGTTCTGTTAATACACTGAAATTGCCTGCTTCTGCCACTTCTCCTCTGCATTAATATTAGTTCATAACCACGATCAGAGCACCTAAATGGGTGGTAGTTTGAACTCGAATTAGTAGACAAAAACTAACCTGCAAACTACTTTTTTCTCATAACTTCAAATAACAGGTTTTTTTTTGTTGTGAGGCTCTAGCACTTAAGTATTGCACAAACCATAGTCTCAAAGGCTGAACAGTTCATTAGCTGAACATAGCAGTAAAAAATTTATAGCAAAATACTTCACTAGCACAAACAATTCTATACCTTCTTTCAGTTTCATTTTCATTAAAACCAAAAACTTCTGAAAGCCAAGAAATGCACTGTGTTAAAACACAGCCCATAGACTCTTCACCCAAAAACTGCAGGGATTATCTGCAAACACAAGAACTGTGGTCATTATGCAAAGGGTCATGTTGAGAACACAAAACTACGTCTGACAGCAATGCAGAAGGATCTTGGGAGTCTTGGGAATCTTGCTGCTAACCTACACAGGAGGTAAACTGGTTCTGACAATTGCCTCTGTCCCCATTCCTGCCTGTTTGGTCCTGTGCCTCCCTAGCCTTCCTCTTTCTTTCTCTTTCCTCCTCTGTGGGATTTTCCAGTGTGTAACTGAACTTACATTGCTACAGACTTTGGTAATTCTGTGCTGGTAACCCAGGAGCACAGTAACTCTCCCTTGCTGGTGAGCAAAGAGCATCTACCCATACAGCTTGGAAAGGCCAGGGCCTCCTGCTAGGATTACCATTTTTTGAACAAAAACCTATTAGCACACTAGGAAATATCAAATTAGAATAAAGTAAAATATTGGAGCTGAAAAGAGCAAACAGCACTGTGTATCAAGTCTATAACTTATATTTATAAACTACAGTTAAATACCACCTTCTCCTGCTAAATCTGACTGATCCAACCAACTCCTCCATTCAACAACTTACATCAATGATTTCATGAATACTTTCAACTTCAAATGTACTATGTTGACTGGAATTCATTACTATGTATTTAATAGTGTACTATATAATAAAAAAATACAAATATGTGTTTCTATAACATTAAGAAGCAATAACACTTTGCCAGTGCCCTTCATTTACTTTAGGAGAAGGTCTGGGAAACAGTTTTTCACTCATGAGAATGAGGGAAATCAAGCAAATATGTTCTCAATTTAAATTTGGGTTGACTGTTGGTATCCTTAAACACAGAAATGTCCTACCAATTCTGTACAATTATATATATATGTGTGTATGTATCAGTAAATCAACTACATTGTGTAATCCTTCCACAAAACTGTTAACTAAATATGAATTTTCAGCCTGGCATAGAAACTATGCTTAATCATTATAACATAGCTTCTTGACAAAGGCATTCAAAACAATCCTGCAGCAGAAAGATTCAACAGAGCAAAACAACAGTACTTAATTAAAAGGGAGGGGGGGAAGGTAAAAAGGAGTAAAAATAAAAGAAAACTTGAAAACAAATTTCATCCTTCAACCCAAGAAATAATGAGAAAGAAACAAAAAGGGAGCTGAACAACCACTTATCTCTATACTGATTGCTCACCCAGGCTCAACATCAACTGGGTGTCAGACATTTAAGAACTTTTTAACAGAATGAGAATTACAAATACTAACATTCAGATTATATCACTGTCTTTTGCTAAAAAACAGTCAGAAATCCCAGTTGTTCCACTGAAATATAAGATTATACTAGCCAAAACCACCACAGGATTATTTATAGACACGTATAACAACAATTATGCTACGTAAAGCAAAGCTAATAAATATGTAGAGACAAAACTTAACTTTAAAAAATATTAGCAATAAAGTATGAAAGGGCAGAACACTAAGCCAGCTTTAATTTTTGTAAAATATATCATACAACTGAAAGAAACTGACTATTTTATCAATTCTACAGACCACAATAGTATGCTACTGGAAAAGTTGACCACTGATACTCATATCATTTCATGGGGGAGGGTGCAAGGAAGGAGGTTCAGAGACTGACTTGATGTAAAAAATCAACAGTTTTGGACTATATAATTTATATATTTAGAAAATCACCTAAGCTTGAAATTCAACTTATCACTTGTGTCTAGATTTTTCATCTAACCTCTGGGTAAGAATATTACTTAAATATTCTTAATGTAAATGTACACCAACTTTTTATGCTGTACCACTTCAGTAAGAAAAAAATACATCCAAAATTCTGACTAAGTACATGGAATACAGGGAAAAACTTGGTCCCTCAGAGGTCAATAGCAGAACTCCCTAGTATGGTTAAATTCACTCTATGGTAGGGTTACAATGTATGTTTAAGATACTGATACTTGACTGTGTGGATGGAAAAGCCTAAATGTCAACTCAGAGATCTAATTGTAAATGAAAACTCATTCCCTGAAGGCATAATCTTTCAGTTTCACACACCAACACAAAGATCACAGGCAATGAAAAAATAAACCAGAAGGCCACGCAGTTTGAAGACCAAATATTTCTTTACTTCAAAAATATATCTTTATATTCAAGTTCCAAGTTGCTGCACTGTAGTACGAATACCCAATCATAAATTTAATTTATCTTGATCATTTGCATTCCATGGCAAACTGAGCTCAGGAAAAACATCTGGTTTTCAGTGAAGATCTCTGTTACCTTATCTTCTGTCTGGGTTCATTATAATGTAAAACAGTGGAGAAATAAGCCTCAGGGTCATGTAATCCATTCTCCACTAAACTGCGAATTGCCTCACGATCGAACTTTATCCGATAATGAATGAATTTGTTCATCATCCATCACAAGAACTCTTCAGAGTATATATATGTGGAGTTTTTTAATCTTCTTTCAAGATGAACACAGAAAAAACACAGCAGTTACAGAACTGATTTTGCTTCTTAAAATCTTGCAGAACTTAAGGTCAGTTTGATAGCTAACCATGTAAAAAGCTGAACAAAAACGGAAGGAAATTAGAGTATTGAAAAATCTTTTTTTTAAGCAGATTTATGTTTTGGCATACCTCTCATCGTTCTCCTTGCATGGAAAGACTGTTTTTCATTCTTAAAATAGGGCACACATAAAAAACGTGCTTCTTGCTTGAGGATGCTACAATTCAGCAGCTGAATACTGTCTATCATCATTTGCATACTTGAATCCTTTTGGACATGGCCAAACAATGATGTAAAAAACAGTAATTATCACAATCATAATTTAACCTCTGGTAAATTAATTCCTAAAGAAGTTCTTAGAACTAACATATGGCCTCCATGTAATGGTAGCAGGACTCTTCTGCACAGGCTGCATCAAAGATCACTTTTTTGCTAAGTTTCAGTGGTAAATGCTTCAAGCAGGAGGTACTGGTAGTCTTCTTACTATTTCCATAGCTATCTTTAGATAGGCTTTAGCCTGCAAAAACAGAAACATACATTGAGCACTCCATTTTCTACAGACAGGAATATTTCACAAATAATTAGGTATTTGTTCTTTTACAAAACAAATAAAAAAAATCAAAGATGTTTAATTAAATGGGTTATATTTAGCCTGTGTTCAGGAAAAACAATGCATTAACACACAAAATAAGCACAAGCATTATAGAAAAATATTGGTGGGGGAATTTAAATTTAACTGAACAATTTGTCTTTAACAACAAGCAGAGTCAATAGTCCTCTGGAAGTGAAGTGATGAGGATGACACAGACTCTTTAGTCCCACAAGTACTATTAGTTATAAACTTCCCTCATCCTGAAAGGATGCACAGGATAGAGAATCAGAGAACACAACAGCATTCAAAAAATTTTTTTGAGACAATTAATTCATTACAGACTAAACTATCACTATGGAATTTCCTATTCAGACATTTAAAGTATTTTTTTTAAAAAAGACACCTTTCCAAAAGGTAGGTAGGTAGGTAGGTATTGGAAAGAACTAATTCCGCCACACTAAAATCCACACAGTTAAAACTCTCTTTCACACCAGCCTGTGGCATCTGGTCAGACACCTTGAGCTGGAGGGCACAATAGCACAGAACTGCAGGACTATGCAGAGCAACCCAAGTAAGCATACTTATGTTAACATCTCTAAAAACCATGACACAGCTAGGACCACAATCAGTCCACCACCAATTATTAACAAATTTAATGTCAAGGGACTTATATAAAAATGCTATATCAAGTCCAACACAGAACAAACCCCAAAACTAAACCAAATTATTCCTGTACCAAGCTCAACAACTTGTAGTTGAAAGAAAACATTTTTTTTTTAATCTCAAAGGTTGATATAAGAATGTGTAATTAAAATAGTGGTTTTGTGTATATGTATTTACACATTGCACATTGTTCCAAAGGTTGATTACTTCCATTGTTAAAATGTACCCTTATCTATAATTTGAATTGGTCATACGTCAGTTTCCAGCTGGTGCATCACATTCTGTGTCTGTCTAGGACACAGCAAAGTCCCCTGAGCCTGCTCTTCTGCTCCCACTTTGTTCGATCATGACCAACCTACTCCATCTTCTCCAGTAAGTGTATGCACAGACCACATTGACAACCTTTCCTGCTTTCCTTGAACAAATCTCCACAATAATCCCTACCACACTGATTTCTCCTGTCTCCTGCAGGATGGCTCTAACCATGAATTAGTCCTTGTATCCCTGATGAGCCTTTAAAGCAGCACACAAACTGACACATGCCAGAGGCCAGAGCTTGGGGGGCAGGAAGAGAAGGTGTGTCTGTCACACCACGGCCACCAGCACTCACTGTCACTGCTCTGAACAAGGTGTCAGCCTTTTGCAGGGCCATGCACTGCTCATATCTGTCTTCTCTTTTTTAGGGATTGCTCCTGGCTTGTAGGGTTTTCTTTTCTGGCACTCTCACCCTTTACACCTCATAGTCTCAGTGCTCACATCCCCTTAAAACTAAAGGCTTAAAATTTTCTGAGTTTGTAAGGAATGTAGACAGCAAGACAGCCTTGTTTTCTCTCACATACATGACTTGGTGGCAAGAATGACAGAATGAATTCAGAACTTAATTCTCAATCAGGAATTTCAAACATCTATGGCTACAGTCACAGTGCAGTTGGGTAACAGCCTGTGTGCAACACTCACCTCACTCAGCTATTAATGCCTTGGGTGGTCCAGCTACCCCGCAACTAACCACTCTCCTAGACAAGATAATGGACTCACTTGAAATGAGGTGACTGACTGAAGGCAAGCTGCCTTTGCAGTTAAGTATTTGACTAATTGGTGTAGGAGCGCTCCAGGTGGGAATTTCCAACTATCTGGAACAGTCCCGCAGGCAGCTCCCACTTTGCACAGATCAATTCATGCGTTTTAATGAGTCAATTAACAACCTGCATACAATACCTGGCCCCTTCTAAAGACTGCCCAGGCTGTTTGCCTGCTCCAGAGTTGACCAAATTGTACACAGAACTATACATTCATCGTAAGTAGACTCAACTGCTCGTATGAATGTTACTTTATGTAAAGAGCCCAATAAATTTTAGATGCTTTTCCCACAAAATGCTGTTAACGAGTGTCTGAGCAACACTTCCCCAGTGTATACTGGCCCTCATTTGCCAAGTAGCTGATCATCACTTTGCATCAGGAGGTTCCTGGTGCAGCTCTCTGTAGCCAGCATTCCAGCATTACCTAGACAGTGTTCTCACCAACAGGTCTTGCCTGCTGACCTTCGGGCTGTTTTCCTGGATCACTACTTAGTCTTTGAACAGACCAGTATCTCATAAGTGTCCTTACAAAACTCTACCAGTCACCTGGCTTTGGCAAAAATCAACTCTTTTGAGCCTTGGTTTCCTGTCTTTGAACAAATCATTTAGCTATGAGTGAGGACCTGTCTATCAATCAACATACCTGAAAGGTCTAAACAGAATCTTGGTGACTGTGAATATGCACTACATAAAAACAACCCTATATATATTGAATAGTTTTTCCTACTCGTGATCTTTTCACCATAGCATCCGTAGACAGAGAGCACAGCTCAGTTCAGTTGTTTAATCCATCATTACTAAGCAAAAGAAGTTGGATTGCAAATGAAAACGGACAGGGTTTACTATTTCCTTTCCAGGTGGAAAACCAGCAGAGAAGGAATAAAGGATGAGAAAGAATAAAGAATGAGAATAAAGGATGATTTGTCACCCATAACCTTTCTCATTTTAATAGGATAAAAGCAAACTTCTCAGGTCAGTTACTCCCTGAATGTTTGAAAGCTCTAAATGAATGATTTATAGATTTTCTGAAAACCATTTTTTTTCTGATGGACAACTTTCTATTTAACAACAACAAAGCAGTTATCATTCCTCCCACTTCATGAGGATGAAGAAGTGCACAGGAAGACAGAATGCCCTAAATCCAGACCAAACTTGTTTATTATGAACACTGCTTAGATAGGGTCTGAGAGCAGCACTAGGACAGGCAGAGGAAGAGGTGAAAGGTGATGTTCATAGAGTCAAAAAAAAAAAAAGGGAAACCACCACATGAGAGACTGCTCACCTCTCAAACAGTGATACAGTGCCAGAAGGGCACAGTTCTTAAGACCTCAAGGGCACAGCTGATAATGAAGTGACTGATGACAGCATAGATGGTGGAGTAGGAAACAGAGAACCTGTAAAGAAGTTCACCAGGAAATGGAGTGAAAAGCCCTACTTAGCATAAATAATCAGAACATCCTGATTCATCACTCTGTAACAGATCTGTATTATCATGGCAGAATAGATGTTGGGTAGATTTAAACTGGAAGACTTCTTACTAGCTCATCTAATTAAGCTCTACAGTAATCCTAGGGAAATATGAGCCTTTCAGTTATGGCATTTCATTCTCCCTAAAAATCTTACCTGTGAGGGAAGTAGGCATCATTGCTAAGATTAATGCAGACTGTACAGGTCATGGCTGACTCTGCCCTGCTGTCATGGACTGGACTGGTGTGGCCCAACCTGCTGGTTTGCTTTCAGTGGAGTACAGATCTTAGCCTGCCAACAGCTCACTACAGTGCCTGCCAGTATCTGGTGCAACTACCACATAAACACAAAACTCAACTTATAATCAACAAAGTAAAAGCAGGCAGGAGTTGATATCACATTTTCCTTCACCCAAACCACTGCATACAAACAATTTCAAACCAGCAACTCAGAAACACACACTGATCCCATCACTGGGTTATAGGCCTCATACACCATAGGATGCAAATCCCAGTACTGATATGGTTTCTAATGTCTATTTCTGATTACAAGACTCCAAGACTATAAAGCTGCTTTATCCAGCCCAGCAATCCAAAGGAGACTCTGTGCAAGTCCTGACTGTCTGGAATATCAAATGCTGTGGATGCTAATATACCTGTAAAGAAGAAAAAGGAATTTAAATCTGCTCAACTGACCTGTTAGGGCTTACAATTTATTTATTGCTGAAGGAAACTAGCCACCATGACCAACTAATCAAATAGTAACTATCACAAGGACAAATACTAGCCTTAGCTGCCATCTACATGAAAATAAGCATAGCAAGCCAGTCATTCATAACTTTGGTTCTTAGCACTTTCAGCACAATCATGTTCCATTTGCCAGTCCAATCAGATTTTTATATAGCTTTAATTTCCATGGAAATTGCTTGTAACTTTGACACAACTCCAGCCTTCAGTGCATGATTGTAGCTGCCCTCCAATGTCTGTATTTTACTGTGGTCAACTCAGAAGGCACTAAAAACATGATGACAAACCAGCTTTAAATGAGTCTACTTCAGATACAAGCTTCATGTCACCCAGAGAAACTCCTGGTTGCTATAAGAGGTCCAGAGATTATCCCACTCTGTCCCTCCGCTTGGCAGCTCCACCATAAGATTCTTCTTTGCATGTACTGGCAACTCTTGCCAAATTACAATGAAATCTCAAGTCAGAAAGGCAAACTTACTGAGACAGTGAAAGTCCCTACATTATAACATGAAATAAAAGAGATGGATAAGTAAGCTGGATTTACAAAATTAAAATCTCAAGAAAAAATCCTCAGTGCTGATGGGAAACTTCCTATTAATCCTATATATCAGCAGTTATAACAGCCAAGCCATTCTTAAGGGCAGCCCCAGCTGGGTAATACTGCTAAGCCAAGGTGCTGTTACAGACATCTAAAAACACACCCTGCCCAAAAAACATGGGTAAGTAGAACAGTGCAAATCAAACGCAGTATAGAAACATCCTTCAACCACACTATCCTACACTCAGCATTTTCTTCAGCAGACAGAACCATAAATGAGGGTCTGATGATGCATTGTACTATCTACATCCTGAATGAAGGATTTGAGCCTACACGTATCAAATGCTACTGTGGTGATTCAAAGGAAGCCTTGATGATAAAGGCATATTATAAATCATACCATGCAGCCTTCTTTTAAAAATATCACACCCTGGATTGACCACTCATTAAATGGAATTATTGATGACAATTAAACCACAAAACAGGATTCTATGACTATTTGCTACCAGTACTTAAATTTTTCTCCAACTACTTCTTGCAATCTTTAAAAGGCTGTATGTTTTTACCCTACTTATATATCACCCTTTCATAAACATTCTACAGAAAAAGTGTTTCTGAATTCAAATTTGAGTTGTCTGTTTGGATGATACCACAGCAAGGTTTTTAACGTTCTGATTTAATTGAAAAGGGATTATTAACCAGACTTATTTTGCTCTGTTCCATCAGACTGCTGATGCTTTGTGCCCTTGCTTTCCACCTGGCTGGGCTTTTTCTCTTCCCTTATAAATCAGCGTGCAATTTATTGGACTCAGAATCCTTCACCTGTATATATAGGACGTGAATGGACACACTGGTACAGCAAATGTATTTTGTACTTGTTTGAGCTGCTTCTTTGACCTTAAGACAGGTGGGAGTTTGGTGCTCAACAATCACAGATAGCCTGTCTGTTCTGCCAAGGTATTGATAAATCCACTGTGCCATCCAGGCTGTGATATACCCAAAAGTTTCTAGCAGGAATTCCTCACAAGATAACCACCAACTGTTCCGTAAGTCTCTGGGCTTTACACTCACAGAAGGAAGAGCTCTCAGGAACCTCTATTTATCTTCCTCCCAGTGTGATGGAGAGTTCACTGGGCATTTAAGCAGCTCCTTTGATGGAAGAATAACTCCACTGCAATTAATCATGTTCTGTATCTCTTGCTGTGCCTCTAGTCTTCTTACCTGCAAGCTTTAGGATGCCTCTTCCAGACATCTGTTTGGTTGCTGGCTCCTTTCCCATGGTCCACAGAAGATCCAGTACATATGAGCATGATCAATTTCACCTAGTTTCAGTGATTCCTCATTAGTTTTCCCTATTCTACCTTTTCCCCTGCCTTTTTTCCCCAATTCTACCATTTTAGCAGCATTCCTGATTTTTGTTTACCAGCTTTTGCTGTCCAGTGACTCTTGCATCTGTTTGAGGAGCAAAGAAATGGAGCCTTGGCCAGCTAATCCACCTCCACAGTGTGATGAAGGAGAAAAATGCTCAATTAATCTCCAGAAGTGTCTCACTCCAGAAGGTAAGCCCTCTCTGTTGATTAAAGTAAGAAATTATAAGCTTCTTGTAGAGGATCTTGGGTCACTCCCAGCTCCTGCATTAGGCTGACCATGCAAGTACAGCAATATTCCATTTCTACATCAAAAATTTTTATCAATGAAGAGTGTTACGAAAAAGCCACAAAAAAAGCCACAATTTAAACAACTAAGCTGACACAAGCACTAACATTGACAATGTTAGTCTATGAGCAAGAGCAAAATCATTTTACCAGCATTGTTACTTCTCCCCGGCGACTGCCTCAAGCTTCACCAAAGGAGAACTCCAGTCTTCAAATCTTCCTATCCTTTAGCTATATTGTCAATACCTTCCATAAGCAGATTAGTCTTGTGTATTCTGTGCCTTCCCTGAGGAAGAACTTTCTACGTTCACACATGAAATTACTTCTACAAGTAATTTCCTTTTTTAGCTCTTAGTAATTTCCCTGTCATTTGTAAAAAGGAAACCCCTTTTCCGCCAACTACATCTAAGCTTTAAAATAATAAATTTAGACAAGTTTGCTTAGACATTTTGAAATTCTAGTGTAAAGTCAAAGATATACTTTTATATATCTGCAAGGCAAGATGAACCCCATGGCAGATGTGTAAGCAAAAATGTATTAACTGACATATTTTAGAAACCATTTTATTCTAGGCTTGAAAGAGCTCAAAAGGTGTGACAACATGCTGGGTTTCTAAGAAGTCAATCACCATCCCTATTCCCTACTGTTTGAATCTGCTAGGTATTATTTCAGGTCTATGATTCTGTATTTGATTTTTAAGTGTGTTCTAACAAAATCAGCATAGAACTTTGTATGAAAATCCCCTGCACATTTAACTGACAAGAGCAGAGAATTTCAGCAGACATTGTTCTCTATCCGAAAAGTTGTTAATGCATGAATAGCCACAATTTCAGTTTATTTGAGAAACATGGTGATGACTGTCATGTATTAAAGACTAGAATCTGACCTTGTTTGACCTCTCCCACCATCAGTTATGTGCTAAGAATTTAATTTTTCTTTGAAAATATAAGAATGATTTTTTCTATCTTTAAAATAAGAAGAAAACTAGAGATGAAGGAAAATTATTTTTCATTCTATAGAGATTAGTGACATTTTAAAAAAAAAAAACATTCTCTAAGGAGAATTATTATCTCACAGACACAATGGCAGAGAAGGATATTAAGAGTTTTCCCCAGAGTCACACATATTTGTCAATCTTTATTCCTCTGCATATTTAACTTAATTGCCACAAATGGTGATTATAACCCACCCTTTTGTTATCAAGAACATAGTTCAAGGAGGAACAGATGGCAACACAACAGACTTCCTTGCCTTTTTATTTTCAGAATGCTATTCCATACATGTCTGAATTCTTTGCTCAATAGTCCAGCAGGCTACAGACTCTTGGTTATTACAGATTTCAGATACTGTGAGCCTTCCACTTCAGTCTCCCAGCTGTTTTACTTCAGCTTTGACCAAAGGCACACATCCATTCAAACCTTCATACTGCTGATCAAACTTCCCAGAGAGAAACTACCATATGGATTATAGGGATTCCTTTTCAGACAGACCTAGACTCAAGATCACTACATTATTCCATAGCATGGGCCTTGCCCAAACCTAGCAAAAACATGGCATTCAATTAGAAGTCAACACTCCAATGCTGACTCTTCTCTTTCAAAACAAAATTACAATTTTAAGACTGTCACTGTTCTTCCAGAATCCTGTTCAGCATGTTAATAACACTGGATTAACAATGTTAATGCTCTCCTCCTCCCTTTTTTTTTTTTTCCCTTCTAAAATACTGGGAAGGAAAAAACACATTTCAGCATGTGCCCAGCAATCATGACATTGAAAAAGCAACCAATATTCAAATGTTCCATAGGTACAGTCTACCTTATTGTAAATTGATTCTACCATCTGTTATCAGCATTAATAATTTTTTTTCACTATATATCATTACATCTAAGCAGCAGCCAAGAGTGGGGCTGCATTATGCCATATACTGTGTCCAGCACCCCGCCCTACAGTGCCTGGCAGATAAACTCTAGTAGAGAAAGAAAATAGCAGACAGGAAAACCTTACTCTATCAGCATTAATGAAATTCTGTATGTGCAACTACTTTTCTTTACAGATTTGCACATTTGACTCCCACCACCTCACCAACTTGCATTTTCTACTGACAATAGAATGCTATGGTAAATACACTGAAAAAAACCCATTCCCTCTTGTGTGTAAATTGATCCACTTCCTGCTGAAAACAACCCAGGTACTGACAATATGAAGTTTTGTTCCAAACATCTTTGGGTAAGACCTTTTGACAGTTTCCAGGCTCAGCTACCAAAGGCTTAACTGACAGTTTTAGAGGACCTACATTAGCTGCAAGGTCTCATGAGGCTTGACACTGACCTTCCTCCTCTTAGCGAGCCAGGACCTGGATCAGATCTTCTCTATTCTCGATGATTCAGCCTAATTAAACAAAACCAAACCCACAGAAGCAGAACACATGACCAGCATTCCAAAATTAAGGGCCTGAGTTACTTACTGGTACTACCTTCTTTTACTTTATTTCCTTACTTCATTCAAAAACCCATTTCTCTCCAAACAGCAGTAAGAAGCAGCACTCTCCATTCACTTTCAGAGGAGAGCTTTCTGTTGTTTTAAGTGTGGTGCACCAAACTTACAGCATCACTTTGAGGCTGAGAGATCACAACAGGCTGTCCTGAATCACACGTCTCCCGTATGTTAACGTGCAGTGGAACGTCTCCTGCATCAAAAATACCAAGACACACATATGTGAAGACCTAGTATTTCTTAAAAGTTTCCTTAAAATAACCCTAAAGCAACTTGAAATCCAATTCCCATTCAGTATACTCTTTGAACTGCTTTATCTCCAAAAATTAGCATTTAAAATGAAAATTGGCTGCAGTATAGTTTCCTTAAATCTATAATGAATAGTGCCAAATATATTCTGGATTTCTCTTTCTCTGAATAGAAAGGACCATGCTTTAGTCATTTATTAGAGAAGGAAGGGTTTTTTGCCTCAAACAGAAAAATACAGGCTGAAATACAAATTATTTTGTTTATCTGAAATAAATTGCCTGAGTGTTAGGCAACTGTTCATCATGCAACTTACTGTTCAGCCTATCTCCTCATTGTAAGTTCTTCTCAGTGCTGTTTTTAAGACTTTAATCACTGTTCAAAGACTTCTTTGAATACTTAATTTCCAAATAACAGCATTTGTTATTGTCCTTATTAGGCCTTGGATCCAATTCAAAGGTGGACAACTATTCAGTTCATTCTTGTTTCCAACAGAAATCTTCTTTATATTCTGCTTTTATAATGAGCAGGGAACTGTCAGAGAGGAAAGGAACGTTCTAAAGGAGAATCAATTAGCAGCCCTATTCTATTCTGAGACATACTTTCTGAAACACAGATTTCGCCACTACAAAAAACCTGGAGATTCCTATGTTTACTGCTACATAAATAATTTTGAAGTGAACTGAAGACCAACTTTGTTTTACTGGAAGACATAGCTACATTTTACATTATGGACAGATGAAGACAGAACAGCCTACCTTAGTTCAATGCTGACACATCAGAAATCGTATAAGTTTAATTCATACATTTTAGCAATGTGATTTATCTTAAATCAAGGCCAGTGTAAATTACTGAGATTCAATGTATTCAGAAAAAGAAACAGTTTAAAAAACTGTACAAAAATTGACAAAGTTTATGAAATACAAAAAAAAACCCGAATCAAAAACAAATAGGAATACAAACAAAAAGTAAACACAAAAGCTGTGGCTCCATGATTAGTGTACTGAATCTTTGATGAACCTTATTTTTATTTAGGATATTTACAGTCCATTTCCTTCAAATTTTTTTTTTCTTATTTATTTCAGTCATGAATAAGTTTAGGTATAATAGTCTCTTCATGTATTCATTTTTTTTAAAAATTCTGGGAGTCCTCTGAAAGTTTCCTAACCATAAACATTCTTAATTGAATAACAGTAATTTGTAAATCTCCCTGACACTTACTTCCTACTCTTATTTTACATAGAGACTAATCTTCTCTTTATTCCTAAGGATGTTTTGGTAATGAAAAAATACTTCTTCAATATCAGCTTAATAACAATCTCCAATAATTACAAAATAGCAGCCTCTCTCTTTTCATCCTCAGACTTACAAAGACATGCTGGTATTACAGGAGCATACAGGACTTGTAAGAACAGAAGTGCAGTCAGAAGATAAGGAAAAATGCATTATAATTTTACAAAATCAAAAATTTATAATTTAAGCAGAAGACATCAAAACCATCTGCATAGCTGTTTGGGTGTTAAGGGTTTGAGGAGGATAAAATTTTTCCACTATTCTTCACTACCCAATGTAACGGGAACTTGACATCCTAAGTTTTTCTTATATTAACAACTACTGCTGACTGCAAAGAAAGAGAACAATTTAAATTTACTGTGGGAAGAAAAATCGAAGAATTTTAAAAATCTGAATTAAAAGAATTTAAAGTCATTGCTGATGGTCAGGAACCAGACACTGTTAAAAAAGTCAGGAATTGCAGAGGTCAGGATGGAGCACACTGAAATTATTATCTCAGTATCATGTATACCAATGGCATAGCTTTCTGGTCACAGTTACAGCCCTCAAACTTCATGAAAAAAATTTCAGAGACAGGGAGAGAAAAATCAGCAGCACAAATTCTCTCTCACAAACCTTGTCACATATTCCTTTAGAGAACAGTAAAACTACAAAACAATCAGAAGTATATGAAATAACAGACTTCACTTGAAAGTCTCCTGGCAACTGCTAATTGTCTTCTGTCATAAATAAAAATAAGGTACTCAGTAAACTAATGACAGCCAACTCTGAGCAAGTGGAAGGGCAATACTTTTCAAGCCTGCACACAATTAGCTTGCAAAATTTGTCAGATGTTGGGTGACAAACATCTTGTTGGGTTTCCAAGAAGGACTAGGTGCTTATCTAAACAAACAGAACAGCCACAGGTGTTGGAACATATAGGCAAAATGAACATAGAATTATTAATTTTAAATATATACACTTTACAGATATATATGTAAAAATATATTCTCAAGGTTTTTGCGCAGAATTCAAGTAATACTGAGATAAAACTTCCATTTGGGACGGATTAACGTAAAATCTGTAAGCAGTAATTCTTACAATACCATATGGTATTATTATGTAATGGTCATCCCTGGAAGGAGGAGCATACTAATCAGATCAAGTACTGTAACTCAAAATTTAGCCCTTTGGGCATTATTCTTAATCTTAGTCTGGTTTTGCATTGACAGTTTGAAGGTAAACTTCACTCTGCTTTGTTTTATACATCTCATCTATCCCCTGCTAAATCTGTACATCTCTCACATCACTCCTAATTAAGTCCAATCACAATCAGTTCTGCACTCTTAGGAAATAACAAAAACCACCTATGGGACCAATGCCACGGTACATCATTTGTGCCTGCGTATCTAAATGCACGTTTGATTCAACTGGCTGCAGAGCATTTGCATCCATCCACATAACCCAGGGCTGTAGATGTCCCCTTGGGCTCTGATCACAACTCATTACATATTCAGAAAACTGAAAGATAGCCCAAAAGCATGTCTTTAATTATCTGTTGCCTTGCTATCTTAAGTCTATGTCAGACCTTGATGTTTCTATGTTGATCTTTCTAAGTGAGCTTCCTGGTTCTTTTTAATGAATTAGCTATGGAAAATCATTGAGATAATTAGAGTAATACATGGAAACACATCATTAGCACATGCAATTACCCCATTTACCAACTTAATTACGCTGTGTTATATTCTTTACTTACAGCACAAGTTGAACCATGCCTTTTTAAATCAGTAATGTATATTTTAAAGATCCGTGTATATTTTAGCCTACAGGCATGACAGATAGCTTAATCATAGCTAATCATAGAAAGGTTTCAGTTGGGAGGGTCCTTAAAAATCATTCAGTTCCAAGCCCCCTTCCGTGGACAGAGACATCTTCAAGTACAGCAGGTGGGTCAGAGGCCCACCCAATCCGCCCTTGAACATTTTCAGGAATGGAGCACCCTTAACTCTGGACACTCACAGTAAAGAATTTCTTCTTAATATCTAATCTAAATCTACCCTCCTTCAGTTTAAAGTAACTCTCCATTGTCCTATCATTGCCTGCCTTTGTAAAAAGCCTCCAGCTTTAAGACCTGTTTACGTACCAGAAGGCTGCCATAAGGCCTCCACTGAGTCAATACGTAACAACTCATTTCATTTAAATGAAATAAATGAGAAAACATTTATTGATATTAGTAGACAGAGTTTAGGTCTGCCCTAAGACTAAATAAAATTCTTGGTTACTTGTAAAAATTGCCATATAGTCAACCACATAATGAATTTCAGGTAATATAGCACATTGATATCAAAACAATTCATGTTCTGGATTGTTTGTAAATACAAAGATTTAAGATGCAATTCAAGAATTTTCATATGCAGTCAACATCACCATTACAAGACTGACAAGGAACAGAGCATACTACTTATTAGTTCCATTATAACTGAAAACAGTCTGAATCCAAAGTAATCTAGGATAATGCAGTTTCATCGTTCAGTTAATGCTTCATGCATGCCATTAAATTTTTCTTCAAAAATAAAAACCATTTCCATATTCTTACCCAAAATATCCAATCCAAGGGTTTTTGCCAGATCTCTTACACCATCAGCTCCAAAAATATGTGTCTCATGCTTACACTTGGGACATTGGAAAACACTCATATTTTGAACCAGTCCTAAAACCTGTCAAAGGAAATGAAAGGAAAGGATGTTCAAACCAAGCACTGGTATTTCCATTATTCATCTCTGATAATACAGAACAGACTATCTTCTAAAAACCAACACAGAATGATTATTTAAAATAGGAATCAGACCCATTAATATAATTATCAGTTCTTATTAGTGATCTCAGTGGCACCATCATCTGAGCATTATTTCAATTTCTTCACATTTGTACCTCTTGAAGACTAACAGCCTTATTTGTAACAAGACGTACTTCTTGCACAAACCTAACTTGCCAAGACCTCTCCCTGCCAGTATTTCATTTTCAAACTCTGAATACTGGAAGAATTTTCATGCTGTATTTTACAGTTTTGGACTTCGCAGTTTCAGGAAAGACAAAATAAAAACATACCATTACAAGAAATTACATAATCAGACATGCTTTTAAGGTATTTTTGTAAGTTATCCCATAGGAAAATGTTTTCAAAAAGAACCAGATCTGTTATTCTTCTGAAGGGCAGAAACACATTTTAAAGATCAAACAATAGAAATAATTATGTGAAACTAAGTGGCAAAACCCATAGCATGAAAATCTAATACACACATCCTGGGTACCTTTCCGCTGATGTCAGGTTTTCAACGTCATCATTGTAAAATACGTCAAATAAAAATTTGCCAAGTCATTCACACAAAAAAATCTTCTTTCACAATGTGAAATAATGCTAATAATCTCATTTTATTCACATAGTAAACAAAACTCTACATTGAGGTAGAGCAAAATTTCCGGAAGTGATGAAAACTGTGTTCAAATACTACAGGGTGGAAGTTTCTACCCACCTGCTAAGGAAC
Source organism: Peucedramus taeniatus (assembly GCA_013400575.1). NCBI lineage: Eukaryota > Metazoa > Chordata > Aves > Passeriformes > Fringillidae > Peucedramus > Peucedramus taeniatus. Next base: position 117,614 of record WBNO01013708.1, read on the forward strand.
AGAACATCTGCTTTAAGAGATGCAATGTTACAACATTTCACATTCAGATTTATATACTTCCTAGATATGTCACATACGCTATAGCTGAGTTTTGTAATTTCAGTGTTGGTCCTGTTTGTCAGCCAACAAATAGTGCATATTTAATAATATATACTTTATTCTTCTGAAATATGAAGATGCCACTTAGAAATACTAAGTACAATATAGAATATTTGCAAATACACAACTTTACTGCTGAAGTGTACCATACATATTTCTGTACATATATTTACAGAAGGGAGATCTCTATGACCTTCAGAGCTTTTAAATACACAAAGTAATAGGTTTTGCTAATGAAGTCAGTAATAACCCTCATTTTCCTTCTCAAATAATAGACTTGTAATAGCTTTAAAGCAGCTGTTACTGTCTACACAAACTATTTAGTAAGTGTGGGTGAATTCTATTCTGGTCCTTGTTGAGCTTGGCAAACTTGGCTCAGGAATGACATGAAAACCAGTATGCACCACAATCCAGGAGCTAACCTATGGTAGCAGCATGGAGCTGCATTCCATTTAGTTTAATCGTTATTTTAAACTGCGAAGAGGCATCTGGCAAGGAATAACAGGAAATTAAGAACCCTTCCATTATGAGCTATCTGCACACAGCTTCTGAATGTTTACATACTTCTTGTGCTCAGCTAACCTTTTGGTTACACAATAAATCATGCTTAAATCCAAATACACAACCTTCTAAGTTAAAGAAAATACAATGAAGAAATGAAAGCTCTCTGTATTTACATCAGGAGACAATTCCTGAGAAACCCACTTCAGTCATTCATCATACTTAAGGATGGATGGTGCTGAGGTCTGACTTCAGTCTGATGGGGACTGAAGTGACCAGGGTTACAGTTCCTCTGCCATCAATTTCCTGCATCAGTCAGTCACTTTGCATTGAAGTGCTTCAAGGAAACATGGACAATATTTCTGTCTTCTTACCTTTCATCCTCTAATGAGCAATTTCTATCTCTAATATCTGCTCCCAACATGAAGCCATAATCGTGGCTGGTTACTCTGGATGCTTCAGATATACCAGTAAGAACATAGCCAAATAAGCCATTTTAGTACAACTCAGAAGGAAACACATAGCTGAGTTTATCTAAGCAGTTTTTTGAAACCTGCAAAATCCACGGCATAATCTTCCAATTCAAGGAAACTTCCAGAAAAGTTGCAGATTGAACTAAAACCCTGTCTTTTCTTTCAGGGATATGATTGATAAGATAAACAATAATAAACTGAACTCAGCCTCAGCAGGTGGAAATAGGCAAGGGTTTTTTTCCTAAATACTCAAAATTATTCACTTTGAGTCACCCTTGGGAACGCAAGAAAACATTGGCCAAACTTGCATAATAGACAAGAATCTTGAAACGTGTGATAGGAGCCAGCAACACTTCGCAAATTCCTTCTTCACTGTAAGTGTAGGTGTGCTCCACTGCACAAGAGATGTCACTCCTCTTTTAGTGACTAAGTCCTGTAATCCTGGTTTTAATGCTGACTCTCCTTGCCAGACTTTCATTTAGCTCCTTCAGTCACTTTACTCCAATTTCAATAAAGGACAAACAACATTAACAACTGTGACTTTACTGTGGTAATACTACATGTGTCATCTGAGTCTTTGATAGCTAATAACAGTGGGTGTGAGGGGAAAGTGGAATATATACGCCTGTATGTACATCGGAGAGACCACAGTTCATTAAATATAAGAAAGCATACTCAGAATTCAGCAACCTATAGCCTCTCTGCTTCTTTGAAAAGTCAGCTCTTAGCGAGCACTTTCTGAAAGATAAAAGCTTTTAGAGATTAGAAATTTGAAGATCAGTTAATTATGCAATCAGGATATGTAATTTTAGCACAGACCTGCAGATTCCGCCTCTTTGACATAAACCTCAGGTCTGAGTTGTCCATGAAAAAATATGTCACTTCACTTTCTTTAGACCCTCATACTTAGTTGACATTTAGAAATGTAGTACATAGACAGTCACCTATTACTGTATATGGTAATTGACATATTTGTACATATGTACATACAGGGCAGAATAAAATGAAGCAGGGTAGAATAAAATGAAGCAGCATAATGACAAAGGTAAGGCTTGACAACTGGCTCAAGCACATTCCAACTGAATATGTGGTTTAACAGCTTTATTGTGACTTCTCACCTGATTTGACAAGATCTGATAATTCCAATGAACCAAAACAGATCATACTTAATATCTTATCTTGCACTAGTCAAACCAGTATTAGCCAAGCCCATCCTAGAAGGCATTATTTTCTTGGAAGCCATTCTCTTCAAAGGATGTTGAACAAACAGTTTTAGAAAGAAATCTTGGTAATTTCTCATTAAAACAAAAAGAAAATTCAGTGAAGTACTAACTTGAACACAATTTAAATTGAAGAAAATAATTTTACATCGTTTGAGCAAACCCAAACATAAAATCAAACCAAACTGTTCTGGGTGTTATTCCTCTTGCTTTCCTTCTGGCAGCAAATTATAAATGTTACAATACTTTCATTTTGATGCAAATATGCTTAAAGAACAGTTAGTAATAAGGAATTCATCAAAGTATTTCTTTTGTTAAGCCATCCTGTAAATTAAAAAAGGGAAAGCATTCCCTTCAACTTTCTGTTGCATTTTTTTAATTAGGAAAACACTAGCTATGAAAGAAACTTCCTTTCTTAAGAAAGAGTAAAAGTGACCTTCACACAGGTAAACAAGAAAGCCATCTTTTTTTTCCTACAGTTTATAAGGAAGCCTTTCAAATCCTATTCTTTCATCAACTGCCCATTTCAAAGTAAAAATGAATCTCTACATAAACGTATTCTAAAGTACTACATTCAGTTACTTAGCAACTTGTAGCACCCAGAAAAATTATCAAGTCAAGGATGTTAGCCTGTTTAGTATTTTCTCCTAAGTGTGGATATACTTGAATTCCTCCTTTCTCAAACAACTAAGCTAAGATATAAGCTATAAACCTCATGAAAAACAGTGACTGGACAGCCTTCTACTTGTCACAGTAGCTACAGAGCCCTTCAAATGGCAAAGTAACTCAGATATAAGCATATTTCAAAAAAATTTAGAGTTTGCTTCTTAAAAATTATCAAAAAATAATTTTTCTACATTTCATGAAATTTGAAGCCCCAATAAAGACAGTGCTGAAGAGGACATGTAATAAGGACACACAGTATAACTGAAAGGCATGCATTACTTCCTAAGATATTCTGTTCAGCAATTGGATCCATTCCAGATGATTAAACAAACAGATTTAAAACTAATCATTTATTATTATAGCTTCAGCCTGAGAAAATTCTCCCCTTTCCGTCTAACCACGTTTCTGATCACAGACATAAGATGGCTTCTAAGCATTTTAACAAGAATTTATTAAATTCAAGTGATTTCTGAATGTTCACCTATTACTGTATATGGATTTTTTTTTTTACACTCTGGAAAATGAAAAATCTACTGGTATTTTTCATGTAGAGACTTACAGGTACATGGACCTTTCTAAACATTTCAGCTCCTTTGTGTGCATCCAATAAAGCGACGTCTTGTGGAGTGGAGACGATCACAGCTCCTGGGAAAAGAAAACATGAAATCCCAATAAAATATATATTATTAATTATTCTGCTAAATATTTTAAATATTTAGTACATGCTACTAAGTTCAAAGTAGTCACACATTTATTTCCTCGAAGGAAGAAAATTATGCCAAGTTTTTTTTTATTATACAATGATCAAAATAACTGAGATATAATATGAAGTAATAAAAATATTTTAGATACCTTTCATCATAACTTCTTCTATGTAGAAAACATTTATACTTTCTAAATGAGAAAAATCATCTCGTATCATACAACCATCTATATGCTGACTGATTGCAGAGGTGTTACTCTGGGAATATCTACACAGTAACAATCCCATGCCTTAATAATATTTGAAAGCTTTTAATTTAACAATAAGCCTTGTTCTAAAACCAGGAGGCAGCTGTTTGTAACCAGGCTGTTGTTTTCTAGACCTGCTACACTTTCTCAAACCATGTCACACCAGACACCAGTGCATTTGTATAACTGATACCACAAAGGAAGAGGCCAAATGATGCTCACTTGCACTAGGTTTGAATAAAGTGTTGCTTGCTGTTCAGACATGGCTCCAGGTTACCTAATAATTAGTACTCCTGAGAGTTATTAAGCATACAAAACAGCCAGAGCTCCTTGTCAAAGTTAGATTCTAAAGTAAAGTAAGCCTACAGGTTACTATCCCATACTGCTAATACTTCTTGATTAATACAGCACAAAAAACCAATATACACATCAGAATATTCTACATCACTTCACAAAGAGCATCTTTTTCCAAATGCTCAGGGGTTTCAAATGCTGTTTCCTCAAAACTTGCAACAAAAAACTGTTCATGCTTGTCCCTATTTTACAAAAATGTAATGTACAAGGGAGAATTACTGGTCAATTGATTAGCTTTGCTTTCACATTGACCATCTAGTGTCAGAAGTCTCTATTACAAAAAGGATTTCTGTAGAGTCACATTATGCCAACCACGCGCAAGAAATTTATGTCAAACTTCACACTAACAGTAATTACAACAGAGAACTCTAGATGCTTGGGACAGTCTCCTACTGGGCTTGCTGTTCCCAATCCTCGGCGTACATGGCAAAGGAAGAGGTGGGTACATTTCCAGAGGCATGCAGCCCTGGCATCACTGGCAGGGACCAGAGCACCAGAAGCCCTGGCATTCTGAGAGCACTCCTGGCTCTGGCAGCACTGGGACAGGGAGCCCTGCCCCTACACCATCCTCCTACTGCCAGGTGGGATCCTGCCTGCTGACAGCCAGCTGTTTCCAAACACCGCCTGACAGCGTGTTTGAATGTTTGCAGCCAGCATTCTTAACCTCTAATTTGTGAAAGAAAAATACAATCTGGCACCTCACTCCTGAAAAGCTGCCAATCTCTGCCTTACACAGTATTACACATAAGTCCAAAAACTGAATGGGACATGTAATGTACCAAGCAAATGCAATTTCCCTATTTGCTCAAACTCTGGCATCCAAATAATTTGCTGGTATTCCCAAACCAACCTGTCTCCAATGGCATCACAAAGAATAATGAGTAAGCTTTTCAGTTACACTGAAATCACCTTAGCTCCTCATTTCACCAAACACAGGGTTACTTTACAAGCAGCACTGAAATGTAGGGTCAGTTCCACAAAATGAATGCACCTTTCCCTAAAAGCACAGGCCACAAGTAATTAATTTAGACTCAGTGTCCTTGAGAGTTTTGCAAATTTGTAAACCAAAAATCTTTCAATAGTTGAAAAAATGCTTATTACCGCTTTCTTTCCAAGCAAAATTGGAAATATGTGCCTCGTGTGCACAGGCACTTTTATTCACACTTCTCTGAAGATGCTGGCTCAGCATTCCCTGGATCTTCACACAGAACCTAATATGCAGTCAACAAGAATGAAGTCTACATTTTCTGGTTCATTATTAATTGTTTTAAGAATCTAATAACTGGCATGGCATGAAGGACAGACTTATGCTCAACAAAAACACCCACTAGAACCACAAGCAGCTTAACAGAGAGATATTTTTTACTAACAAATTCTCATCCAAAGGGGAAAAAACCAAAGATGCCAGAATGACCCAATGGCACATTACAGTGTTTGGGCTGCCATAAGCACCAACTGTCTGTACAAAAAACCTCTGGCTCCTGAAATACATGAGTTAAAATTATGCTTGTGGACAATTTCCATAGCTTCTTCCATAGAATGAAAGCCAGCATGCTCAAGAAGCTGCTGTTGAGAGTGTAATAGTTGTTTCTCTCCTATTTTCGTTTTTACTCTGAACTAGTTACAAGCAAAATTTATTCACAGCCAGCTTGTACTGACTTACACCAACACCCTAAAAACAAGTATCTTCTCTCTTTCCTTGGTACATCTGCTAGTCCAACAAACTCAACCTGAAGTTCCAGAATTCAAATTATTTGCAGTATTATTTCCTTTACTAGCAACCAAATATGGCAAATGAGGCTTTTCAAGGTGCTCCCCTCCCTGAATAAGTTTGCATATGTTTAATTCAGAAAATGATTCAAATGATAAGCAAGAAAGAGTGCAGCCTACACTTTCCTCGCTATCTTGACTCTACACTTAATGGGAATATCAAACAGTAAAGAGTTATTTTGATCAATAAAGTAACAAAATATGATGGAATTCATGCACACAGTATGTCTCTTGAAGCAATACGTGCAATGTTTACACAAGTGTCTGAATGAAACAAACAGGCTGACAAATTGAACGGAGAAGCTGCAGAAACTATAATGCTAATCACATCACACACTGAAACATACTAAAAATTCTGTGTTTGCAGTTGTGTGTAGAAAAATAATTTCTGTTCCTTGAGCATACTAAGGATATCTAAGTAGAGCACATTTATGTTTAACTGACTTATCTACTTGCTCATGCATTCCATTTTTTTTAAATATCGATGTATTTCCTTTGACAAAAAGCTGATGCATGTTCACCAAATCACACAGAATCTGTGAATGGGTCAGGCTGGAAGGCACCACTGCAGGTCACCCAGCCCAATCTCCCTGCCGTAACTAAGGATTCCGTCCAGATGACTTTTTAATATTTTCTGTGATGAAGGCTCCACAACCTCTCTGGGCATCCTGTTCCAGTCTTTCATCACCTGTACACCAAAGAAGTTCCTACTTATGTTCAGGTGGAATTTTCTGTACATAAGTTTCTGCCCACTGCCTTTCCTCCTACTGCTCAGTACTAGCAAGAAGAGCCCAGATCCTTCTTGACACTCTCCCTTCAGATGCCTACATGCATTGATAAGATCGTCTCTCAGTCTTCTCCAGGTTAAATAGTCCCAAGTCCCTCATAAGTGAATGATGCCATCCCCTACTCTTTGCCCTTTGCTGGTCTACCTATAGGAGCTCCATCACTCTTTTGTAATGGGGGATCCAGAACTGGACTCAGCACTCCAGGGGAGATTGTGTTAGTAAAAACTATGTTAACTGTATTTTTAATCCTTAGGACACATTATATATAGAAACAGAACTAACAATACCCTGTAACACTGATGTCTACCTTTCTATTTCAACACCAGGTCCTTAATCCTCAGTAAAAGAAAGATGTGCCTACACAGCACACTGGTACCCTTCTGGTGGACTGGTGCTCAGCAAATTACAAGCACTGAAAAAGCCTATAATTTCTGGGTATAGAAAGTATAATCTATATTCACTGCATCATCAAGGTTTGCATTAGGTGCTTGGAGTTACAAAGCATAAGGTGAAATCTCACCAAACCTTAGCTATAGTCAATTTGTACCCAAGCAAAAAACATGGAGCTCTAGAAAGCAGCTGATCAGCAGCAGTGTAGAATGTCTACCTTAGGATGAAAAGGATGCCTCTAATATATTCTTTTTCCCCTCCAGTGTCTTCACAGACAAATTTCAGAATCAGGCTACGTGTCTCTCATCCCAGACAAGGAATCCCACCACATACAAGTATTAGACCATGTCTTATATCAGCCTCCTAGCAACAGTGCCACCTCAAAAGCTGTGAAGTATAACTGACCAGGAGACTGACAGAGTTCTGGGGCTAAGGACACAGAATAATCATATTTGCTGACTGACAGGCACTGAACACTCTTGGCAAGGAACCACATTAAGGCCTCAGTAAAGCTGTAGATGGCCTGATCTGACTGCCATCACTCATGCACTTCTTGTAGTTTGTGCTGCCTTTTCCACTGCATTAAATTCAAACTTTTAGATGATGTCTTCCAGTCATAAATAGCTTGGTTAACCTGACTCTACTGTGGATCTCTTCAGAGCCCCTCTGACCTTCTGTTAAATTTGTCCCTTCACAGATAAAATTTGCCTGCAATTACAGATACATCTTTGCACTTGAAGTTTTTTTTTTTTTTTTGCAAAAAAAAATCTTGCAAGAACAAAAACTTCTGTCCCTGCAGTAATTTCAACTGGCAACAATTAGAGGTAAACTAACATTAGAAAATGGTTTATCTTCTAGGATAAACCTTATGAAGAAGTTCCTTTAGCTTTTGTGTGTGGCAGCTCATTACAAACAGCAGCTTAAAAGAGCCACGAGTGTGATTTTGTATTACAGGATCCTCACTTCAACTTCATAGCTCAGAACTGTCCCAAAGGCTGGATCCTGGCTGCATCACACCTCCAGCCTGCTTGCTACCTTGTACTTGGAGGAGTCATTGAACAACTGCTCAGACAGGGGATGCTTCCAACAGCCACACATCCTCTTCTGCCCAAGAACTAGCAGGTAATAAAAGATCAGGACACTACCAACTTGCCCATATGAAAAGAGAACAGAAATCTTAGATCAATATTTTTCCTCCTGCTCAGTGGAACTGGCAGCTGGATAAAGCTGTCATCCTAAAGTTTAACTGCCCTCATCTATACTGATCAGTAAGTATTATATGTGATCCATTTCACACCAGATCACACGGGGAAAGATGTGGAAGGACAACTCTCACTGTGGTAAAATGTTTGGTTTTGGTCATGGCAAACTGAACACGTGTCACACTAATGCAATTCACAATAAAGTATTTATTTAGTGAAGTGAAAACACTGAAAATATTCATAATAACATCTGTGAACAAGCACTATCTGCAAAGCACAGGCCTAAAACAAAAAGCTAATTCCTCACAGACATTGCCACTTTGCACGCCTTCTTGGCTATCTGAATTGGCATTTTTCTGCTCAACTCCATTCCATCTCCTGCTTTCAAGGGCATTTGCCAGTCATATCTAGATTATTATGAGAACTGTACTAAGCAAGAGCTAAGTGCAAATAGTCTCTCCAACAAATGAATATGGTTTTTTTTTTAAATGAGTGGTCCCAATCCAAAAAGAAGAGCTGGGTAAAAGAGTGATTCTACTGAAGAAAAAAGACAACAGTGAGATTACTTCAAAATCAGCTCCCCAAACCATTCTGTTGTTTACTTTTTTCCCCTGGAGGTAGGGATGGTATGGAGCAGATTTGAACATTTACTTTTATCAGAAGAAATAGCTAGAGGAGAAAATGCAGTACCATTATTCATATGAAATTCTCTCACCTTTATCAACTGTCAGCTGGAAACTAGGCTAGTTTGCTCTTCCTATTCAGAATAATTGGTCTAAAAACTAACAAGGCAATTACAGTTGATCTAGTACTTAGCATACACTTAGCCACTGTTGTCAGACGTCAGAAAGACCAGTTTGCAAAGCCTCTATTCCTCACAATTTTTTTCCAGAATATCTGGAAACTATTTTTCAGAAACAATAAAATTTAAAGAACTTCCACTGAGTACACTATCAATTCAGCTTCAACAGGCAATGTGTATTAAATCAAACTCCACGAGCCAAGAATGAAACTTGAATTTATATGGAAAGAGTGTGCAGTATTAATGTGTAAACCCATACTATATTTTGGTCTCTAAATTAAGTTTACAGAGTCTACTGAGTCTGACAGTTCATAATGAAGCACCAGGAGTGTCCAAAGCTAAGACAACCCTGACAATAATTTGCATTTGTCAATTACATTTCTTTTGACAACAGAAGCAGACTATTTCAACATGCAAATTATATTTGGATAAATACAAAGAACTGTTTTAAAATCTCCACTGGTGCAACTCAGGGTTTTCTTCTGTTTTTTAATTTATCCTAAACCCACTTGCCTTTCCTTTCCTGCAGCTATCTAAAACATCAAAATACAGCATGAAATGAAGAGTGAATCTACATCAAAATCTGATATTAAAAATATTTGCCATTCAGAATTAGATCCAGTAAAATTTACTATTACCCAAGTGGCTCCCATAAAACAGCTTCAAAAATTTACTGCAGAAGCTAATTATGTATCTTCACCATAAAAGAAGAAAGCAAGCTCAGAAACTGAGAAAAAAATTGTATATTACCATTAAAGCAAGAGGAAAGATCAGATGCTTTGCATCTGCGGTGTGCACCAAAGTAAGAGATATGCAACAAGGGGTAAACAAACACTTATACAAAGAGCAATAACAGAATACAGATACACTTCTTAAACTGTATGCTACACACAATTTGTACTGTAGCACTGGGCTTTTTTTGATCATTTCTCTTCAGAAAAGACAAGAGAACAGCACCACACCTACTCAGCTTTCAATTTCAGATAACTTCCGAAGTCACTCTTATACAAGTCACAATTCTTTTCCATGCTAAATTATGCCGAGTTTTATAAAACATAAACAGTTTTTTTAAAAGTTGATTTTAAATTGTCCATTTATTTTTTTTTAATGTTCATTTCTGAAGAGACAGTCTACTCATCACCTGGAACTCCCTGTTCTTGTATGTTATTATATATTGAGCCAAGATCTGGTTCTGTTTAGTCCCACACACTGCTATAAAATAGCTGCGCACAAGGCTACACCCTGGTCTGTGTGACACTGCCACAAATATGAGTAAATAATTTGGTTTGTAAGTTTGGTATCTGACTTGACAAAGAATTTTAAAATGCCAAATATCTTCAAGTTGGTGGCATCCCTTTACTTTCTCCTATTTAATGTACATTGAATAGAAATAAGATTTTTAATGTTTAACCAGTAAAGACAAAAATATGCTTTTTGCTTTTATTTAAAATAATCTATCAAATCACTGCTGCCAAAAGAAATCCTATTAATTACAATTCTTTGAAAATTGATATTTGAACTAACAAAAATTCCTTTAATAAATATTTCAGCCCTACCTGAAAAAGGCACTCAGGAGATAATTAAGACATACATATTACTGAAAGATGGAAACATTCAGAAAAATTACACCATTTCTAGGATAAGGCAATTAAAAAATGGGACGAGCTCCGTGTTATGGTGATTTTAAGTCTAAAGGTGATGGAAGTAATTTCCTGTATGACCATGTCCTGTATGTTCAAGTTCTATAAAAGCAGAAGCAATGACAATGTTTCTGCTTTAATAGAACTTGAGAAAAAGTAGTATTCACATTGCTTTCACTCTGCTTATCTTGACTAATTGTCCTTCTGATTCCTATTAACAACCTTTTCAGAGGTTATTATTACAAAGATTATAGTATGTGCTTTGTACAGGGAAAAAAGTTACTTTCTTGAGTAACTTTTGAGTAAAAGAAGGTGGGAAAATTAAGAGCACTGAAATAAAACCTGAAGGCTTTTACCTTTCTGTGTCCTTTACAATCAATCAGTTGAATACTCATTAGTGTAATTATTAAAAGATTGCTCAGTAAGAAATTATTTGTTAGTGTGAAATTATTTGTTAGTCTCAGTCAGCTTCCCACTGGGTGGATGTATACTTCTAATGGTTTTCACTGCTATGGCACCTCAATATCCAAAGAAAAGGGTGATATGACAAACCTTTAGCAAATGGAACAATTCCAGTATTGACCTGGAGCTGGGTCTGCCAGCTGAGACAGAATCAGTCTCAAGAGCTGTCAAGCTGTCACACTTCACTAATACGGACTTCACTTAAACATTAATAAGGAGAGGGCAGCAGACAGCCTAATTTAATGGTCAGCCCCCACAATGCAGCTTCTCCATGAGGCAGAGATGCTTGTGCAGGGCTCTGAGACTGCCTCTTGAACAGAGATGCTCTTGCTGCTTCCCACACAGCCTCCCACTCCAAAGGGAGAGAATAATTAACTGCTCTCCCAGTCTTTACAGAGGCTAATTATCCATCTCCAATAATATTTATTAAATTTATGGCTCCTTTAGCTAAATGATCAAACAAATCCACAGAGTTAGATTTCTCAATTTAGCAGTTAGGTAAGGCAAAGGAATCAAAAGCCTTACCTTTCATAATATCATTCGTTCACACTATATCTTGATAGCAAACATCATAACATCATCTGAAACCCTCAGTTTTTAAAATGTTTAAAAATCTGGAAAATGTGTAAGGATGTTGCTAACTTTTCCAAGCATGCATGCTCAATACATGCTAAAGAACCCATTTCTGGAAGTTTTGTTCATGCAAAAGATGGAACAGAAGAAAAAAGCGGAAGTAAGGAAGTAGAACTCAACACAAATTAAATAACAATGGATATGAACAAAACCAGTTTCTCCAGACTGACCCTGGATTTCTATTTGGAAAGCAAACTTGCATCTGAAGAAAACAGTTGTGTTTATGCAGAAATAGGTACCACATTTTCAAGCTATCATAACATTCCTCATCTACAGGTTTGTTGAAGAATGACTGCAATGTGAGTAAAGTTAAAGATGATTAAAGAATAATACACTAAATAAGATGTGCCTCCTTGTAAGGTGACTAAGACTAATAAAACCAAAAGTCACAGTAGTTTCCTTTTCCACCTTCTTTTAAAGGAAAAGTACCCACAAAAAACTGCTGCTCCAGCCAAGGTTGTCTGAGGGTGACAGTCTCTTTAATGACTACTGGAATTATAAGACATATCTTGTTGTGTTGTTCTTACACCTGTTAAGAATTCCTCTAGTCTCCTTTTGACTGAAGAAAGCTATGGGACCTGTGATGCAGGAAAAGCAACCAATCGTGTAAAATTAAAACCCAATATCATTTCACATATCCTAGCAGTGTCTCTCTTATGCTCAGATGTTGCAAAGCTACAGTTTTTCATTCCCCATCTGGGCAAACCCGCCACAAACAAAACATCTTCACCAGTGCTCTTTCTCCCACTCACAGAAAATACTGTAAGTGGCTGGCAATAATATGTGCGTGGGTTTTGTAAATTTATTTAGAGGCAAAATAACAATATTCTACACTGTCTATCCTGAGGAAGCCCCAGATTAATAATGAAAGAATCGTAATGCAAATACTGTATCTCATATATGCACAAATGCAAATCAAAGAACTTTCATGCAAATTAGATAATGCACTTTAAATTGACTATACTAAGATACATACGTTGTCTCTGAGGAAAACCAGAGAAATTATTCCACTAATACCATGACTGTTCAAGGCATCTTCAAAGGATAATAAGAACACGAAAACCAGAAAGGGAACAGAGTTGCACAACACCAAATACTTTCTGTACCAAAGTAAAAGCCAGAGTGCTTAGAAAATACGAATTGCAAAAACCAACAGAATTCTGTACACTGCTCCAAAGATAT